>CM075754.1:11982604-12312738 GCA_037974335.1 Prionace glauca
TCACGTGCTCACTGTGTGTGGGGGGGGGTGGGCTCCATTTACAGGGCGGGGGGGTGGGGGTGGGGGGGTGGGCTCCCATTTACAGGGCGGGGGGGTGGGGGTGGGGGGGTGGGCTCCCATTTACAGGGCGGGGGGTGCTGGGGGGGGATGGGCTCCCATTTACAGGGCGGGGGGGATGGGGGGATGGGCTCCCATTTACAGGGCGGGGGGGATGGGGGGATGGGCTCCCATTTACAGGGCGGGGGGGATGGGGGGATGGGCTCCCATTTACAGGGCGGGGGGGATGGGGGGATGGGCTCCCATTTACAGGGCGGGGGGGATGGGGGGATGGGCTCCCATTTACAGGGCGGGGGGGATGGGGGGATGGGCTCCCATTTACAGGGCGGGGGGATGGGGGGGTGGGCTCCCATTTACAGGGCGGGGGGGATGGGGGGGTGGGCTCCCATTTACAGGGCGGGGGGGATGGGGGGATGGCTCCCATTTACAGGGCGGGGGGGATGGGGGGATGGGCTCCATTTACAGGGCGGGGGGATGGGGGGGTGGGCTCCCATTTACAGGGCGGGGTGTGGGGGGGGGTGGGCTCCCATTTACAGGGCGGGGGGGATGGGGGGGGTGGGCTCCCATTTACAGGGCGGGGGGGTGGGCTCCCATTTACAAGGTGGGGGGGATGGGCTCCCATTTACAGGGCGGGGGGTGGGGGGGGGGGGGTGGGGGGGGTGGGCTCCCATTTACAGGGCGGGGGTGGGGGGTGGGGGGGGGGTGGGCTCCCATTTACAGGGCGGGGGGGATGGGCTCCCATTTACAGGGCGGGGGGGATGGGGGGGGTGGGCTCCCATTTACAGGGCGGGGGGGATGGGGGGGGTGGGCTCCCATTTACAGGGTGGGGGGGTGGGGGGGGGTGGGCTCCCATTTACAGGGCGGGGGGGTGGGGTGGGGGGGTGGGCTCCCATTTACAGGGCGGGGGGGTGGGGGTGGGGGGGTGGGCTCCCATTTACAGGGCGGGGTTGGGGGGGGGTGGGCTCCCGTTTACAGGGCGGGGGTGGGGGGGGGGGTGGGCTCCCATTTACAGGGCGGGGGTGGGGGGGGGTGGGCTCCCATTTACAGGGCGGGGGTGGGGGGGGGTGGGCTCCCATTTACAGGGCGGGGGGGGGGGGTGGGGGGTGGGGAGTGGAGGGGGGTGGGCTCCCATTTACAGGGTGAGGGGGGTGGGGGGGTGGGCTCCCATTTACAGGGCGGGGGGGTGTGGGGGGGGTGGGCTCCCATTTACAGGGCGGGGGGGTGTGGGGGGGGTGGGCTCCCATTTACAGGGCGGGGGGGTGTGGGGGGGGGTGGGCTCCCATTTACAGGGCGGGGGGGCTGGGCTCCCATTTACAGGGCGGGGGTGGGGGGTGGGGGGGTGGGCTCCCATTTACAGGGCGGGGGGGTGGGCTCCCATTTACAGGGCGGGGGGGTGGGCTCCCGTTTACGGAGGTGGGGGCCCATTTCCAGGGTGGAGGAAAGTTTATTCACTTTTATTAAAGTTAAAAGTTTATTTACTGATATTACAAGTTAGGCTTACAAGGTGTTTCTTACTCCTCGAATCAGACCGTTCGGTTTTACCTCTGAACACCGAGGTATCTCTGAACCAAACTGTGGGTAAATGGCATCTGTCGTGGCAATGCCAAGTTGGCAATGACCCCCCCCTCACCTCACCAACTGGCCAAGATTCCAGGCTGTGCTTTTGGAGATGGGGGGTGGGGGGAGTGTCATAAGTAGCCGTACGTTAACACTGCAATGAAGTTACTGCGAAAATCCCCCTAGTTGCCATGCTCCGGCACCTGTTCGGGTTACACTGAGGGAGAATTTAGCACGGCCAATGCGCCCTAACCAGCACGCCTTTCGGACTGTGGGAGGAAAGCGGAGGAAACCCATGCAGACACTGGGAGAAACGTGCAGACTCCACACAGACAGTGACCCAAGACAGGAATCGAACCCAGGTCCCTGGCGCTGTGAAGCAGCAGTGCTAGTGCTGCCTCACTGTGTCAGGGACCCAGGTTCAATTCCAGCCTTGGGTCACTGTCTGTGCGGAGTCTGCACTTTCTCCAGTGACTATCACTGCTGGCTGTGCAGATACATGGATTTGGGCTCTATGGGAGTTTGTGGATTCTCCCTGTGGTTGCGTGGGTTTCCTCCGGGTGCTCCGGTTTCCTCCCACACCCCAAAGATGTGCTCTTAGGCTGATTGGTGTACCAAATTGACACTATTCTCCCCTGAATCTGGCTAAGTCAGGGGTTCCACTCACATACACACAGGGTGGGGTAGGTGTGGGAAGATGCGGCGGTGCGGGCTCGTTGGGCCGAAGGGCCTGTTTCCCGTGCTGGGATGTTCTTTGTTCTTTGTATCTCTGTGTAGGTTTCCTTCCACAATCCAAAGATGTGCAGGTTAGGGTGGATTGGCCATGCTAATTGCCCCTCATCAGAAGGATTAGGAAAGTAAGTGCATAGGGTTACGGGGATAGAGTCTGGGTGTGACTGTTGTTGGTTAAGGCTCGATGGGCCAAATGGCCTCCCTTCTGCACTGTAGATTCTGTTTCTGTAATACATGTGACAATAATAAATCAAATCGTGTAGACTAGACCAAGCAACGATGACAAGCTTGCATCCCTAAAGGGACATGAATGAGCTATATAGGTTTTTGCAACAACTGAAAGTTCCCATGACGATGGCAATGAAACTAGCTTTATATTCCAGGTATATTTATTGAGTTCAAATATCACCAGCTGTGATGGTGGGATTTGAACCCTTACCCCAGAGCATTAGCCTGGGATTATGAGCCCTATGATATTGTCAATATGTCATCATAGAATTCTACAGTGCAGAAGGAGGCCATTCAGCCCATCGAGTCTGCACCAACCACAATCTCACTCAGGTCCTATCCCGTAACTCTATGCATTTACACTCGCTAGTCCCCCTGACACTAGGATCAATTTGGCATGGCCAATCCACCTAACCCGCACATCTTTGGACTATGGGAGGAAACCGGAGCACCGGAGGAAACCCACGCAGACACCGGGAGAACGTGCAAACTCCACACAGACAGTGACCCAAGCCGGGAATCGAATCCGGATCCCTGGCGCTGTGAGGCAGCAACGCTAACCTCTGTGCCATCCAAACTTAATTTAAGCTTCAGAAAGAAATAGTGGTCTTAATATGATATTCACTGTAACCAGAACATCATTTTCAAAAATGGTGCAATGATAAAATTGTAGATTAAACCAGATGGACTCTGTCTACACTTCCCACTGCCTTGGAAAAGCAGCCAGCATAATTAGGGATCCCACGCACCGCGGACCTTCTCCCTTTCACCTTCTTCCGTCGGGAAAAAGATACAAAAGTCTGAGATCATATACCAACCGACTCAAGAACAGCGTCTTCCCTGCTGCTGTCAGACTTTAGAATATATTAAGTTGATCTTTCTCTACACCCTAGCTGTGACTGTAACACTCCATTCTGCACCCTCTCCTTTCCTTCTCCCTATGTACTCTATGAACAGTATGCTTTGTCTTTATGGCACGCAAGAAACAATATTTTCACTGCATACTAATACATGTGATAATAATAAAGTAGGCTTATATTAACGCTGCAATGACGTTACTGTGAAAATCCCGAGGTGCCACATTCCGATGCTTGTTCGGGTACACTGTGGGAGAATTTAGCACTGCCAATGCACCCTAACCTGCATGTCTTTCAGACTGTGGGAGGAAACTGGAGCACCTGGAGGAAACCCACGCAGATATGGGGAGAATGTGCAGTCTCTGCACAGACAGTGACCTGAGCCGGGAATCGAACCCAGGTTCCTGATGTCGTGAGGCAGCAGTGCTAACCACTGTGCCACCGTACAGATTACCACGCAGAAATTACTGTAAGGGGGCATCATGGTGGCACAGTGGGAGGAGGGGAAGGCAGTTGTGCCCCATTTCAGGGGGCAGAAATGGCAACGACACATCAGGATACCTCGACTTATCCCCCCGCCCACCTCCCCATGTTAAATCTGTTCACTTCAAAGTGGATTACAACAGGGTCCCCCACACCCTGCACCTGTTGAGGGGAACTCCCCGGAGACGCACAGGTGAGTATATCCCACCCTCCCCCCCCCCCGCCCCCACACCGAGGAGAGGTGTGAGGGGGTGCATGTCTCAGTATTACCCTCGCTACAGCGCTGAGGGAATGGATTCAGGTTGAGGGGAGTGGTGATGAGGCAGGGAGGGGGTGTTTGGAGTAACTCGGCAGGGGAGAATTCAGTGATGGGTGGAGAAGTGGGATGGGAGGGGGTAGTGAAGATCCCTACCAGCCGGTAGAAGGGGGTTTGTGGGGGGGGGTAACTGTGACGGAGGGAGGTGTGGGGTTGGGGATGTCTCAGAGAAGTTTCCAGGGCCTGGTGATCGGGGGGGAGGGGGGGGGAGTTGGAGAGGTGCTGGGTTCGATTCTTGGCTCGGGTCTCTGTCTGTGTGGAGTTTGCATAGTTCTCCTCGTGTCTGCATGGGTTTCCTCCGGGTGCTCCGGTTTCCTCCCACAGTCCAAAGATGTGCGGGTTAGGTGGATTGGCCATGATAAAAAATTGCCCCTTAGTGTCCTGAGATGTGTAGGTTAGAGGGATTAGTGGGTACAATATCTAGGGGTAGGGGGGTAGGGCCTGGGTGGGATTGTGCTCGGTGCATACTCGATGGGCCGAAGGGCCTCTTTCTGCACTGTCGGGTTCTATGATCTGTCTCTGGGCAAGTTTCTAGGGCCTGGTGATCGGGGGCATTTGAGATTGCTGGGCAAGTTTCCAGGGCCTGGAGGGCCAGCAGTTGGGGGCTGGTGGAGTTTGCGAGGATGGGGTGTTTTAGTCTGGACTGACCTCCAGGCCTGAGTGAGTCAAAGTGAGGTCACCGACATGCTCAACAAAGATTTTTTTTCTCATTTTTCCCGATTTTAATGGTATTAGGGAGAAAGCAGGAATATGCCACTGAGAGCGAGGGTCATGGCCATGATCATATTGAATGGCGGAGCAGGCTGAATGGCCTTCTCCTGCTCTGAGTTACTTTGATTAAAGACGTGATCCTTACTGTGAGAAAGTACGTGATATTAGGCTGAGTCAGCCAAGGGTGGGGAGCATTCTTACCTTCAGTGCTTTGCTTGCTCTGTTGGTGCTCATAATGTGTGGAACGTGGCCAGAATGGGATCCCTGCATCAAGGAAAGGACAAAAAGTTAGCGTCTTCCAGGCCAAGGTCATTCCCACCGCACAGTTCCCAATCCTTCCAACGGGCATTCTTCTTCCCACCTCCCTCTTTAATGTTGGCACAAGCTGCAGCTGTATAGGGCATTGGTGAGGCCGCAGCTGGAGTACTGTGTGCAGTTTTGGGCGCCGCACCTGCGCAAGGATATTTTGGCCCTGGAGGGAGTGCAGAGGAGGTTTACTCGGCTGATACGGAGTTGAGGGGTTGAGCTATGAGGAGAGGCTGAATAAACTGGGCTTGTACTCGTTAGAGTTTAGAAGAATGAGGGGAGATCTCATTGAGACGTATAAGATGATGAATGGGATGGATAGGATAGAGGTGGAGAGACTCTTCCCACTCAAAAAAGACTGTAGGACTAGGGGGCACAGCCTCAAGATAAAGGGGGGGTGGTTTAGAACAGAGTTGAGGAGGAACTTCTTCACTCAAAGGGTGGTGAATCTCTGGAATTCTCTGCCCGTTGAAGTGGTGGAGGCTGCCTCGCTAAATATTTTTAAGAAGCGGGTTGATGGGTTTTTGATAAGAGAAGGGATTAAGGGTTATGGGGAGAGGGCGGGAAGGTGGAACTGAGCCACAACAGATCAGCCATGATCTTATTGAATGGCAGGGCAGGCTCGAAGTGCTAGATGGCCTACTCCTGCTCCTATTTCTTATGTTCTTATGTTCTTAAGGTCAGAGACTTATTTAGAACATTGATATTGTCAACATGAGGAAATTAAAAAAATACCGGCAGATGAGAACGTGTCTCTCAAGTCATTCCATTCTCCCCCGCTAATAAAAGCAAATTACGGCGGATGCTGGAATCTGAAACCAGAAGAGAAAGTGCTGGAAAATCTCAGCGGGTCTGGCAGCAACTGTAAAGAGAGAAAAGTGCTCACTAGAAATGTCAGCTCTTTTCTCTCTCCACAGACGTTGCCAGACCTGCTGAGATTTTCCAGCATTTCCCCTTTCAACCCCTAGAATCCCTCCCCACTGTGAATGAAACAGGCACCAGTCCAACTGCTCCAGACATAGAATCCCTACAGAAGGAGGCCATTCGGCCCATCCAGTCTGCACCAACCACAATCCCACCCCAAGCCCCACCCGTCTTATTTACCCTGGCACCAAAGAGTAATTTAGCATGACCAATCAAACTAACCCGCACATCTCTGGACTGTGGGAGGAAACCCACGCAGACACGGGGAGAATGTGCAGACAGTGACCCAAGCTAGGAATCGAATCCGGGCCCCTGGCGCTGTGAGGCAGCAGCGCTAACCACCGTGCCACCCACAAATACTGTAGGAACAGGCACATACCAGATACTGGACCTCCCACAACAACTGACTCCCCAAAGACTGTCCACCATCGACAAGGTACAAATCAGGAGTGTGATGGGATACTCCCCACTTCCCTGGATGGGGCAGCTCCAACAACACTCAAGAAGCTCGACACCATCCAGGGGCAAAGCAACCCTGCTTCACAGCACCCCTTCTACCATCTTCAACAGTCACTCCCTTCGCCACTGGCAAATATAGAATCATACAAACCCTACAGTGCAGGAGGAGGCCATTTGGTCCATCTAGCTTCTATGTTTCAATGAGTGTAGTTAAGGCCAAAACACGGTCTGATTTCAAGAACAAATTAAATCTAGCTCTTGAGGCTAAAGGGATCAAGGGACATGGGGGGGAGGGGAGTGGGGGGAAATCAGGATATTGAATTCGATGATCAGCCATGCTTCAAATAAATAGTGGAGCAGGCTCCAAGGGCCGAATGGCCTATTCTTGCTTCTATGAGCCTGCACTCACAACAATCTCACCCAGCGCCTGTAACCCTACGTATTTACCCTGCTAGTCTCCCTGGGTCAATTTAGCATGGCCAATCCACCTAACCTACACTAAGGGGCAATTTAGCGTGGTCGATCCATCTAACCTGCACAGTGTGGAAGGAAACAGGAGCACCCAGAGGAAACCCATGCAGACACGGGAAGAAACTCCACACAGACAGTCATCCCAAGGCTGGAATTGAACCCAGGTTCCTGGCACTGTGAGGTAGCCATGCTAACATCCGCGCCACCACAGGGGCAGACCTGTGTGCCATATCTACAAGAAGCACTGTGGTATCTCACCCAGGACAAGCGCGGAGTGTAATTACCACCTAAAGGGGCAAGGGCATCATTGTCTCAAAAACACTACCACCTCAGGTGGTGCCATCCTGACTTGGAAACATATCGGCCGTTCCTTCACTATCGCTGGATCAAAATCCTGGAACTCCTTCCCTAACAGCACAGTGGGTGTACCTACACCTCAGGGACTGTAGTGGTTCAAGAAGGCAACTCAGCACCACCTTCTCAAGGGGCAGTTAGTGCTGGGTAATAAATGTTGGTCTTGCAATGACGTCCACGGCTGTGCATAAGTAAATGAATACAGTTTGAACCACCGCTAAGATTTTGTAATAATTAAGTACCCAGGAATCTGGGGTAATCTGGTTCAAATCGGGGGCCTGGTGTAGTGGAAGTTCCACCAGAAATGTCCCATTCCACGATCAGGGTCATTTGTAATGGAATGAAGACTCCAGCACTAATCCTGGGCATCCGCTCTGGGGAGGGGGCAATGGATAGGGGGTGCAGGGAGTGGTATTGTCACTAGACTAATAATCCAGAGACCCAGGGTAAAACTCTGGGGACCTGGGTTCAAATCCCAGTAATGGTCCTGCAGTTCTCTAACCAGTGGCCCCAGAGGGTGTGAATGTGTGGAATTCACTACCTCAGAAAGTAGTTGAGGCCAAAACGTTGTGTGATTTCAAGAAGAAATTAGGTATAGCTCTTGGGGTTAAAGGGATCAAGAGATATGGGGGGTGGTGGGGGGGGGGGCAGTGGGGATCAGGATACAGAATTTGATAATCAGCCATGATCAAAATGAATGGCGGAGCAGACTTGAAGGGCCAAATGGCCTACTCTTGCTTCTAGATTCTACATCAATTCCTTCTCCTTGAGTCATGAGGCATTTCAAACAATGAACCCATTGGGTAAATTATGATGAGTTAAGGAGGCCGAGCGTGGTGCTGAGTGAGGAAGAATAAATACCAATCTTGCTTCCCAAATTCGGAGTGTCTGCCTCTCTCCTGAAGTCATTCCTCGTATATTGATCTCCATTCATTTGGGGAAGACATTCTGTTAGAGTGAGCCCGGTCAAAGTGCGCAAAATGTTAAGTATTTGGAAAAGATTTGGATTCCTCGCAGTGGGGAACGGGTTCATAGCAAGTTGACAATCTCGTCAATCACCACACCCAACATCATTTCTCCCAATAACTCTGTGGCAATCGAGTGTCGTGGAAAGGTGGGGGAGCCCTGCTGAGGTCAGCTTACTCAGCACAGTTCAAAGGTCAAGGTTGAGTTCTTGTAAATCGCTGTCACGCCAACTGATACAATCTATTACAACTTCCTTCCGGAATTTTCTACTCCTCGAATCAGAACATTTGGGTTTTGCCTCTGTAAGCCGAGGTAACTCTGAGCCAAACTGTGGGTAAATGGCATCTATCGCAGCAAAGCCAAGTTGGCATTGACCCCTTCACCTCACCAACCGGCCAAGATTCGGGGCTATGCTTTAGAAGTCTCTGCGTATGATGGAGGTGATCAGACACAAGGTTTTATTTTGGTAGGGAGTTAAAATTTATTTATTAGTTTATTTATTATTATTGGTAGGGGGTTAAAGTTTATTTATTTACAAGTAGGCTTACATTAACACTGCAATGAAGTTACTGTGAAAATTCCCTAGTTGCTACATTCTGGTGCCTGTTCGGGCACACTGAGGGAGAATTTAGCACGGCCAATGCACCCTAACCAGCACATCTTTCGGACTGTGGGAGGAAACCAGAGCACCTGGAGGAAACCCACGCAGACACGGGGAGAACCTACACAGACAGTGACCCAAGCCAGCAATTGGATCCCTGGCGCTGTGCGGCAGCAATGCTAACCACTGTGCAGATTACTGCATTGGTCAATGCACCTAACAAGCACCTCATTGTCAAATCTTGTTCGGTATTCACCCTTGTGGGCAAGTTCCCCCCCCCCACCCTGCTTCCGTGGTGTAATGGTGAGCACTCTGGACTCTGAATCCAGCAATCTGGGTTCAAATCTCAGTGGAGCCTTGCACTGTGGTTTGACCTGGGACCCAGGTTCGATTCCCAGCTTGGATCACAGTCAGTGTGGAATCGGCAAGTTCTCCCCGTGTCTGCGTGGGTTTCCTCCCACAGTCCAAAAGACTCACTGGTTCGGGTGCATTGTAAAAAGTCTGACAACACCAGGTTTTAGTCCAACCGATTTATTTGATAATATTCTCACAAGCTTTCGAGGGGGCTGCCTCTTTGTCAAGTGAATTGGCCATGCTAGTCTCCCTCAGTGCACCCGAACAGGCGCCGGAGTGTGGCGACTAGAGGGAATTTCACAGTAACTTCATTACAGTGTTAATGTAAGCCTACTTGTGACACTAATAAATAAGCTTAAGCTTATTGTGGCCCCCTTTCCCAGACCAAAAATCTAACGTCGGCCATTTTTAAAAGCTGGGATTACAAAGTTAGGAATTTTCCAGCCTCTGCACATCCCAGGAGCTAAAATCTGGGCCAGATCATCTCCCGCGCACCTCACCCCCGTTAGGAGGTGTGTTTCGAGCGTTCGAGCACTGTAAAAGGTGGCGATTGGTGAACTGCGGTGTTGATTTGATGCCAAACTTGCGGCGTTCAGTAAATGAGCAAGGAAAAGGCTGGATAACTGTTCATTTTTCCCGCGTCACACCCCCATCTCCTCCGGGTTGGGTTTGCAGGTGCTGACTGCCTCAGGAATGTCACGCAGGTAAAGGCTGGCTGTGACACCAGGCTCCTGGAATGTGTGGGGGCATCGCAGTCAAGCCCAGACCCATCCAGAGCCAAACAACATCCGGCCCGGAACAGGAGCAGGGAACGTCGGGAACGCTCGGCAGGTCTGCGGGCCGCATCCCAGTCAACGTCCCACTTCCATCTATCTCGGAGGTCAGAGGGCTGTCCGAGCTGGCACAGGTGGTAGTGAGGGCAAAGAGTGATGGGCGAGGGAGGCGTGGTTTGGTAAGAATCTTACAATCCCTACAGGACAGGAGGAGGGCATTTGGCCCATTGCGTCGGCACCTCCTCTCCTTTGAAGCGTCTTTCTCCTGCCATATTCCCAGAACCCCTCGCATATACCCCTCTAGTCCCTCTAACCTGCACATCTTTGGACACCAAGGGGCAATTTAGCATGGCCAATCCACCTAACCTGCACATCTTTGGACACCAAGGGGCAATTTAGCATGGCCAATCCACCTAACCTGCACATCTTTGGACACCAAGGGGCAATTTAGCATGGCCAATCCACCTAACCTGCACATCTTTGGACACTAAGGGGCAATTTAGCATGGCCAATCCACCTAACCTGCACATCTTTGGACACCAAGGGGCAATTTAGCATGGCCAATCCACCTAACCTGCGCATCTTTGGACACTAAGGGGCAATTTAGCAATGCCAATCCACCTAACCTGCACATCTTTGGACACCATGGGGCAATTTAGCATGGCCAATCCACCTAACCTACACATCTTTGGACACTAAGGGGCAATTTAGCATGGCCAATCCACCTAACCTGCACATCTTTGGACTGTGGGGGGAAACCAGAGCTCCCGGAGGAAACCCACGCAGAGACGAGGAGAACATGCAAATTTCACACAGCCACACGGAATTGAACCCGGGTCTCTGGCGCTGTGAGGCAGCAGTGTTAACCACTGTGCCACCGTGCTTCCTAACGAACACTAAGAGTTTGCACTAAATTGGTGCAGACCACTGGGGAACGGTGGTGGGGTGAGGAGGGGGGAGGGGATTAAATGGAAGGGCACAAGTTGGAAACTAGGCTTTAAATGCCCATTCCAAAGAGTGGAGTGGCATGGCTTGGCTTGGCATGGACTGTTGACATAGATTGGTAGGAGGAATGTGTGTGGGAGGGCCTTCGAAATACTCTAGTCTCTTGCGTTGGGTTCGATAATGTGCTGACTGTAAAGTCATGAGACGAGTCAAAGACCAAGAATCTCATAATCGTAGAGTCCCTACAGTGCAGAAGGAGGCCAGTCGGCCCGTCGAGTCTGCACTCTCAACAATCCCACTCAGGCCCTAACTCCACGACTTTACCCTGCTAATCCCCTTGACACTCAGGGGCAATTTAGCCCAGTCAATCCACCTAACCCGCAAATCACAGAAGTCATGGACCCCCTACAGTGCAAAAGGAGGCCATTCAGACCATTCAATCTGCACCAAGGACAATTCCACCCAGACCCTATCCCCGTCACCCCACATATTCACCCTGCCAAACCCTCTAACCTGCACATCCTGGGACACTAAGGGGCAATTTAGCATGGCCAATCAACCCAACTCACACATCTTTGGACACTAAGGGTCAATTTAGCATGACCTATCAATCTAACCTGCACATCTTTCGACTGTGGGAGGAAACCAGAGCACCCGGAGGAAGCCCACGCAGACACGGGGAGAATGTGCAAACTCCACACACAGATAGTGACCCAAGCCGGGAATCGAACCCGGGTCCCTGGCGCTGTGAGGCAGCAGTGCTTACCCACTGTGGCACCGTGCCGCCCCGCAGCATGCCCAGGTTAATGTACCAGAGTGTCGCTGCGTGACTGGTACCACCCTGCCCGCACACCCACAGGCGGAGTGTAGATAAAGCCACACATTCAGTGGGACAAGAAACAGCTGCAACACCTGACTAAAACAACTGGTAATAAAGTAATTGAGAAAACCATGCCTAACAGCCAAAGATGGAAAGGTTCAAACATCACGGCAATTGGAACAACGTCCAAAAGTCATTCCCCACCTGGCAGGAACTTGCACACTCCAAATGGAACAATATTTTATCTGTGTTACAGGCTGGAAATGAGCCAACTCAGTAAGGGTGGAATCTACTTAGGTCGCAACTTCCTTATTGTGCAACGGAACACATGCATTGATGGCGAGTTCTTTCTCCAGACTATTCTTGGGCCTGGGATGACTTCGAGAAATCTACTTCATGAATTCTCAGTCAGTTGACATGTTATTTTTCCTTTTGGAGTCACGCAACGACAGGAGGAGCTCAAAAGGAAAGGCCTCGGTACCCAAAGGCCATTTTCTACCCAAAGTCACCCAGCAACCAGGACGCCGATAAGCGCAATGTCCCGACTTTGAAATATGGGGGCAAGGGAAATCATAGAATCCCTACAGTACAGAAGGAGGGCATTTGGCCCATTGTGCCTCCACTGACAACAATCCCATCCAGGCCTGCTAATCTCCCTGCCACTAAGGGGCAATTTACCATGGCCAATCCACCTAACCTACACATCTTTAGACACTAAGGGGCAATTTAGCATGGCCAATCCACCTAACCTACACATCTTTGGACACTAAGGGGTAATTTAGCATAGCCAATCCACGTAACCTACACATCTTTGGACACTAAGGGGCAATTTAGCATGGCCAATCCACCTAACCTACACATCTTTAGACACTAAGGGGCAATTTAGCATAGCCAATCCATCTAACCTACACATCTTTGGACACTAAGGGGAAATTTAGCATAGCCAATCCACCTATCCTACATATCTTTGGACACTAAGGGGCAATTTAGCATGGCCAATCCACCTAACCTACACATCTTTGGACACTAAGGGGCAACTTAGCATGGCCAATTCACCTAACCTGCACATCATTGTGGAGTGTGGGAGGAAACCCATGCAGACATGAGGCGAACAAGTAAAACAACTGATGGGCGGCACAGTGGTGCAGTGGTTAACACCACTGCCTCACAGCTCCAGGGACCTGATTTCAATTCCGGCCTCCCCCTCCCCTGTATCTTTTGAGCCCTTTAACCCCAAGCCCTCTCTAATTTCTTTTGGACTGTGGGAGGAAACCGGAGCACCCAGAGGAAACCCATGCAGACCTGGGAGAACATGCAGACAAAAAGTTAAGAAAGAGAGAACCCAGTCAAGTCCAAACTATGTTGTAGCTGTGTTAAGTGAAACCACTGTACTGTATGTATATTACCAGCAATGAGTGAAATGTTGTATCATCGTTTTTTCACCCTTAGAGCTGAGGGGGGGACTGATCAAAGTGTACCCATTCATCAGGGGCACAGATAGAATGAAACTTCCCTTTTAGTTAAAGGGGATCCCATCTGGTTCCTCTTTAAAGGGAAGGAGATCTGCTGTCCTTACCCAGTCTGGCCTACATGTGACTCCAGGCCCACAGTTACAGAGCCCATAGAATCCTTACAATGCCACAGGGAGCCATTCGGCCCAGTGGGTCTACACCAACCACAATCCCACCCAGGCCCTATTCCCGTAACCCCTTTTTCTTACCCTGCTGATCCCCTTGACACTAAAGGGCAATTTAACACGGCCAATCAACCTAACCCGCACATCTTTGGACACTAAGGGGCAATTAAGAAACCATAGAAACCCCACAGTACAGAAAGGGGCCATTCGGCCCATCGAGTCCTCACCAACCACAATCCCACCTAGGCCCTATCCCCATAATCCCTACGTATTTTACCCATTAATTCCTCAAACCTATGCATCTCAGGACACTAAGGGGCAGTTTTTTTTTAAGCAGGGCCAATCCACATTACCTACACACCTTTGGAGTGAGAGTGAAAACCGGAGCACCCGGAGGAAACCCACGCAGACCCGGGGAGAATGTGCAAACGTCACACAGACAGTGACCCAAGCCGGGAATCGAACGCGGATCCCTGTCGCTGTGGGGCGGCAGCGCTAACCCACGGTGTCGTCTCGCGAAGTGGCCAAGTGAGACACTCAGTTCAAGGGGCAATTAGGGATGGACAAGGAACGCAGGCCCAGCCAGCGACGCCCATATCCCCCGAAAGAATAACATTTTAAAAAGATTTCCTTGTTCCAATCCGGCGGTAAATGTTCATTTCTCTTTCTAACCACTCCCTGCCTGCCAACCGTTTCTGAACTTCCTGCTGTGCCCGGCTTCACATTTCACATTTCCTCTTTTCAGCTCACCAGCAGCTCCCCCCCCCCCCACCTCCACTACCCCCCCACTCCCCCCCCCCACCCCAGACTCTCGTCTGCTCCCAGTAAATGACTCTCTGACTATTGATAATGTCATATTGCTCCTGCACCTCATTAACTGCTGCCTGAACGCACCACCGTCACTCTGTTCTCTCTCGGGCCCTTCCACTTCAAGGCCGTGGAGGTTTTGACCCGTTCAGGGTCTCTCTCTCTCTCTCTCTTTGGAATTCCGCCCCCCCCCCCCCACCCCCCCACAACTGCCCTGCACCACCCACCCTTCCACCGCTCCCGAGGACAGTTTCTCCCTTCCAAACACAATCTTTCATTGTGACACATTATACGGCGGTCAGCTTTGACACGGTGACACAGTGAGTTAGCACAGCTGTCTCACAGCGCCAGGGATCCGGGTTCGATTCCGACCTCGGTTGACTGTCTGCGTGGAGCCTGCACGTTCTCCCCATGTCTGCTTGGGTTTCCTCCGGTTGCTCCTGTTCCTCCCACACTCCAAAGTGTAGGTTAGGTGGATTGGCCATGTTAAATTGTCCCTTACTGTCCAAAGATGTGCAGGTTAGATGGATTGACCATGATATGTTGCCCCTTAGTGTCCAAAGATGTGCAGGTTAGGTGGATTGGCCATGCTAAATTGTCCCTTAGTGTCCAAAGATGTGCAGGTTAGGTGGATTGGCCATGGTAAATTGCCCCTTGGTATCCAAAGACGTAGGGTTACAGGGATAGGGCCTGGGTAAGATGATCTGTTGGAATTGGTACAGATTCAATGAACCAAATGACCTCCTTCTGCTCTGTAGGGATTCTATAGTTCATTCTTAAAAGGTCAGCAACATTTGTTTCCAGTTCTGACTTTTACAAATGAACAAGGAGCTGGAGTAGGCCATATGGCTCCTCCAGCCCATTTGGCCATTTAATGAGGCCATGACTAATCTGAACGTAACCTCAAATCTGCCTCCCGCCTACAGCCAACAACAGACCAACCTCTCCTTGGTTACCAAGAATCTATCTAACGTCGTCATAAAAATATTCAAAGATTTCGCTTCCACTGCCTTTTCAGGAAGAGAGTTCCAGAAAATCTCAAGCCTCAGGAGGAAAGATTTTCACCTCCATTTCAAACTGGCGACCCCTTATTTTTAAAATTCTAGATTCTCCCACAGGAGGGAGCGTCCTCTCCGCACCCACCCTGTCAATAAGCCCTCAGGATCTTATATTTTTCAATCCAGTTGCCTCTTGCTCTTCTGAATTCCAGCAGATTACAAGCCTAGCCTGTCCGAACGTTCCTCAAAAAAGCAATCTGCCAATTCCCGGTATTAGTCGAGATAACCTTGCTTGAACCGTTTCCAATTAACTTATGTCCTCCCTTAAAGAAGGAAGTGCTGTAAGTTTCTTCACTGCTCTTCAAGTGGCTGAACTTTCTGAAAAATAAGTCTCACAACCCCAGGTTAAAGTCCAACAGGTTTATTTGGGTGTTACAACCTTTGGGAGTGTCCCTCCTTCCTCAGGTGAGCAAAGAGCTGTGTTCACAAACAGGGCATATACCACACACGGACTCAATTTACAAGATAATGGTTAGAAATGCGAGTCTTTGCAGGTAGTCAAGTCTTAAAGGTACAGACAGCGTGAGTGGAGATCTGTAATTCACTTTCTGAATCATTGGCATAGTGGTTAGCGGTGCTGCCTCACAGTGCCAGGGACCCAGGTTTGATTCCCGGCTCGGGTCTCCGTCTGTGTGGAGTCTGCACATCCTCCCCGTGTCTCCCCATACTCTGAAAGACCTGCTGTTCTCGAAACGTCAGCTCTTTTCTCTCCTTACAGACGCTGCCAGACCCGCTGAGATTTTTCCCAGCGTTTTCTCTTTTGGTTTCAGATTCCAGCATCCGCAGTAATTTGCTTTTATCCAGTGTTTAACTCACTGCTAGTTCTCTTCCGGGAATGCCCACCCTGAAATACTGCTCTCTCCGACAGGATGTCTGTACTCATCATTCATTCCCTCACCCTGCAGTATAAACATCTCCCACTTTCTAGGCCTTTTAGATTTGACAAAGGGTCACGTGGACTCGAAACATCAGCTCTTTTCTCTCCCAGACCTGCTGAGATTTTCCAGCATTTTATCTTGCTGATTAAGGTGCTAAATTCTCCCTCAATGTACCCGAACAGGTGCCAGACTGTGGCAACTAGGGGATTTGCACAGTAACTTCATTGCAGTGTTAATGTAAGCCTACTTGTAACTAATAAATTAATTTTAACTTTACTCTGTGACTCTAATATTTCCTGTCACAAGTTCTCCGCACCTTAGAAACTTCCATGTCTGACTGTGGTCCATTAATTTGTCATTGCAGATGATGGCATTTACCAACTCCATGACGCTGGATAATACTTTGCTTTCTTCCATCTTCTGGAGCTGTCTTTCAAGCTTTCCTTTCTAGTTCTGGTGACAGCAGTGTGAATACATCTACAAGATACACTGCAGCAACTCACCAAGACTCCTTAGTCAGCACCTTTCAAACATGACTCCCCAAAGCCTGTTCACCATCCAACGTACAAATCAGGAGTGTGATGGGATACTCCCCACTTGCCTGGATGGGTGCAGCTCCAACAACACTCAAGAAGCTCGACACCATACAGGACGAAGCAGCCCTGCTCGATTGGCACCACATCTACAAACATCCACCCTCTCCACCACCGGCGCTCAGTAGCAGCAGTGTGTACCATCTACAAGATGCACTGCAGCAACTCACCAAAGATCCTTAGACAGCACCTTCCAAATCCACAATCACTTCCGTCTAGGAGGACAAGGGCAGCAGATACATGGGAACACCCACCACCTGCAAGTTCCCCTCCAAGCCACTCACCATCCTGATTTGGAAATATATCGGCCGTTCCTTCATTGCTGCTGAGGTCAAAATCCCTCCCTGACAACACTGCGGGTGTACCTACACTTCAGGGACTGCAGCAGTTCAAGAAGGCAGCTCTCCATCACTAAATGCTAGCCCAGCCAGCGACACCCAAATCTCTTCAATTAAAACAAAACTTGGTCCTTTACATAGGAGACGATTACTGGTTTCTTCTCTAGATCAATGGCGACGCGATACTCAAAATCTTCAAACGCAGCAATATGGATCATCAAACACGCTTTTGTAGCAGAGCTTTTTTGCGTCCAATTGGAGGGCAATTCGCAATGGGTGCAATATCTTCAACCCTCAGTTCTGCCTCCTTCACCTCACAGTTTACTCTGATAGACTGGAACACTTCACCCTGCTCAACCCCAGGATTGCAAGACCATAGAATCCCTACAATGCAGAAGGAGGCCATTCGGTCCATTGAGCCTGCAGCAACAAAATTCACAGCCAGCCCCTAGTCTCATAACCCCATGTATTTACCCTACTAACACCCCTGACACTAAGGGGCAATTTATCATGGCCAATCCACCCTAACCTGCACATCTTTGGACACTAAGGGGCAATTTATCATGGCCAATCCACCCTAACCTGCACATCTTTGGACACTAAGGGGCAATTTAGCATGGCCAATCCATCTAACCTGCACATCTTTGGACACTAAGGGGCAATTTAGCATGGCCAATCCACTCTAACCTGCACATCTTTGGACACTAAGGGGCAATTTAGCATGGCCAATCCACCCTAACCTGCACATCTTTGGACACTAAGGGGCAATTTAGCATGGTCAATCCACTCTAACCTGCACATCTTTGGACACTAAGGGGCAATTTAGCATGGCCAATCCACTCTAACCTGCACATCTTTGGACACTAAGGGGCAATTTAGCATGGCCAATCCACCTAACCTGCACATCTTTGGACACTAAGGGACAATTTAGCATGGCCAATCCACTCTAACCTGCACATCTTTGGACACTAAGGGGCAATTTAACATGGCCAATTCACCTAACCTCCAGATCTTTGGACATTAAGGGGCAATTTAGCATCGCCAATCCATCTAACCTACACATTTTGGGGTTAGTAAGAGGCAATTTAGCATGGCCAATCCACCCAACGTGCACATCTTTTGGACTGTGGGAGGAAACTGGAGCACCCAGAGGAAACCCATGCAGACACAGGGAGAACGTGCAAACTCCACACAGACAGTAACCAAGGCTGGAATTGGACCCGAGTCCCAGGCACCATGAGGGGCCGCAGTGCTAACCCCTGTGCCACCCTTAAAGCTAGAGTGAGAAAAAACGAGTACCAAAATGGAAAATGGCAACTGCATCGTGAATTGGGAAACTGCTGAGGTCAGAGAGGCATTTGAAAAGTTTAAATCAAACTGCAGGCATTGGGTAATTTTCTAACTGACGCAAAGGACGAGGAAAGGATCAGCTCATGTCCTTTCATGGGCAGGAGTGAAAGTTTTATTTGATGGTTGGGAGATTTGTGAGGATAACAGTAAAAGCCCAGGCAACACTCTTTTTGGAAAATTCAGCACACAAGACCTTAAGGCAGAATTAGGCCACTCGACCCATTGAGTCTGCTCTGCCATTCAATTATGGCTGATATTTTTCTCATCCCCGTTCTCCTGCCTTTTCTCCATAACCCCTGATCTCCTTATTAATCCAGAACCTATCTATCTCTGTCTTAAAGACACTCAATGACCCGGCCTCCACAGCCTTCTGAGGCAAAGAGTTCCACAGATTCCCCACTCTCTGGCTGAAGAAATTCCTCATCTCTTGAGGTTGTGCCGTTTGGTTCTAGTTTTTCCCACTAGTGGACACATCCTCTCCGCGTCCGCTCTATCCAGGCCTCACAGTATCTTGTAAGTTTCAATAAGATCCCCCCCCTCATCTTTCTAAACTCCAATGAGTACAGACCCAGAGTCCTCAACCATTCCTCATACGACAAGCTCTTCATTCCAGAGATCATTCTTGTGAACCTCCTCTGGACCCTTTCCAAGGCACATCCTTCTTTTGCTAGGGGGTCCAAAACTGCTCACAATTCTCCAAATGGGGTCTGACCAGAGCCTGATACAGCCTCAGAAGTACATCCCTGTTCTTGTATTGTAGCCCAGCCAGAATCAAATCATCAGACCCACCAATCTGAATTCCAAACCCGAGGCAGGAACCAGGTGAGCCTGTTGACAAGATTGAAGCACGCAGACTGAAACTATAAATTCAAGGGTGAAAGGCTGGTAGATCAGCCCATCTCTGGCTCTGCGAACCATGAAGTACAATCTGATGGGAAAGGACAAGTTGACACTACCACAGGTTGTAGATATTGCCACAGCACGGAACACCACAAACAGACAGATGAAGACACTGACTAGAATCTTAGAATCCCGACAGGACCATTTGGCCCATCAAGTCTGCACCGACTCTCCGAGAGAGCACCGTTACCAGGCCCATGCTCTACTCTATCCCCGTAACCCCATAAATTTATCTTGCTAATCCCTGTATGGGCAGCACAGGGGTTAGCGCTGCTGCCTCACAATGCCACGGATGCGGGATCGATTCCCAGTCTGTGCGGAGTCTACACATTCTCCCCGTGTCCGCGTGGGTTTCCTCCCACAGTCTGAAAGACGCGCCGATTCGGTGCATTGGCCGTGCTAAATTCTCCCTCAGTGTGCCGTTTCAGGCGCCAGAGTGTGGCGACGAGGGGATCGTCACAGTAACTTCATTGCAGTGTTAATGCAAACCGGCTTGTGAAACTAATACGTAAACTTTAAAAACTTCTAACAGTAACTTCATTGCAGTGTTAATGCAAGCCTATTTGTGACAATAATAAATAAACTAAACTAATCTACTCATCTTTGGACATAGAGGGGCAATTTAGCCACTCCACCTAACCTGATGTGGAGATGCCGGTGTTGGACTGGGGGGTGGGGACAGTAAAAAGTCTTACAACACCAGGTTAAAGTCCAACAGGTTTATCTGGAATCACGAGCTTTTGGAGCACTGCTCCTTCTTCAGGTGAGCCACTCACCTAATGTAAGAGCAACTCTTTAATAGCTCGCGATTCCAAATAAACCTGTTGGACTTTAACCTGGTAATGTGAGACTTCTCATTGTGCCCACCTGACCTGCACATCTTTGGACTCTAAGGGGCAATTTAGCATGGCCAATCCACCTAACCTGTGGATCTTTGGACTGAGAGGGAAAGCGGAGCACCCAGAGAAAACTCACTCAGACATGGGGGAGAATGTGCAAACTCCACATAGACGGTGACCCAAAGCCGGGAATCTAATCCGGATCCCTGGCGCCGTAATGGTCTTCCTCAGACATATGGTTGCGTCCCACCCCATGGGGTATTGTTACTCCCCGAGTTACTGGGGGGGGGTGCAGTTCCGATATTTTGACGTGTAATTCGGGTGATGTGACTGGGACGGCAGAAAGCAGTTCATTCACGGCCAAGGACATAAGAACATAAGAAATAGGAGCAGGAGTAGGCCATCTAGCCCTTCGAGCCTGCCCCGCCACTCAATAAGATCATGGCTGATCTGAAGTGGATCAGTTCCACTTCCATCCGAGCAGAATCCGGCTCTCCTGAATCTGAGCGTGCAAAATGGAAGCCAGGAAATGAATCATGGGAAGCGGTTACTAAGCAAGTTCTCAAATGTCACCACGATGAAGATGTGTTCGAATTTCTGGCTTCACCTGTACGTCAGGGTGTCGCTGCCATTAACCTGTCGACAGAAAAGTCCTCGCTGTGTTTAATTTAAAGAGATTAAACTGTGCAGCCAGGAATTTGTGTGAATCTATTAATGGACACAGTAGATGGTGGAGATTAAATCCTTTTGGAGCCAGAAGAATTAATTAAGTGTTCTGATGATTTAAGAGGGGGTGGAGATTTAAACTATCAACTCAAGTTAGAGGAGGATAGGAAGTGATGGTCAATGCCTGTACTGGGTATTATATTCCGACCAAATTTCATCTGGAATAGGAGCAGTTGACCATTTGGCTCTTCAAGCCTGCCCTGGCATTCAGTGCAAATCTGTCTTGGTGTGTGTCTGTTTCTCTGTGTGTGTGTGTATCCCCGTGTGGCTATGTCTGTGTGCAAGTGCGTCTATTGCAATGTGTGCGTGCGTGTGCCCATCCGTCCATCTAGTGTGCAAGTACATAAGAAATAAGAACATAAGAAATAGGAGCAGGAGTAGGCCATCTAGCCCTTCGAGCCTGCCCCGCCATTCAATAAGATCATGGTTGATCTGTCGTGGCTCAGCTCCATCTTCCCACCCTCTCCCCATAACCCTTAATCCCTTCTCTTATCAAAAACCCATCAACCCGCTTCTTAAAAATATTTAGCGAGGCAGCCTCCACCACTTCAACGGGCAGAGAATTCCAGAGATTCACCACCCTTTGAGTGAAGAAGTTCCTCCTCAACTCTGTTCTAAACCGCCTCCCCTTTATCTTGAGGCTGTGCCCCCTAGTCCTACTGTCTTTTTTGAGCGGGAAGAGTCTCTCCACCTCTATCCTATCCATCCCATTCATCATCTTATACGTCTCAATGAGATCTCCCCTCATTCTTCTAAACTCTAACGAGTACACATGTACACTTCATAGAAACCCTACAAAGAGCCCATCAAGTTTGCATCAACAACAATCCCACCCGGGCCCTATCCCGTAAGCCCATGTATTTACTCTACTAATCCTCCTGGCCTACACATCCAAAACCCACAGCAATGTGGTTGACTCTTAACTGCCCCTCTGAAGTGGCGTGGAGGACAGGGCGGCACAGTAGCACTGTGGTTAGCACTGCTGCCTCACAGCGCCAGTGGCCCGGCCTTGGATGACAGCGGAGTCTGCACATTCTCCCCACGTCTGCGTGGGTTTCCTCCGGGTGCTCCGGTTTCCTCCCACATTCCAAAGATGTGCAGGTTAGGGTGGATCGGCCATGCTAAATTGTCCCTTAATGTTCAAAGATGTGCAAGTTAGAAGGATTGGCCATGCTAAATGTGTGGGGGGTGCGGGGATGGGTGGGGTAGGCCTGGGCAAGATGTTCTTTTGGAGAGTCGGAGCAGATTCGATGGGCTGAATGGCCACCTCCATCGTAGGGATTCTACGATTCTATTCCACAAATCATTGTAACCCTCAATTCCCTTCTCCCTCATAGGCTTGTCTACCTTCTCCTGAACTGCTTGTACAACGTTCCCTTCCACCCCTCCCTGTGGGGGTGAGCTCCGCATTCTCCTCACTCCCTGGGTGAAGACATTCCTTCCGGATTCCCGAGCGGATTTCCCGGTGACTATATCTCATATTGACGGCCTTTGATTTAAGGCTCTTTTCCCACCAGGGGGTAATCGTTCTCCCTCTCTCCGCTCCATCAGAAACCTTCCGTCATGTTAAAGACCTCAATTCGGTGCCCCCCCCCCCCCCCCCCACCTCCGCACCCCCGTCAGACACACAGATATCGAGATAATAGATGTAACTGTGGCCCAGTTTCTAAGAAAGAATTTCTCAAGGCTCCCTGATGCAAGAGGAATTTTAACAGCATTAGAACCTTCCGGAGTCCTGTCGGAACCCAAGAGGTAAGAATCCTCGTTCTAAGACCACCCAGACCCACAAATAAAAAGCTGACACGGCGCTCACTCAGAACTGTGGAACATTCTGATGAATTGATTGCGAGAAAGCGTTTGGCTCAGAGGGGCGAAAGGAACAGTAAAATAAATGGCATTTATATGCGAGAGCGTTGCTATGGCAGTGCTGTTGCATGGAGACATCTCAAGTCACTTCAGACTCGCATCGTCTCGCAGAGAAGCAATCGAGGCCTCTACCCACCCCCCCCACCACCACCCACAACAATGTTAGGTTGCAATCCCCCTAACCTGCACAACTTTGGACGCCAAGGGGCGATTTAGCATGGCCAATCCCCCTAACCTGCACATCTTTGGACGCCAAGGGGCAATTTAGCATGGCCAATCCCCCTAACCTGCACATCTTTGGACACCAAGGGGCAATTTAGCATGGCCAATCCACCTAACCTGCACATCTTTGGACGCCAAGGGACAATTTAGCATGGCCAATCCACCTAACCTACACATCTTTGGACACTAAGGGGCAATTTAGCATGGCCAATCCACCTAACCTGCACATCTTTGGACACCAAGGGACAATTTAGCATGGCCAATCCACCTAACCTACACATCTTTGGACACTAAGGGGCAATTTAGCATGGCCAATCCCCCTAACCTGCACATCTTTGGACACCAAGGGGCAATTTAGCATGGCCAATCCACCTAACCTACACATCTTTGGACACTAAGGGGCAATTTAGCATGGCCAATTCCCCTAACCTGCACATCTTTGGACACCAAGGGACAATTTAGCATGGCCAATCCACCTAACCTGCACATCTTTGGACACCAAGGGGCAATTTAGCATGGCCAATCCACCTAACCCGCACATCTTTGGACACCAAAGGGCTATTTAGCATGGTCAATCCACCTAACCTACACATCTTTGGACACCAAGGGGCAATTTAGCCTGGCCAATGCAGTGACCAAAGGCTGGAATTGAACCTGGGTCCCTGGCGCTGTGAGGCAGCAGTGCTAACCACTGTGCCACCACCCTTTGAGGGATAAATGTTGGACAGAACACCAGCTGAGCTCTCCTGCAGAATAGTGGCATCAGATCTTTTATATATGTCCAGCTGAGGAGGCTGATGGGGCCTCGATTTAATGCTTCATCCGTGCGACAAGTGCTTTTAGCAGTGCAGCACTCCCTCAGTATTACTCTGCGAGTCACAGCCTGGAGTGTGCACTCAGGTCTCTGGAGCGGGATCTGAACTTGTCACCTTCCAACTTCACTGGAGAGTTCCTCCTCAGGGAAGATATACCTCACTCAGCCTTGTAGTCAGATCGGACCCTGACTAAATTTGGACTGTACTTACCGCGTCAAGCCTCAAGGAGGCAGTAGGCCGTGGGTTGTAGCCCCACTCTCAAAGACCCAAACATCATAACCTACACTGACCACCCTTTGGATGAGATGTTAGTCCGAGACAGGATTTTCCAGCCCTTTCCGATGCCGCCTAAGTTGACCGCCGCCTCCCCCACAGGTGGAAGGGACGAACCTTGCAAAATTGTCAATTAACTTTGTCAGGAACGGAACATTCTTATGGCAAACTACCACTGTGTGGGATAGTGGGGACATCGGAAAATCCCAGCCTCCATCTCCCTGATAAAATTAATCCAAAAGGAATCCACAGTCCTTCTTCCAAAGCTTGGGTGGGATCGTGCAGACTCGATGGGCCGAACTGCCTACCTCTGCACTGTAGGGATTCTATTCCGTTCTATGATACAGGGAGCAGTGACAATGTTATTGGACCATCTCCAAGAGAGAATCCAACCATCTCCTCTTGGCGCTTACTGACATTACTCTCACTGAACGTCCCATTGGCAACGTTCTGGGAGTTAGCATTGACCAGAAACTCAACTGGACCAGCCATATAAATACTGTGGCCACTAGAGATGGTCAGAATTTGGGAATTCTGTGGTGAGGAGCTCACCTCCCAACTCCCCAGTGCCTGTCCACCATCCACAAGGCACAGGACAGGAGTGTAATACTCTCTGCTTGAGTGAGCTACACATTGGCACCATCCCTGAGTCAATGCTGGCAACGTGTAAATGGCTGTCAGAGGATGCCAGTTGGCAGGCTCCCCTCCCTGATTCTGATAGGCCCAGCTTGAAGCCTGCTCCTGAAGGCCCCAGCCTGAAGGCCCACAAGAACCAGGATTGTGCTTTGGTCACTGCTGGCCTGTATGTCACAGAACGTCCACGTCTTTTGAGCAAACGCAAATAACTGAATTAAGGGTGGCACGGTGGCACATTAATCAGCACTGCTGCCTCACAGTGCCAGAGTCCCGGATTCAATTCCTGGTTTGGGTCTACGTGGAGTGTGCACATTCTCCCCACGTCTACGTGTGGGAGAAAACTGGGTGCTCCGATTTCTTCCCACGCTACAAAGATGTGCAGGTTCGGTGGATTGGCCATGCTAAATTGTCCCTTAGTGTCCAAAGATGTGCAGGTTAGGTGAATTGGCCATGCTAAATTGTCCCTTAGTGTCCAAAGATGTGCAAGTTCAGTGGATTGGCCATGCTAAATTGCCCCTTAGTGTCCAAAGATGTGCGGGTTAGGTGGATTGGCCATGCTAAATTGCCCCTTAGTGTCCAAAGATGTGCGGGTTAGGTGGATTGGCCATGCTAAATTGTCCCTTAGTGTCCAAAGATGTGTAGGTTAGGTGGATTGGTCATGCTAAATTGTCCCTTAGTGTCCAAAGATGTGCAGGTTCGGTGGATTGGCCATGCTAAATTGCTCCTTAGTGTCCAAAGATGTGTAGGTTAGGTGGATTGGCCATGCTAAATTGTCCCTTAGTGTCCAAAGATGTGCAGGTTCGGTGGATTGGCCATGCTAAATTGCTCCTTAGTGTCCAAAGATGTGTAGGTTAGGAGGATTGGCCATGCTAAATTGTCCCTTTGTGTCCAAAGATGTGTGGGTTAGGTGGATTGGCCATGCTAAATTGTCCCTTAGTGTCCAAAGATGTGCAGGTTCGGTGGATTGGCCATGCTAAATTGCTCCTTAGTGTCCAAAGATGTGTAGGTTAGGTGGATTGGCCATGCTAAATTGTCCCTTAGTGTCCAAAGATGTGCAGGTTCGGTGGATTGGCCATGCTAAATTGCCCCTTAGTGTCCAAAGAAGTGTAGGTTAGGGGTCCAAATAGGTGGAGCTATGAGGAAAGGGCCTGGGTGGGGTTTAGTTTGGCACAGGCTCGATGGGCCGAACTCCCTCATTTTGCACTGTGAGGATCCTACGATTCTACGAATTGTCAGCAAGCTGAACTTTGCCAAACCGACTGCAGAGTATAAACAGAGGGAACTCAACATCAAATAAAAACATTGGGAGGGAAACAAATCTGGAATGTAAACAATCCAAAACAAACCACACACGTAGGAATTAGGAAGCACTAATTGTGAGGAATGGACAATGGGAACCAGTTGTCCACAGCTAATATAATTAAATGGTTCAGTTTTCTCCTCCTCCTTTCCCTCCTCCCCCTCTGGGAAGGGGATATATAAAGCCACTCACTTTGGAAGTCAGGCTTTTGGTTAACACTGCTCCCGCACAGCGCCAGGGGCCCAGGTTCGATTCCCGGCCTTGGGTCACTGCCTGTGCGGAATCTGCACATTCTCCCCGCGTCTGCGTGGGTTTCCAACGGATGCTCCGGTTTCCTCCCACAGTCCCGAAGATGTGCGGGTTAGGCCGTGCTAAATTCTCCCTCGGTGTTACCCGAACAGTGTGGCGACTAGGGGATTTTCACAGTAACTTCATTGCAGTGTGAATGTAAGCCTTACTTGTGACACTGGTGAATAAACTTTAAAAAAAAAACTTTGAAACCTGTCATGGTCAAATTTGAATTCCATAAACAACATCTGGAATTAGGAATCTACTCTGACGAAGGGTCATCCAGACTCGAAACGTTGGCTCTATTCTCTCCCGGTAAAAAGTCTCACAACACCAGGATAAAGGCCAAAAGGTTTATTTGATAGTAAACCTGGGCAAACCCTGAAAGCTTGTGGGTTTACTATCAAATAAACTTGTTGGGATCTTTAACCTGGTGTCGTGAGACTTCTTATTGTGTTTACCCCAGTCCAACGCCGGCATCTCCACATCTATTCCCCTCCCCCACAGATGCTGTCAGACCCGCTGAGATTTTCCAGCACTTTCTGTTTTTGTTAAGAATCTACTGATGACTGTGAAATCACTGACCATTATTGGAAAACCCACCTGGTTTAAAGTTTATTTATTAGTGTTACAAGTCGGCTGACGTTAACGCTACAATGAAGTTACTGTGAGAATCCCCTAGTCGCCACATTCCAGCGCCCATTCGGGCGTGCAAAGGGAGAATTTGGTGGGGCCAATGCACCTAACCAGTATGTCTTTTGCACTATGGGAGGAAACCCATGCAGACACGGGGAGAATGTACAGACAGTGACACAAGCCGGGGACCCGGGTCGCTGGCCCTGTGAGGCAGCCGTGATGAAAGGTACGGATAAAGTAGACATGGAGTTAATGGTTCCTCTTGTGGGGCACACAAGGACGAGAGGGTCACAGTCTTGGGATAAGGGGAAGCAAATTTCAAACTACTTCTCTCAAAGGATTCTGAATCTGTGGAATTCGCTCCCCCAAAGTGCAGAGGGTGCTGGGACAGTGAGTAAATTTAAGGAGGAGGAATATAGATTTTTAACTGGGAATGGGTTGAAGGGTTACGGGGTGAAGGCAGAAAAATGGGAATGAGGAGCATATCAGCCATGATCGAATGGCAGAGTGGACGTGATGGGCCGAATGGCCTAATTCTGCTCCTACATCTTATAAAACTATAAGGCGGAGGGAGCCCTGTCATTGAGTCCCCAGAACCAATGGATGTGAACAACTGACAGCAGTGGGATTGGAAATTCCAGCCAATGGCAGACTGCCCCCACAAGGACTGCGGCTAATCCATCTGAACCCACACATCTTTGGACACTAAGGGACAATTTAGCATGGCCAATCCACCTAACCTACACATCTTTGGACACTAAGGGGCAATTTAGCATGGCAAATCCACCTAACCTGCACATCTTTGGACACTAAGGGGCAATTTAGCATGGCCAATCCACCTAACCTGCACATCTTTGGACACTAAGGGGCAATTTAGCATGGCCAATCCACCTAACCTGCACATCTTTGGACACTAAGGGGCAATTTAGCATGGCAAATCCACCTAACCTGCACATCTTTGGACACTAAGGGGCAATTTAGCATGGCCAATCCACCTAACCTTCACATCTTTGGACACTAAGGGGCAATTTAGCATGGCCAATCCACCTAACCTGCACATCTTCGGATACTAAGGGGCAATTTAACATGGCCAATCCACCTAACCTGCACATCTTTGGACACTAAGGGGCAATTTAACATGGCCAATCCACCTAACCTGCACATCTTTGGACACTAAGGGACAATTTAGCATGGCCAATCCACCTAACCTGCACATCTTTGGACACTAAGGGGCAATTTAACATGGCCAATCCACCTAACCTGCACATCTTTGGACACTAAGGGGCAATTTAACATGGCCAATCCATCTAACCTGCACATCTTCAGACTGTGGGAGGAAACCAGAGCACCTGGACACGCAGAGACAAGGAGAACGTGCAAACTCCACACAGACAGTGACCTGTGGCCGGAATGGAACCCCGGTCCCTGGTCCTGTGAGGCAGCAGTGCTCACCACTGTGCTGCCTAATTAGCATCTAAGAGTTGGCACTAAGTTGGCATTGGGGCCTTTATAGGCCAGGTGGGGTGAGGGTGAGTGTGAACGTGCGCCAATGTGAGCGTGCGACAGTGTCAGCACGCGCCAGTATAACCGCGCACGACAATGTGCGAGAGAGGGTGTGGGTGCGGGCGTGTTGGGGGCGGGAGGGGGGGGGGGGGGTACAAATTGGAAAATAGGCTTTAAACGTCTTTGCCGGGGAGTGGAGTGGCTCTGGTGAAACATGTGTGACCCCGGCTAGCTGTCCAATGGCTTTTCTAACCCTGGCGACATCCTTTCTGATTGGGAGAGCGAGGCAAATTCCCGAAGGCTCGCCATCAAGGAACAGAAAGCAGAAATGCAATGTTCTAAAAATACCCTGCACATTCCTAACTGTCAACAGAAGAAAAGCAGAACACAAAAATGTTTATCTGAAAATGATACAAGGTCATCCCAAACCGCACAGCAACGGCTGGATGATTCAGCACATTCCCTCTTACACAGAGCATTCCGCCCCCCAACCTCACCGTCCCTTTCACCCTTCCCACACACTGTGGGGGGGAACTCCAGGGTCACTGATCACCATTCCCCATTCACTCATCAGCTGCGATTGTGTAGCCGTTCGCACTGACACGACCCCTGCCTCCATCAATGGTTGTAGAATCCTCACAGCGCAGACCATTCGGCCCATTGCATCTGCACCGACCACAATCCCATCCAGGTTCTATCCCCATAACTGCACACGTTTACACTTCCAATCCCCTGGCACTAAGGGCAATTTAGCGTGGCCAATCAACCAAACCCGCACCCTCTTCGGACTCTGGAGGAAACCCACGCAGATACGGGGAGAACGTGCAGACTCCGCACAGACAGTGACCCAATGGAATTGAATCTGGGTCCCTGGCACCGTGAGGCAGCAGGGATAACTGCTGTGCCAGTCCTACCTCCCTCCCCCATTGCCAAGGGTTCCCAGTGGCGAGGGTGCGAACCACAGGAAAACCCGTTGACACCGACGGGAATGGAAGTTGGATGGCACGGGTTCGATTCCAGCCTTGGGTCCCTGTCTGTGCGGAGTCAGCACATTCTCCACGTGTCTGTATGGGTTTCCTCCGGGTGTTGCTGTTTCCTCCCACAGTCCAAAGATGTGTAGGTTAGATGGATTGGCCATGCTAAATTGCCCCTTAGTGTCCAAAGATGTGCAGGTTAGGTGGATTAGCCATGCTAAATTGCCCCTTAGTGTCCAAAGTTGTGTGGGTTAGATGGATTGGCCATGCTAAATTGCCCCTTAGTGTCCAAAGATGTGCAGGTTAGGTGGATTGGCCATGCTAAATTGCCCCTTAGTGTCCAAAGTTGTGTGGGTTAGATGGATTGGCCATGCTAAATTGCCCCTTAGTGTCCAAAGATGTGCAGGTTAGGTGGATTGGCCCTGGTAAATGCGTGAGGTTATGGGGATGGGGCAGCAGGGTGGGGAAGGCCTCTTTGGGAGAGTTGGTGCAGACTGGATGGGCCAAATGGCCTCCTTCTGCACTGTGGGGTTTTTATGGGTCAATGATTTATGACTTCAGCCGTCTGTGTGCAATCTATGGACTTCAATACAAAATACAATGTTCTGAAGACCAAAGAACATTGAAGCAGGTCAGAGGAGGTTTACCGGATTTGAATGCCAGGATTGGGCGGGATGTCCCAATGAGGAAAGGTTGGGCAGGTTAGGCTGGTAACCACTGGAGTTTAGAAGAGTAAGAGGCAACTTGATCGCAACATACAAGGTTCTGAGGGTGGGTTTTGACAGGGTGAATGTGGAGAGGATGTTTCCTAAGAGAATCTAGAACTGGGGGTCACTGTGTTAAAAGAAGGGGTCACCCATTTAAGATGGAGAGAATGTTTGTTCTCTGAGACTTTGGAACTCTCTTCCTCAAAAGACAGTGGGAAGCAAAGTCCTTGAATATTTAAGACAGATCTGGATAGATTCATGAGTAACGGGGTGGGGGGGGGGGGGGGGGGGGGGGGGGAGGGTGAAATGGGGGGGGGGGGTCAGCGGGGATATGGGGTTGAAGTTACAATCAGATCAGCCATGGGCTTGTAGAATGGGGGAGCAGATTCGAGAGGCTGAGTGGCCTATTCCAGCTCCTAATTCACTTGATCATACATTCACTTTTATTCTGTAAATCTAGGAGAACAATTATTTATACACTCAAGTCTTCACAGTTATGCAATCCTTTTATTATATTTATTTTAATGACTACCTCTGAACTAGGCTACTTTATTGCTTGGCTTTTTCCCATATTTTTTCTAAGTGTCAGGAACTGACTGAAAAACCGACTTGTCGCTCTCCAGTAGCCCAGCTCAGTATTCACTCTGGGACTTGAACCTCTCCAAGAAGATTAAGCAAGCAGAGTTAGGCAGGGCCATTCCTAACCCTAACCCCCGACACTCTCGGGGAGGCAGGGCCTGTTTGAGCTGGTAGGGCTGGTGCCACAGAGATTGGGGCGCCATCTTTAAAAGGCTGCTCCAATCAGGACTGAAGTTCAACCTAGCCCCTCCCACTGTTTCCCCCCCAACCCCATGGCGGTATCAGGAGTTCAAGAGCGTCGGGAGCGGGCAGCGGAGTGAGTGGGAACAGAGTGAGAAGGGCTTTGGCTCGCTGGGCTTAGGGGAGAGCAGGCTTAGAGAAGGTGAGTGACAGATTTCTACCTTTGGGCACTTACAGGAGGTTGGGACATGGTAGGGAATATAGGGAGGAATGTAAGTTGCGTCAGGTGCCTCATGTGGGAGTTCATGGTGGTGTCACGTGTCCCCAAGGTCCACATCTGCAGTAAATGTTTGGAACTGCAGCGCTTGAGGGCCCGGGTCAGGCAATTCGAGGGGCGGCTGGAGGACGCTTTTCTAGTAAGGGAGAACGAGGCGATAATGGCTGGGAACCATGAGAAGGAGGAGGTCTCAAGGGCTGAAGAGAAGGGAGGATGGACGACTGTGAGGAGGGGAAAGAGGAAGAAGAAGAGCAGTCAGGGTCCCCCAGCCTCCCCAGAGGCCCCCCAAGGTTCGTCGACAGGGGCACAGAAAGATAGGCAGGAGGGGGAGACTAACTTAGAGGGACAGAAGGGGGCCGGTAAGGTGATAGTGGTAGGGGACGGGAGGGTCAGAGGTATCGATAGGAGGTTCTGTGGACAGAGGCGTGATTCCAGGATGGTGGTCTGCCTCCCTGGAGCAGGGGGTAAAGGATGTATCGGACAGGGTAGAGGGAATTTTTGAAAGGGGAGGGGGCACAGGCTGAGATCATAGTACATGTAAGGGAGGGGGACATAGGAAGGAGGAGTAGGGTAGAGGTACGTAGGCAATTTAGGGAGTTGGGGGCCAAACTAAAGAGTAGGACCTCCAGGGTGGCAATCTCTGGGTTGCTGCCCGGTACCAGCAGGGCAAAGAATGAAGAGATCATGCAGCTGAATGCATGGTTGAGGGATTGGTGTAGGGTAGAGGGCTTTACTTTTGTGGATCACTGGGAGGTGTTTAAGAGAGAAGGGCAATTGTACAGGAAGGGTGGGGAGAATTTGAACGGGAGGGGAACTAATGTCTTAGCGGGGAGGTTAGCTGGGGTGTTCAGGAATGATTTAAACTAATGGGGGGGGAGTGGGGAGGTGGCTGGGAGAGAGTCGGGTGAAAGGAAAATTATAAGGGAGAAGGTGGTTCCGAGGGACACTTGTGGGTTGAACTGTGTCTGTTTCAATGCTAGGAGTGTGGTAGGGAAAACGGATGAGCTTAGGGCCTTGATGTTTGTGAGGCAGTTAGATGTGGTGGCTGTAACGGAGACGTGGTTATGGGAAGGACAGGACTGGCAGCTGAATGTTCCTGGGTACAAGTGTTTTAGGTGTGACAGAGGAGGGATGAAGAGAGGAGGAGGGGTGGCACTGTTAGTCAGGGAAAACATCACAGTAGTGCAGAGGGAGGACGATATGGAAGAGATAGGGATTGAGTCAGTGTGGGTGGAGTTGAGGAATAAAAAGGGAGAGATCACATTGCTAGCAACAGCCCAAAGTCAGTGGAGGAAGGCATTTGCAGGGGCATTTTGGACAGGTGCAGGAAGAACAGAGTGGTTGTAGTGGGTGATTTTAATTTTCCTGGAGTGAATTGGAGGGGGCCTAGAGCTGGGGGTACGGAGGGAGAGGAGTTTGTGAACTGTGTTATGGAAGGGTCGCTAGAACAGTATGTAACTAGCCCGACTAGGGGAGGGGCTATACTGGATCTAGTGTTGGGAAACGAACCAGGGCAGGTGGGTGAGGTAGAGGTAGGCGAACATGTGGCGAACAGTGATCACAAGTCCGTCTACTTTAGGATAAAAATGGAAAGGGACGAGTGCCGTCCGAATGGGAGTGTGCTGAACTGGGGAAAGGCGAGCTATGGCAGGATTAGGAGGGAGCTGCAGCAAACTGATTGGGAGGGACTGTTAGCTGGCAAGTCCACAGTTGGCAAGTGGGAGGCATTTAGGGACAAAATGAAATGGTTGCAGGGGAGGTATGTTCCGGTTAACCGAAAGGATGGGAAAGGAAGGATTAGACAGCCGTGGATTACGGAGGATATTGAAGACTTGGTCAGGAAGAAGAGGGAGGCGTATGTTAGGTCAAAACAAATGGGTACGGAGAGTGCGCTGGAAGAATACAGCGAGAGTAGGAGGGAGCTAAAAAGGGGAATTAGAAGGGCGAAGAGAGGGCATGAGATGGCTTTGGCTGGTAGGATTAAGGAAAATCCAAAGGCATTTTATTCCTATATCAGAGGCAAGAGAGTAGTTAGAGGGAAAATTGGTCCTCTTAGGGACAAGAGTGGTGAGTTGTGTATTGAGTCGGAGGGGATGGGGGAGCTCCTGAATGAATACTTTGCGTCGGTATTCACAAAGGAGAGGGGATCGGAATCGTGTGGTCTCTTGGAGGGAGTGGAGGTTTATTTGCAGGATATAGTTATTATGAGAGAGGAAGTGCTAGGGCTTTTAGGTAGCGTAAGGACAGATAAAGCTCCGGGGCCTGATGGTATTTATCCCAGGCTGCTTAGGGAGGCGAAAGATGAAATTGCTGGGCCTCTGGCACAAATCTTTGTCTCTTCTTTGGACAGGGTGAGGTCCCAGAAGACTGGAGGGTAGCAAATGTGGTCCCGTTGTTCAAAAAAGGTAGTAGGGATAACCCTGGGAATTATAGACCGGTGAGTTTGACGTCGGTGGTAGGGAAGTTAATGGAAAAAATACTTAGGGGTAGGATGTATGAGCATTTGGAGCGTTGTGATCTGATTAGGGATACGCAACATGGCTTTGTTAGAGGGAGGTCTTGCCTTACGAATCTGGTGGAATTCTTTGAGGAGGTGACAAAAACGGTTGACGATGGGAGAACTGTTGATGTCATCTATATGGATTTCAGTAAGGCGTTTGATAAAGTCCCTCACGGTAGGCTGGTAGAAAAGGTTAAGGCGCATGGGATACGAGGCCAGGTAGCTAGGTGGATTGAGAACTGGCTGGGAAATTGGAGACAGAGGGTAGCTGTGGAAGGGACCTTGTCAGGCTGGAGGCCAGTGACCAGTGGTGTGCCGCAGGGCTCAGTACTGGGACCTCTCCTCTTTGTAGTCTACATAAATGACTTGGAAGAGGGCATAGGTGGTGTGATTAGCAAGTTTGCTGATGACACCAAGATGGCAGGGTTGGTGGGTACGGAACTGGATTGTCAGGTGATACAACAGGATATAGATAGGTTGGTGCAATGGGCAGATAGGTGGCAGATGGCATTTAATCCTGACAAATGTGAGGTGATGCATTTTGGACGGAATAATGCAGAGAGGAGCTATGTGATTAAAGGGAGGCCGATTAGGAGTATAGACATACAGAGGGACCTGGGAGTGCAGGTTCACAAATCCATGAAGGTTGCATCACAAGTGGAGAAGGTTGTTAGGAAGGCTTATGGGATGTTGGCCTTTATAGGAAGGGGCATAGAGTATAAAAGCTGCTGTCTAATGCTTCAGTTGTACAGAACGTTGGTTAGACCGCATTTGGAGTACTGCGTCCAGTTCTGGTCACCTTACTACCGGAAGGACGTGGAGTCTCTGGAAAGGGTGCAGAGGAGGTTTACCAGGATGTTACCTGGCATGGGGGGACTGGGTTACGAGGAGAGGTTGAAGAAACTGGGACTATTCTCCTTGGAAAGACGGAGATTGAGAGGGGACATGATAGAAGTATATAAGATAATGAAGGGAATGGATAGAGTTAATAGTGAGAGACTGCTCCCTAGACTGGATACAAACACGAGAGGTCATCATTTAAGGGTGAGGGGGGAGAGGTATAATTTGGAGGTGAGAAGAAGGTTCTTTATGCAGAGAGTTGTGGGGGTCTGGAACGCGCTACCGAGTAGGGTGGTGGAGGCAGGAACGTTGGACTCGTTTAAAATGCAGTTAGATAGGCACATGAGTGAAACGAGAATGGAGGGATATGGTAGGGGATATTAAATAGGGTTAAACCTCGGGAGACACCGGAAAGGCAGGCTGTAAGATTAATATTTTTGACTTTATTCCACAGGTGGAGGTCCACCTCATGTCAAACGAGGGGCATTCACATGGCGGGTCGTGCCTGGGCTGCTCTTGGAAGTTCCAGGAGTGGCCTAGTACTTCATGTCGGTGTGTGTGCTTAATCCTGGACCGGTAGATGGGCGCCGCAACAGCTCAGTGACTAGCACTGCTGGCTGCGCAGGCACATGGATTTGGGCCTGTGTCTGTGGGAGTTTGCGCATTCTCCCTGTGGTTGCGTGGGTTTCCTCCGGGCGCTCCGGTTTCCTCCCACACCCCAAAAATGTGCTCTCAGGCTAATCGGTTTTTACCAAATTGACACTATCTTCCCTGAATCTGACTGAGTAGGGTTCCATTCATAGATATGCAGGGTAGAATAGGTGTAGGGTGATGTGGCGGCGCGGGCTCGTTGGGTCGAAGGGCCTGTTTCCCGTGCTGGGTTGTTCTTTGTTCTTTGTTCTTACCCATTCCCCCCCCCCTCACCTTGCACAATCAAGTGCTCTCTACTACTTCCCGCCTGCCCCCAAACATCCTCCTCCATTGCCTGCCCTCCACCCCCCCGCCCTCCCCCACTGGCCTGCCTCCCCCCGTCCTCCCCCCCTGTCTGCTTCCTGCACACCTTGCCTGCAAGTTCCATCCTCAATGGTCTCAGCGCACTCTCCTTTTCACCATACATAACAGGACACAAGCCCCCCCACCCCACCCCATTCAATGTGGCTTCTCAGAAGGCTCACCCGAGGCTGCCTTGGCAGAGGTTGACACTATGCCCAGGTTCCTGCCCAAATCATTGAATCCCTACAGAACAGAATGAGATCATTCCGCCTATCGACTCTGCACCGACTCTCCAATAGAGCAACTCATCCAGGCCTTATTCCCGTGACCTCACATTTACCTCGTTAATCCCCCTAACTTGTACCTATTTGGACACTAAGGGGCAATTGACCATGGCCAATCCACCTAACTGCACATCTTTGGACACTAAGGGGCAATTTACCATGGCCAATCCGCCTAACCTGCACATCTTTGGACACTAAGGGGCAATTTAGCATGGCCAATCCACCTAACTGCACATCTTTGGACACTAAGGGGCAATTTAGCATGGTCAATCCACCTAACCGCACATTATTGGATACCAGGGGGTGATTTAGCATGGCCAATCCACCTAACCTGCACATCATTTGAACAAATGCTCGATCCTGAGTATGATTCAGGGACGGTTAAGAAAACAGAGAGGGAGAGAGAGAAAAATACAAATACAAGTTACCACATAAAGCTATAACAGGGTGCCAACAACAGCCACCCAACCTTTAGGTAAAGTTACAAACTAACCAATTCATCCTCTTTAGGGGTTAAGGCGAATTCTGAAATGTATTCACTCCTCCTTGGTCTATTTATAAATCATTTGAAGCTCTTTGTTAATTCCCCTTGGAGTATAATGCATTCAGGAAATACATCGAGGACAATGTCTTCCTCAGTTCATTTTGTGGAGTACAAATGATTCCAGCGTTCAGTTACATAAGAACATAAGAAATAGGAGCAGGAGTAGGCCATCTAACCCCTCGAGCCTGCCCCGCCATTCAATAAGATCATGGCTGATCTGTTGTGGCTCAGTTCCACATTCCCACTTTCTCCCCATAACCCTTAACCCCCTTGCCTACCAAAAACCTATCTACCCGCATCTTAAATATATTTAGCGAGGTAGCCTCCACCACTTCAACGGGCAGAGACTCACCACCCTTTGAGTGAAGAAGTTCCTCCTCAACTCCGATCTAAACCGCCCCCCCCCTTATCTTGAGGCTGTGCCCTCTAGTCCTACTGTCCTTTCTGAGCGGGAAGAACCTCTCCACCTCTACCCTATCCATTCCTTTCATCATCTTTTACGTCTCAATAAGATCCCTCCACATCCTTCTAAACTCTAACGAGTACAAGCCCAGTCTATTCAGTCTCTCTTCATTGTCCAATCCCCTCAACTCTGGTATCAGCCTAGTGAACCTCCTCTGCACTCCCTCCAAGGCCAAAATATCCTTGCGCAAGTGCAGTGACCAAAACTGCACACAGTACTCCAGCTGCGGCCTCACCAATGCCCTATACAGCTGCAGCAAGACCTTCCTACCTTTATATTCAATCCCCCTCGCTATGAAGGCCAGCATCCCATTAGCCTTCCTGACCACCTGCTGCACCTGCAGGCTGGGTTTTTGCGACTCATGCACAAGGACCCCCAGGTCCCTCTGCACCGTAGCATGCTGCAGCTTTTCGCCCAGTAAATAGTAGTCCTTCCTACTATTATTCCTACCAAAGTGGATAACCTCACGCTTGCCAACATTGTATTCCATTTGCCAGTTCCTGCCCATTCGCCCAGCCTATCTAGATCCCTCTGCAGACTCTCCACACCCTCCACACAATTTGCCGTTCCACCAATCTTTGTGTCATCAGCAAAGTTCGACACCCTACACTCAGCCCCCTCCTCCAGATCATCTATATAAATGGTAAATAGCTGAGGCCCCAGCACCGATCCCTGCGGCACTCCACTAGTCACCAACCGCCAATCAGAATAGCACCCATTGATACCAACTCTCTGCCTCCTATTAGACAGCCAATCCTCTATCCACGCTAACACCTTACCCCCATGCTCCCTAACCTTCTGTAGCAAACTTTTGTGCGGCACCTTATCAAACGCCTTTTGAAAATCGAGAAACACCACATCCACCGTTTCCCCTCTATCCACCGCACTAGACACATCCTCATAGAATTCCAATAAATTCGTCAGACACGACTTCCCCTTAATGAATCCGTGCTGCGTCTGCTCTACCAAACAATTCTTCTCTAGGTGCCTCGCTATTTCTTCTTTGATGACGGATTCAAGCAATTTTCCTACAACAGGCGTTAAACTAACCGGCCTATAATTCCCTGCCTTTTGCCTGCTACCCTTTTTAAACAGCGGCGTAACATTAGCCGTTTTCCAATCTTCTGGCACTTCCCTGGAATCCAGCGAGGTTTGGAAAATAACCACCAAGGCATCCACTGTCACCTCTGCCATTTCCTTCAGAACCCTGGGATGCATTCCATCCGGTCCTGGGGACTTGTCCACCTTCAGTCCCTCCAGTCTGTCTAGCACTACCTGTCTAGTAACAATGATCTCATTCAGGCCCTCCACTCCTACCACCTTTCCATCGTTAACACCCGGCAAACTATTTGCGTCCTCCTCCGTGAAGACTGAAGCAAAAAAGTTATTTAAGGCCTCAGCCATTTCCTCATTTCCCACCACTAAGAACATAAGAACATAAGAAATAGGAGCAGGAGTAGGCCATCTGGCCCTTCGAGCCTGCCCCGCCATTCAATAAGATCATGGCTGATCTGTCGTGACTCAGCTCCACCTTCCCGCCCTCTCCCCATAACCCTTAATCCCTTCTCTTATCAAAAACCCATCAACCCGTTTCTTAAAAATATTTAGCGAGGCAGCCTCCACCACTTCAACGGGCAGAGAATTCCAGAGATTCACCACCCTTTGAGTGAAGAAGTTCCTCCTCAACTCTGTTCTAAACCGCCCCCCCCTTTATCTTGAGGCTGTGCCCCCTAGTCCTACTGTCTTTTTTGAGCGGGAACAGTCTCTCCACCTCTATCCTATCCATCCCATTCATCATCTTATACGTCTCAATGAGATCTCCCCTCATTCTTCTAAACTCTAACGAGTACAAGCCTAGTTTATTCAGCCTCTCCTCATAGCTCAATCCCCTCAACTCCGGTATCAGCCGAGTAAACCTCCTCTGCACTCCCTCCAGGGCCAAAACATCCTTGCGCAGGTGCGGCGCCCAAAACTGCACACAGTACTCCAGCTGCGGCCTCACCAATGCCCTATACAGCTGCAGCAAGACCTCCCTACTTTTATATTCAATCCCCTTCGCTATGAAGGCCAGCATCCCATTCGCCTTCCTGACCACCTGCTGCACCTGCAAGCTGGGTTTTTGCGACTCATGCACAAGGACCCCGAGGTCCCTCTGCACCGTCGCCTGCTGCAGTTTTTCGCCCCGTAAGTAATAGTCCTTCCTACCATTCCTCCTACCAAAGTGGACCACCTCACACTTGCCAACATTAAATTCCATTTGCCATTTCCTGGCCCATTCGCCCAGCCTATCTAGATCCTTCTGCAGAATCCCCCCTCTCATCCTCTAAGGGTCCAACATTCACCCTAGCCAGCCTCCTCCTCTTCATATATTTATAAAAATTCTTAATATCCTTTTTTATATTTAGCGCTAGCCTAGATTCATAGTTTATCCTTCCTTTCTTTATCAACTTCTTTGTCATTCTTTGTTGATATTTAAACCTCTCCCAATCCTCTTCTCGCCCACTACTTTTAGCCACTCGAAACACATCAGCTTTTAATTTAAAACTCTCCTTTATTATCCACGGCTGATTATCCCTTCTCCTACGTTCCTTCCTTACCATCGGAATAAATTCCTGCTGAGCACCAAGAAAGATCTCCTTAAAGTTACATGGAGTGTTATCCATGCTAATAAAAACACGTCAACTCTCTCTCTCTTCAAAGCCCTTTGTTAAGGTGCGATGCAGCACGGGTGGCACAGTGGTTAGCACCTGGCAGCGCCAGGGACCCGGGTTCAATCCTGGCCTCGGGTCACTGTCTCAGCTCCTCCCTACCTCTGCAATCTTCCGGAGCCCCACCACCCTCCAAAACATCTAAACGGGGGGGCCTCCCGATTAACTCCACAATTACTGGCCATGTCCTCAGCTGCCCTCCCTGCGAACTTTGGGGGTTCATTTGCCCCAAACCTCTCCGTCTTTCTACCTCCCTTTAAGACGTCCCTTTACAAACCAACTCTTTGACTCAGCTCCCTTTGGAGCCCTTTATTCCGGTGAAGCACTTTGGGACATTTCGTTACGTTGTAGGGGCTATATAAATGCAAGTTACTGCTGTTCTCCCAAAGACAGTGACATTAAGCTGGGAGTACCTGCTATTAAGCAGATCCGATTAACTTGCTGTAGGGACCGTATTCCAGGCTGGAGTCGGGACAGAGACTACTGACCAAGGAAGGTCCTTCCCTACCAGCATAGAACCAGCATAGAACCCTACAGTGCAGAAACAGGCCCTTCAGCCCATCGAGTCTGCACCGAACACAATCCCACCCAAACCCTATCCCCATATCCCTACACATTTTACCCGCTAATCCCTCCAACCTACACAACCCAGGACACCAAGGGGCAATTTTAGCATAGCCAATGAACCTAACCCACACATCTTTGGACTGTGGGAGGAAACCGGAGCACCCGGAGAAAACCCACGCAGACACGAGGAGAATGTGCAAACTCCACACAGACAGTGACCCGAGCCGGGAATCGAACCCAGGAGCCTGGAGCTGTGAAGCAGCAGTGCTAACCATTGTGCTACCGTGCCGCCCGTAGTACTTTCCATCAGCAATGATAACTGGGGGCTGGAATTGAGGCCAACTTATCCTCTCCTTTTTGTAGCAACCCTAAGCACCCCAACTACTGAGGCGTAGCATCCCACAGGGTGGGATTAAACGTGGGTCAGCGCTGCTTAGACACTGATAACATTTACAGTGTTGTGAAGTTTACTCCCCTGCCCCATCCCCCTCCCCACAGTTTGTTAGCAAATTCCACACACATCTGAATGGAAGATTATCGTTGAAAAGAAATGTGTTGCGGAAGCTTTTCCTCTTGCACTCATCAGGACAAATGCAAAAATGACATAAGGTCACAGCAACTGACGCAGCAGGAAAATAAGGGTGACGATTGGTGATGAGTGTCGGTGCTCTCGCTGCGAGAGCGTCAACAAGAGCAAGGGACGGTGGGAGAGCGAGTGAGAGGCGAGAACGAGGGACAGTGAGAGAGTGAGGGTAGGGTGGACATGAGTGCAAGAAGGGAATGAGCAGCAGAGGGGCAAGTTTTAATGAGGGGACCGAGCATGTGAAACCAGTAGAAACCAGAAGACCTTAAGATGTCGGAGTAGAAGTAGGCCATTCAGTCCATCGAGTCTGCTCCATGACATGGTGGCACAGTGGTTAGCACTGCTGCCTCACAGTGCAGGGACCCAGGTTCAATTCCCGGCTTGGGTCACTGACTGTGTAAAGTCTGCATGTTCTCCCCGTGTCTGCGTGGGTTTCCTCCGGGTGGTCCGGTTTCCTCCCACAGTGCAAAGACACACTGGTTAGGTACACTGGCCGTGCTAAATTCTCTTCAGTGTACCCGAACAGTGCCAGAGGGTGGCGATTAGGGGATTTTCACAGTAACTTCATTGCAGTGTTAATATAAGCCTATTTCACCACATCAACAACATATCAGAAGTACTTCTTGTCCATAAAGTACTCTGGGACATCATGAAGTCATGGTAAGCACTTGGGACAATGAAGGGCAGCACAGTGGTTAGCATTGCTGCCTCACAGCGTTGGGGACCCGGGTTCAATTCCAGCCTCGGCTGACTGTGTGGAGTTTGCACATCCCCCCCATATCTGCGTGGATTTCCTCCCACAGTCCGAAAGGTGTGCACGTTAAGTAGATTGGCCATGCTAAATTGTCCCTTACTCTCCAAAGATGTGTAGGTTAGGTGGATTGGCCACGTATGAGATAACGGGGATAGAGAGGGGGTGAATGGGCCTGAGTGAGATGTTCTTTCGAAGAGTTGGTATAGACATAATGGGCCAAATGGCCTCCTTCTGCACCGTAGAGATTCTATGATTAATGTCTTAAGCAGCCCATAGACAATCTATGGACTTTAATATAAAACAGAAAGCAGGGAAGACCAGAATGCATTGGGAGTAGTTCAGAAAAGCTTTACTAGACTAATCCCAGGAATGGGCAGGTTGTCTTTATGAGAATCATAGAATTCCTACAGGTCAGAAGGAGGCCATTCGGCCCATTAAGCCTGCACCAACGACAATCCCACCTAGGCCTTACACCCCCGTAACCCCACATGTCCCCTAAAGGGACAATTTAGCACGGCCAATCAACCTAACCCACACACCTTTGGACTGTGGGAGGAAACTGGAGCACCTGGAGGAAACCCATGCAGACACGGGCAGAATGTGCAAAATCTGTACAGTTGATTTTGAGGCCGGAATTGAACCTGTGTCTCTGGTGTTGTGAGGGCACATCTAGTAAATCATAGAATCCCTACAGTACAGAAGGAGACCATTTGGTCTGCAAACCAGACACAATCCCACCCAGTTCCTATTCCTGTAGCCCCTCATATTTACCCTGCCAATCCCCCTGACACTCGAGTTAACTTAGCGTGGCCAATCCACCTAACCCGCACATCTTTGGACTGTGAGGGGAAACCGGAGCACCCGGAGCAAACCCACACAGACATGGAGAGAATGTGCAGATTCCTTACAGACAGTGACACAAGGCTGGAATCAAACCCGGGGCCCTGGTGCTGTGAGGCAGCAGTGCTAACCACTGTGCCGCCCAAGATGTGTATAGGTTAGATGGGGTTAACCATGGGGTTACAGGGATAGGGCAGCAGAGGGAGTTTGGGTAGATTAGAACATAGAACCCTACAGTGTAGAAACAGGCCCTTCGGCCCATCGAGTCTGCACCAAACACAATCCCACCCAGACCCTATCCCCATATCCCTACACATTTTACCTGCTAATCCCTCTAACCTACACATCCCAGGACACTAAGGGGCAATTTTAGCATAGCCAATGAACCTAACCCGCACATCTTTGGACTGTGGGAGGAAACCGGAGCACCCGGAGAAAACCCACGCAGACACGAGGAGAATGTGCAAACTCCACACAGGCAGTGACCCGAGCCGGGAATCGAACCCAGGACCCTGGAGCTGTGAAGCAGCAGTGCTAACCACTGTGCTACCGTGCCGCCCACGGTTAGTCTCTGTCAGAGAGCCAGTGCAGACTCAATGGGCCGAATGTGCTCCTTCTGAACTGTAGGGAATCTATGAAAGTTCCTTTGTTGTCCTAACCACGGGATGTGAGAATTGGCTTGTGGCTGAGGCAATGTTGTTTTTTCCTTTCCCCTGAAGTAGCCTTCTCTGAAGCACTGTGCCCGCATGGAGTGCCTCCCCGCTGGGACATGGCACAGCCTGTTCTGCATGCTCGGCACTTTAGTGTGGAAACTTGAATCCTACTTGCTCTCTGGCACAGTCAAGTGAGGCTCCCATGTGACCCCGTGCCAGCACCTTATTGTTCAGTCTGATGGGTGTGCTAAATAAATCTTAAAGAGAAAACTCGGGCATCTCCCTGCTTTTCCGTTCTACTCCCTATTCTTCACTACCTGATCTGATGCTGAGAGTGTCCACGCACTGCCCTGCTCGCAATCCACCAATGACCACAGGTACTGTGAATATTACCAGTGTGATTGGGGAGGCACGGTGGAACAGCGGTTCGCACTGCTGCCTCACAGCACCAGGGACCCGGGTTCAATTCCTGGCTTTGGGTGACTGAGTGGAGTTTGCAGTTCTCCCTGTATCTGTGTGTGTTTCCTCCAGATGCTCCGATTTCCTCTCATACTCCAAAAGTTGGGCAGGTTAGATGGATTGGCCATGCTAAATTGCCCCTTAGTGTCCAAAGATGTGAAGGTTAGGTGGATTGGCCATGCTAAATTGCCCCTTAGTGTCCAAAGATGTGCAGGTTAGGTGGATTGACCATGCTAAATTGCCCCTTAGTGTCCAAAGATGTGCAGGTTAGGTGGATTGACCATGCTAAATTGCCCCTTAGTGTCCAAAGATGTGCAGGTTAGGTGGATTGGCCATGCTAAATTGCCCCTTAATATCCAAAGATGTGAAGGTTAGGTGGATTGGCCATGCTAAATTGCCCCTTAATATCCTAAGATTTGTAGGTTAAGTGGATTGACCATGCTAAATTGTCCCTTAATATCCAAAGATGTGAAGGTTAGGTGGATTGGCCATGCTAAATTGCCCCTTAATATCCTAAGATTTGTAGATTAAGTGGATTGGCCATGCTAAATTGCCCCTTAATATCCTAAGATTTGTAGATTAAGTGGATTGGCCATGCTAAATTGCCCCTTAATAGCCTAAGATTTGTAGATTAAGTGGATTGGCCATGCTAAATTGCCCCTTAATATCCTAAGATTTGTCGGTTAAGTGAATTGGCCATGCTAAATTGCCTCTTAGTGTCAGGGATTAGCAGAGTAAATATGTGGGGTCACGGGGATAGGACCTGGGTGGGATTGTTGTTGGTGCAGGCTCGATGGGCCGAATGGCCTCCTCCTGCACCGTAGGGATTCTATGAAGAGGACAAAAACCATTAAAGAGGAATAAGGCTGCAGCAAAACTGGAACGAGGAAATCTGTACGAGAATGGAATCTGGAAAGCGGCAATTTGCAGGAAAATGGGGACAGACACACCAAGGGCCTGTGTGACTTGAGAGCTTGCAAATACTTTTATGGGTTTGATTATTAATGTTAGTTATAGGGCTACACATGCTTAGCTCAGTAAGTATTTAAGATCCCACCCAGCTGAACGCTGCTGAACAAACACAACAACAAATTGTTTGACATTTGGAACTGGCAAAGGTTAGCTCTTGGCTCAGTCTGGCCTGTGAGTCAGTGAGTTAATGGTCCGCGCAGCAGCGCCCCCCCCCCCCCCGCCTCCTCCTCTCCCCCGGCACCAAGCCACATTAACCCAAAACGCCGAGCTGGAGGAAGGTGTGGGCGAAGGGCAGAACTTCCAGGCGATTTGCTAGACTGACTGACGGGGGCGGGTGGGGTGATTTGGGGGTTGGGGGGGGGGGGGTGGGGGCAGTGGGTGGTGGAAAGTCACTGGCAGGCAAAAGGGCATGGGGGCGGTGCTCCCAACCCTTCGCTAACACCACCCACGCAAGAATGGCCACCTCAAGCAAGCTCACTCTGGCTGCTGCGCCAGTCTCTGCGGCAACAGTGATTACCCTTCAATGGTATCGGCTGTGAAATGCTTTGAGGGGGGGGGGGTGGGGTGGGGGCACAGTGGTTGGCACTGCTGCCTGGTGGTGCCAGGAACCCCGGGTTCGATTCCCCGCTGGGGTGACTGTCCGTGCCGAGTCTGCACGTTCTCCGCGTGTCTGCGGGGAGCTGGCTGCCTCGCAGGCGGGAACCCACACGTCATTTCATTAGTGTTTAGACGAGCACTTGAAATGTCACAGCGGGAAAGGCGACTGGGAAACGGGATTAGAATAGATAGGTGCTAGCACAGACACGATGGGCTGAAGGGCCTCTTTCTGTGCGGTAAAACTTTACGACTGTTATCCGGGTTGCTCAGACAGCGGGCAGGAAGGCAGTGGGCTCTAACCACCCGTCCTTTTGTACGAGGGCCACCCACCACTACCCCAAATATGACACCTTTGGGGTGTCATCCCTGTTTCCCCCCCCCCCCCCAAAACCTTCTCTGTATTTTAGACTGCTGGGACTGCGATACTTCCATACTCAATTGGGTTAGAGGAAGCAGGTGTAATAGCGAGTTTTAAGGGGCATCTTGACAAATGCGTGAATAACCATAGAACCCTACAGAACCATAGAACCATAGAACCCTACAGTGCAGAAACAGGCCCTTCGGCCCATCAAGTCTGCACCGAACACAATCCCACCCAGACCCTATCCCCATATCCCTACACATTTTACCTGCTAATCCCTCTAACCTACACATCCCAGGACACTAAGGGGCAATTTTAGCATAGCCAATGAACCTAACCCGCACATCTTTGGACTGTGGGAGGAAACCGGAGCACCCGGAGAAAACCCACGCAGACACGAGGAGAATGTGCAAACTCCACACAGGCAGTGACCCGAGCTGGGAATCGAACCCAGGACCCTGGAGCTGTGAAGCAGCAGTGCTAACCCACTGTGCTACCGTGCCGCCCTAAATAGGATGGGAATAGAGGGAGATGGTCCCCAGGAGGGTAGGGGGGTTTTAGTTCAGTCAAGCAACATGTTCGGTGCAGGCCTTGGAGGGCCAAAGGGTCTATTCCTGTGCTGTAATTTTCTTTGTTCTAAGTTGCCCCTAGCATTAGGATTTTAGCATGGTAAATATGTGGGGGTTATGGGAATAGGGTCTGGTTGGTGCAGACTGGATGGGTCGAATGGCCTCCTTCTGCACTGTAGGGATGCTATGACTGATAGGGATTAGGAGCAGTGGGTCTGGCGACCATAGTAAGTGTGACCTACTAGGCAACATGTCCCCATACCAAAGCAGATTCAATCATATGCTCACACCATACCGCCCCCTGCAAAAGCCAACTTTCTTAACAAACAAAGAACAACCCAGCACGGGAAACAGGCCCTTCGGCCCAACGAGCCCGCGCCGTCACATCACCCTACACCTATTCTACCCTGCATATCTATGAATGGAACCCTACTCAGTCAGATTCAGGGAAGAAATAGTGTCAATTTGGTAAAAACCGATTAGTCTGAGAGCACATTTTTGGGGTGTGGGAGGAAACCGGAGCGCCCGGAGGAAACCCACGCAACCACAGGGAGAATGCGCAAACTCCCACAGACACAGGCCCAAATCCATGTGTCCGCACAGCCAGCAGTGCTAGTCACTGAGCTGTTGCGGCGCCCATCTACCGGTCCAGGATCAAGCACACACACCGACATGAAGTACTAGGCCACTCCTGGAACTTCCAAGAGCAGCCCAGGCACGACCCGCCGTGTGAATGCCCCTCGTTTGACACGAGGTGGACCTCCACCTGTGGAATAAGTCAAAAATATTAATCTTACAGCCTGCCTTTCCGGTGTCTCCCGAGGTTTAACCCTATTTAATATCCCCTACCATATCCCTCCATTCTCGTTTCACTCATGTGCCTATCTAACTGCATCTTAAACGAGTCCAATGTTCCTGCCTCCACCACCCTACTCGGTAGAAGTAGGGTGGTGGAGGCAGTACATCTTTTAGGCAATACATGCTTCCTAGATGGCCTGACTGATGAATCCATCTCCTGTCCCAGATAATTATATTCTTTGCGCCCTGCAGTGAGTGGAAAGGTACGTAATCACAACCTCAGAATATCTCACACTGCTTTAAAGCCAAAGAAATACATTTTCCCTGGATGTACCATTCTGTCCAACTGCTCTGAGCGTTTTAGCTCCAATATGAGCCTCCTCCCATCCTTCTTAACTACCCCTCCACCCTTCTTGACTAACTCATTCATCATTCCCTTCTTTCCTCACATCCTTATCTACTTTCCACTTCAATACATCCACACTCTAAACCTCAACTGCTCCTCGTAGCAGAGATCACCACATTCTAACCTCCCTCAGGGTACAGACGTCACTCCTCAATTCTTCCTTGAATTTATCAGTAAAGATCTTACACTTACCCTGGTTTGACTCGCCCACAAGAGGAAACACTGACGAGGGCAGCGTGGCAGCACAGTGGTTAGCACTGCTACCTCACAGAGCCAAGGACCTGGGTTCGATTCCAGCCTCAGGTCACTGTCTGTGTGGAGTTTGCACATTCTCCCCATGTCTGTGTGGGTTTCCTCCCACAGTCTGAAAGACGTGCTGGTTAGATGGATTGGCCATGCTAAATTCTCCCTCAGTGTACCTGAACAAGCGTTAGAGTGTGGCAACTAGGGGATTTTCACAGTAACTTCATTGCAGGGTTAATGTCAGCCTACTTGTGACACTAATAAATAAATAAATCTGGAACAAAAAATGATCTTAGTCCACTCCATTGAAGCCTTTCATAATTTTAAACAGCGCTATTAAGCCACCCCTCAGTCTTTACTTTCCTACTGCAGTGTGGCATTGTTTTTGAAGTGTAGTCTCCATTGCACTGTGGTGGCATAGTGGTTAGCACTGCTGCCTCACAGCACTAGGAACAGGAGTTCGATTCCAGCCTCGGGTGACAGTCTGTGTGGAGTCTGCATGTTCTCCCCGTGTCTGCGTGGGTTTCCTCCCACAGTCCAAAAGATGTGCGGGTTAGATGCACTGGACATGCTAAATTGTTCCTTAATGTCTAAAGAGTGTAGGTTAGGTTGATTGGCAATTTAGTGTGGCCAGTTAGTGTGAGGGCGAATAACAGGGTAAATATGTGGGGTTACGGGGAAAGGGTCTGGGTGGGGTTGTTGTTGGTGCAGACTCGATGGGCCAAATGATCTTCTTCTGCACTGTAGGGGTTCTATGGTTCTGTGCAACGTAGGAAAGTATCAAGGGAAATGTTACAGCGCTAAGGGAGGCAGCTTGGCTCATCACCTCTGCACTGAATCCTCTGAATGAGCAGCTTACCAATTACCACATTCCCCTGCCCTCTCCCCGTAACCCTGCACATCCTTCCTATTTTTCAAAAAAACACTTAATTTCCATTTGAATCCTTTCCTTACAAGGCGAACGGGCACAGCCATGAGTAGATTAACCTTCCTACTGTCTGCCAATCACCCTGGACAAAGCCAGGATCCACACACACACCTTGCAGCAGGGGAGATCTCAGCCGATGAGAAGGTAGCCTTACACAAGGAAGTTACTGCGGAGGCTGGAATCTGAAACCAAAAGAGAAAGTGCTGGAAAATCTCAGCAGGTCTGGCAGCAGGAGGGAAAAGAGCTTTGACAAAGGGTCATCCGGACTCAAAAAAACCCTCTTTTCCTGCCTTACAGATGCTGTAAAAAGTCTGACAACACCAGGTTAGCCCCTTCGTCAGACGAAGGGGCAAACCCGAAAGCTTGTGAGTTTACTATCAAATAAATCGGTTGGACTAAAAACCTGGTGTTGTCAGACTTTTTACTGTGTTTACCCCAGTCCAACGCCGGCATCTCCACATCATGCTTACAAATGCTGCCAGACCTGCTGAGATTTTCCAGCGTTCTCTCTGTTGGTTCAAGAAGGTAACTTTGATAGGATGAAACTACCACTGCCCACCTTCCTCTCCACTCCCCTTCCCCTCACTCACCCACTTTAATTTTCTCTCTCCCCCCCCCAACTCTCTTCCTCTCAAAAGTTCAAATTCTTCAGAGAAAGTGTTTCGGCGTCGTTTTAAGATTTATTTATCAGTCACAAGTAGGCTTACGTTAATACCGCAACGAAGTTACTGTGAAAATCCCACACTTCGGTGCCTGTTCGGGTACACCGAGGGAGAATTTAGCACGGCCAATGCACCTACTCAGAATGTCTGTGGGAGGAAACCCACGCAGACACGGGGGGGGGACGACCATGCAGACTCCACACAGACAGGGGCCCAAGCCCTGTGTGAATCGAACCCGGGTCGCTGGTGCTGTGAGGCAGCAGTGCTAACCACTGTGCTGTCGCCAATCTTTGTTTGCTGGTAATCTTTAGACATCTCATCCAAAGCAGTTAATCTCGAGAGAGAGATTGAGTGGTAGATTATTTGAATGTGGGCAAACCCAGTCCTATTCTCTTTACCCTGATATTAAAAAGATAAATGTAATCAGCCTGCCTGAAGTTATCTAGCACCCGTCTCAACATTCCAAAGTACCTTACAGCCAATGAGGTACTTCTTGAAGTGATGTCACTGCGACGGCAAAGGGAACACAGCAATTTGAGCTCAGTAAACCCTCACAGATAGTCTCTGTTCCGTAATTGTTGGGACGTCTTATTGAAGACATTGGTAAGGCCACACTTGGAATACTGCGTACGGTTCTGGCCATACTTTTATAGAAAGGATATTATTAAACTAGAAAGAGTGCAGAAAAGATTTACTAGGATGCTATTGGGACTTGATGGCTTGAGTTATAAGGAGAGGCTGAATAGATTGGAGCTTTAGTCTCCAGAGCGCAGAAGGTTGAGGGATGATCTTATAGAGGTCTATAAAATAATGAGGGGCATAGATCAGATAGATAATCAATATCTTCTCCCAAAGGTAGGAGAGTCTAAACTAGAGGTCATAGCTGAGAGGGGAGAGATTAAAAAAGTGTCCAGAGGGGCAATTTTTTCACACAGAGGGTGGTGAGTGTCTGGAATGAGCTGCCAGAGGTAGTAGTCGAGAGGTGTACAATTTTGTCTTTTAAAAAGCATTTAGACAGTTGCATGGGTATAGAGGGATATGGGCCAAACACAGGCAATTGGGGCTAGCTTAGGCATTAAAAGAAGGGATGGACAGGTTGGGCTGAAGGGCCTGTTTCCAAGTTGTAAACCTCTATGACTTAATGTTGTTTTGACCTTGTGGCTAAGATCAAGCGTCAGATCAAGCCCAGGATGGGATGCAATGCCTTATCTTGTCAGCTTGGAGCTTGTTTGTCTCCCTTGAGAATTGGATTCAGTTGGAATTTGAATTTGGTTTTCAAAGCAAGCAAGGAATGGATGTCTAATCCAACAGGATTAGACAGGGTAGATTCAAAAAGATGGTGGGGGGGGGGGGGGTCCAGAACTAGGGCGGGGGGGGTTTGTGGTTTCAGGACAAGGGGTAAACCTTTTAGGACTGAGGTCAGGAGAAATTTCTTCACCCAGAGGGTAGTGATTGTGTGGAATTCACTCCCACAGAAAGTAGCTGAGGCCAAAGGATAGTGTGATTTCAAGAAGAAATTAGTTAAGTAAGTTTATTTATTCGTCCCAAGTAAGACTTGCATTAACATTGCAATTAAGTTACTGTGGAAATTTCCCTAGTCACCACAGCCCGGCACCTGATGGGGTCAATGCACCCTAACCAGCACGTCTTTCGGACTGTGGGAGGAAACCCACGCAGACACGGGGAGAACGTGCAAACCCCGCACCGACAGTGACCCGAGCCGGGAATCGAACCCAGATCCCTGGCGCCGTCAGGCAGCAATGCTAACCCACTGCGCAGTTTCAAAAAAATTGAAAATTTTTTAAAAGGTTGGTTGGGGGCAAATACAGGTGATAACCTCCCCGCTCCCCTTCGAAATAATGCCATGGGATGGTTTAGAGAACAGACGGGGTATCAGTTGAACATCTGGTCTGACAGACAGCACCCCCAGTGTGGCATTTCCTTCCCGATGTGCTGGTGTCGACCGTGATTTTTTTTGCGTTCAGATCCCACGTTTCTATCCCCCCCCCTCCACAACAACCACTCATGCCCTTGGAAAAAAATATACCCGTTTGGCCATTGAACGGGGAAATGCCTCCCTTAACAGTGCACAAAACCATTATTTCCTTTTAGTTCTGTGCATCTTGTAGATATCATGTCAAACGAATGGAGATAGTCGCGCTGACATCGAATCGTGTCTGTCGGCAAGACAGCGTGTTTCTAAAATACCATCAATTATGAGGATTGGTTGGAACGTTTAAACAATGAGCTAAACAGAGCAGAAAGTCTGTTGACTTTACTGATCTCAGCTGGGGTTGATGGGCACTATCGCTCTTGCGTTCTCTCCTGTTTATGTCTGTTTATTGGAACAGGATGCCAGCGGCTATAGCTTGAGGAGAATCACCATGAAAATCATAGAATCCCTTTTGATTAGATTTATTATTCTGACACCTATTTGTACATAGTGAAAAGTATTGTTCCTTGTGCACTACCTGGACAACTATAAATACAGGAGGCCATTCGGCCCATCAAGTCTGCACCCACCACAATCCCACCCCAGGTCCCATCCCTGTAACCCTTTATCCTGCTAATCCCCCTGACATTAAGGCCAATCCACCTAACCCACACATCTTTGGAGAGTGGGAGGAAGCCAGAGCACCCCCCCCCCCCCCCACAGACTGTAGGATTCTTACCGCCACAGAAACTCTACAGTGCAGAAGAAGGCCATTCAGCACATCATGTCTGTGCTGACCATAATCCCACCCAGGCCTTATCCCCATAACCACCATGGGTGACACGGTAGCGCAGTGGTTAGCACCGTCGCTTCACAGCTCCAGGGGCCTGGGTTCGATTCCCGGCTCGGGTCACTGTCGGTGGGGAGGTTGCACATTCTCCTCGTGTCTGCGTGGGTTTCCTCCATGTGCTCCGGTTTCCTCCCACAGTCCAAAGACTTGTGGGTTAGGCTGATTGGCCATGCTAAAATTGCCCCTTAATGTCCTGAGATGCGTAGGTTAGAGGGATTAGTGGGTAAAATATATATAGGGATGTGGGGGTAGGGCCTGGCTGGGATTGCAGTTGGTGCAGACTCGATGGGCTAAATGGCCTCTTTCCGTACTGTAGGATTTCTATGATTCTATTTTTACCTATTTACCCTGCTAGTCCCCCTGACACTGAGGGCAATTTAGCGTGGCCAGTCCACCTAACCTGCAAATCTTTGGCATGTGGGAGGAAACTGGAGCATCTGGAGGAAACCCACGCAGACATGGGGAGAACGTGCAGGCTCCATACAGACAGGAGGCTGGAATTGAATCTGTGTCCCTGGCGCTGTGAGGCAGCAGTGCTAAACACCACAGTGCCACCGTGCCACCCACGTGCAGCTTTATACCATCTGGGAGGGGCTTGTGCCATGATAAATTGACCTGTTTTGACTGCGCTGTGAACGCACATTAGAGGGTGAAGTTTTAAAGAAGAATTTTTTTTTCTAAAAGTTGGCGGAGGATAAATGTTAGGTATAACTTCCCTGCTCTTCCTCAAAATAATGGCATGGGATCATTTAAAGCACAGGCAGGGTCTCAGTTTAATATCCGACAGACAGCACCTCCAACAGTGCAGCACTTCCTCTACAATGCACCCGAACGTCAGTCATGAGCTTTCTGCTCAGATCCAGCAGTGGGATTTGAACCGGGAACCGTGTGATTCAAGAGGCAAGTGTGTTACCAATTGAGCCACAGCCAACAAGCACAAACAAAGAAGCAGAGGAGGTCATTCGGCCCTTCGAGCTTGCTCCGCCATTCATTTTGATCATGGTTGATCATCAAATATCCTGATTCCCCTTTCCTCTCGCCGTATCCCTCCATGCCTTTAGCCCCAAGAGTGATATCTAATTTCTTCTCGAAATCACACAAGGTTTTGGTCTCATACATGTCGCACTAGGTATTTTTCCTACTGCCTTGGCCAGCTCGTCAGGACCCATTGTACCATCACCATTATACCCCCACCAATTCTTTATTCCCTCCAAGCAAAAGGCTTCCCTTTTGCTTTTGCTATTAACATCAACACAATCCGTCAGCGGGTACAAGAAATGATCCAGGGCTCCAGACACTTAACAGAAGCCATCGCAACCGGTGCCAACAGTCCCAACCCACTGTGACAGCGGAATCTGGAAAATACCTCGCCGGTTCCAAGTAGAAATGACTAGGCAGCACATAACTTAGGTTCCGAAATGGATTCCAGATAGTCACCCAACCACATGGTTAAATATTAAACAGATGGCTGGACTGCGAAAAAGTTCCTGCAGGAACTGCATGCATGTGGACATAGCCTACACAATCCACATGCTTGTGGCAGTTTGAGAGGGCTCCAATTCAACAATACAGCTTCAGTTCAACAACACAACGTTTTGTTTTCAATTTCCAATTTTAAACAGACTGTTTTCCAATCTTTCCACTGGCATGCACTTTAAGAGAGCTTAAATGGGACTAAACAATTTGATTTTTGACTCTATTTCCGATTTCAAGCTGACTGTTTTCCAAGCTTCTCGTTCTATCTTTGTGTTAACATGTTAATTACCAACAGATTAAAATCAGATCATTAACATTTCCTGCATTTTTTACATGTGGGTTAGAAATTGCTTCAACTCAAATCTCCTGTGTTTTTAAACGTTATTTATCTGTATCCACATGTGGGTTACTAGTAGATTTAAATCAAATCAATACTTTTGTTTTAAACATTTACATGTATCCACATGTGGGTTAAAAATTGCTTCACTTCAACTCAATATCTCCTGTGTTTTTAAACATTATTTACCTGCATCCACAAATGGGTTATTAATAGATTTAAATCAAATCAATACTTTTGTTTTAAACATTTACATGTATCCACATGTGGGTTCAAAATTGATTCAGATTAAATCACTATCCCCTGTTTTTAAATGTTATTTACATGTCCATATGTGGGTTAAAAAGTGATTTAAATCAAATCAACAGTTCTTATTTTTTAAATGTTATTTACATGTATCCACATATGGGTTATTAGAAGATTTAAATCAAATCAATACTTATTTATTGAATGTTATTTTTGTATGTATCCACCTGTGGATTAATAATAGAATTAAAGTCAAATCAATATCTTCTGTGTTTTTAAATGTTATTTGCATGTATCCACGTGGGTTATTAGTAGGTTTAGATCAAATCAATACTTATTTAATGCTATTTACATGTATCCACATGTGGATTAATAATAGATTAAAGTCAAATCAATATTTTTTATTTTAAATGTTATTTACATGTATCCACATGTGGGTTATTAATAGATTTAAACCAAATCAACACTTATTTAATGTTATTTATATGAATCAACCTGTGAATTAATAAAGTCAAATCAATATTTCTTATTTTTTTCAAATATTAACATGTATCCATCTGTGGACTAACAATAAGATAAAAATCAAATCATCAATATTTCCTGTTTGTTTTCTAAAATGTCATTTACATGCACCTACCTGCGGCTTGCTGCAACTTCCCTCTCTGGGCCTTTTCTTTGCTTCAGGCTTCGCTTGCTGAATATCTGATCCTCCGAGGTGCTTAATCTCTCCTCCCTTTTCCTTCCTTGCTTCTCCACCCTGGTTGGGTGAGACGAAGAGTGGGGGGATAAAAGGTTTCAGCAAAGCAGAGAAAAAAACCCAACAACCAGCGACTTGAGTCAAGTTAAAAAATCCAACAGAAAGGTGGTGGAGGAGGTCGTGGGGTGGGGGGTGAAAGAAGGGGATCCAACTTCAGTCTGGAATGGAATGAGAGAGAGAGAGATCTTCAGTGTCAAATCAGTTACCCCCTCCTCCAAGAAAGGGGAAAAATTTACTCTTCCCCAACAAAAATAAAAAAAGATACAGACAACATTAAAGTATCTCTGGATTCTACAAGACTGAAGTATCTCTGAGGATTCAACCATAAAAGTACATGCTCACAGAACTGCAACTCAGAGTGATTCAGCACCAAAACACCCAGCCCAACTCAGTAACAATTTCTGGTCAACAGAAACTTCTTCCTTATTTTTCTTTTAAATTAACATTTTAAAAAAGGGGGTCACATTAGGGGTTGTTGAAAATGATTACCTCTTTCCCCCCCGCCCCACCTTTACTCACTCTTTCCAGTGGAACTTGGGGCGAGATCTGCCCTGTGTTGTTTTGTCTCCAAGTCCCTGTGTATGAAAACAAGTCAGTTCCTGGAATTCCTGGGTCAGATGATACATTCACACACACACGCAGATGCCTTTCATTCATAAAAAACACACAGCGGCGCCCGCGCGTCACCAGCTGCTGCCCATACATGGCAATGGGGCTGACGTCATCCGATCCGGTGGAAAGGGGATGATGTAATCCTTGAGAAGGGGGCGGGGCCGGCGCCACTTTTGTGCGGGGCGCCGCGAGACCATAAATGCCACCATCGCCGGGCAGGGGCAGAGGGTTCGGCGCCATCTTTGTGCGGGGCGCGGCCATCTCTGGGGCGTGGCCTCAGAGGGAGAGGAGGAGGCGTCTAGCTGTCGCCATCTTTGTGAGGGGCGCAGCACCTCCTCTAAGCGCGGGTATGATGCCGCCTTCTCTCTGGGTATAGGAAGCAATGACGGCGCCATATTTGTAGGGGGCATGGGCCCCCCCCAGTGACTGCCCAGCAAAGAGGCTCTCTCTCCAGTGGGCTTCAGTTCACTCTCTGTTTTAAAGTTTATTTTGTTAGTGTCACAAGTAGGCTGACATTAACACTGCAATGAAGTTACTGTGAAAATCACCTGGTCGTCTGATATGCACGTTTTTTGGACACTTAAGGGACAATTTAGCCTGGCCAATCCATCCACCTAACCTCCATCCCGCAAACTAGCCTCCCATCCATTGACTCTGTCTACACTTCCCGCTGTCCTGGCAAAGCAGCCAGTATAATTAAGGATCCCATGCACCCCGGCCATTCTGTATTCCACCTTCTTCCATTGGGAAAGAGATACTAAAATCTGAGGTCACGTACCAACTGACTCAATAACAGCTTCTTCCCTGCTGCCATCAGACTTTACAATGGACCTACCTTGCATTAAATTGATCTTTCTCTACACCCTGTTTGTGACTGTAACACTACATTCTGCACTCTCTCGTTTCTTTCTCTGTGAACGATATGCTTTGTATAGCGCACAAAAAACAATACTTTTCATTGTATGTTAATACATGTGACAATAATAAATCAAATCAAATCTTTGGGCACTAAGGGGCAATTTATCATGGCCAATGCACCTAACCTGCACATCTTTGGACTGTGGGAGGAAACTGGAGCACCTGCAGGAAACCCACACAGACACAGGAAGAATGTGCAAACTCCACACAGACAGCGACCCAAGCCAGGAATTGAACCCAAGTCTCTGGCACTGTGAGGCAGCAGTGCTAATGACTGTGCCACCGTGCCACTTATTTTGAAATGTACTTTTTAAAGTGTAGACATTGTTGTGTCACAGGAAATGCAGCAGCCAATTTGTGCACAGCAAGCTCCCACAATGTGACAATGCCCAGGTATTCTGAGGTTGTCTTTTCAGTGATGTTAATTGAATGATAAGTATTGGCTTGGACAATGGGGAGAACTCCCCTGGTCTTGCTCAAAACAACACTGTGGGATCTTTTACATCCTTGTGAGTGAGTGGGCAGGTGGAATCTCAGTTTAGCATCACAGCCAGCAGTGACAGTGCAGCACTCCCCGTGTACTGCACTCGGATATCAATCTGGCTTAAGTGCCTGAGTCTCTGGAGCCAATCTTTCTCCCACAATTGGACTGTACATGGAGTGCACGAGATGAAGTGGCTGCCAGCTCCAGCATTCACATTGCAGTTAAATTTGACATGATCTGGATTAAACCAATATATCAAACTAATGGGGTGGCACAGTGGTTAGCACTGCTGCCTCACTGCACCAGAGACCAGGGTTCGATTGCCAGCTTGGGTCACTCTCTGTGTGGAGTCTGCACACCCTCTCCATGTCTGCATGGGTTTCCTCCAGGTTCTCTGGTTTTCGTCACACAGTCTGGGTGCATTGGCCGTGCTAAATTCTCCCTCAGTGTACCCAAACAGGTGCTGGAGTGTGACGACTAGGGGATTTTCACAGTAACTTCATTGCAGCCTACTTGTGACACTAAGGGCGTCAGGGTGGCACAGTGGTTACCACTGCTGCCTCATAGTGCCGGGAACTCGTGTTCAATTCCTGGCTTGGGTCACTGTTTGTGTGGAGTTTGCATATTCTCCCTGGGTGCTCCGGTTTGCCCCCCACAGTCCAAAGATGTGCAGGTTAGGTGGATTGGCCATGCTAAATTGCCCCTTAGTGTCCAAATGTGAGCAGGTTCGGTGGGTTGGCCATGCTAAATTGCCCCTTAGTGTCCAAATGTGAGCAGGTTCGGTGGGTTGGCCATGCTAAATTGCATCTTAGTGTCAGGGAGAATAGCCAGGGCAAATGCATGGCATTATGGGAATGGGCGTGGGTTGGATTGTGGTCACTGCAGACTCGATGGGCTGAGTGGCCTCCTTCTGCACTGCAGGGATTCTATGAGTACAGAGAGGTGATGGCCCAAAGGTACTATCGTCAGATTATTAATAAATTTTACACAGATGTGTAGGTAAGGCGGATTGGCCATACTAAATTTCCCCTCAGTGTCCAAAGATGTACAGATTAGGTGGATTGGCTGTGCTAAATTGCCCCTTAGTGCCTAAAGGTGTGCAGGTTAGGTACATCAGCCATGTTAAACTGTATGTTTTTTGTCAGGGGGATTAGCAGGGTAAATATGTGGGGTTACGGGGATAGGGCCTGGGTGGGATTGTTGTGGGTGCAGGCCCGATGGGCCGAATGGTCTCCTTCTGCACTGTAGAGATTCTGTGATCAATAAATTCTTAAAAAGCTTTAATTCTCAAATCAATATCATTAGCTGAGTCTTATTCAAAGGGACGAGGGGAGAAGTTCAACCAATTGATGGGGGGGGGCAAAACATTCAAAAGAATTTCAGTTGAGAAAAAATCCTTAAGGCATACCAAGGACTCAGAAATGCTTGGTAAGCAAATCTAATGTGAAATATAATAATGTATATATCAGAGATATGTTTAACATATCAAATATTGCAGAAAAATGTGTAAGAAAAACAAATCATACAAACCTCTGAAGGGAGATGAGAGAAACGATTGGATTGTACAAGGAAACTGTTGCATAAAGAGGTGGTTAGGAGGTCAAATAGCAAACCAGACTTGGTGGACTTTAACCAACCTTATATAAACAGGATCAACTCAAATTTTTAACCCGTTAAGTGCTTATTTCCAGGGTTTAATCTGTGCATAACACACTATAGGAACATGCTCTCTTTGCAAGGAGCTTCCATTCCTCAACCTGGGACAGCACGGTGGCACAACAGTTAACACTGCTGCCTCACACAGCGCCAGGCAAACAGGTTCGATTCCCAGCTCGAGTCACTGTCTGTGTGGAGCCTGCACGTTATCCCCAAGTCTGCGTGGGTTTCCTCCGGGTGCTCCAGTTTCCTCCCACTGTCTGAAAGACGTGCTGGTTAGGGTGCATTGGCCGTGTTAAATTCTCCCTCAGTGTGCCCAAACAGGAGCCAGAGTGTGGCAACTAGGGGATTTTCACAGTAACTTCATTGCAGTGTTCATATAAGCCTAAAGTAAAGTTTATTTATTAGTCACAAGTATGGCTTACATTAACACTTCAATGAAAGTACTGTGCAATTCCCCTAGTCGCCACAGTCCTGTGCCTATTTGGATCAATGCACCCTAACTAGCACGTCTTTCAGACTGGGGGAGGAAACCAGAGCACCCGGAGGAAACCCATGCAGGCATTTAAGGCAACACTTATCTTATTAATAGTCTAGCAATAAGATCACTGGGGTGACACAGTGGTGCTGTGGTTAGCACTGCTGCGTCACAGCACCAGGAACCTTGATTTGAGTACAGCTTGGGTCAATCTCTGTGTGGAGTTTGCACATCCTCCCCGTGTCTGCTTGGGTTTCCTCCAGATGCTCCAGTTTCCTCCCACAGTTTGAAAGACTCTCTGGTTAGGTGCATTGGCCATGCTAAATTCTCTCTCAGTGTACCTAAACAATGTGTGGTGACTAGGGGAATTTCACAGTAAGCTTACTTGTGACACTAATAAATAAACTTAAAACTTTTATGGTTTGTTAACATTTAAATTTTTTTTTAAATTATTAATAATCTAGTGATAATACCACTGGGCCATTGCCTCCTGTACTCATAGAATCATGGAATCCCTACAGTACAGAAAGAGGCCATTCAGCCCATCGAACCTGCACCGACCGCAATCCAACCCAGGCCCATTCCCATAACCCCATGCATTTACCCTAGCTAGTCTCCCTGACACTAAGGTGCAGTTTACCACCTAATTTGCACCTTAGTGTCCAATGCACCTAACCTTCACATCTTTGAACACCAAGGGGCAATTTAGCATGGCCAATCCACCTAACCTGCTCATCTTTGGACACTAAGGGGCATTTAGCATGGCCAATCCACCTAATCTGCACATCTTTGGACGCTAAGGGACAATTTATCATGTCAATCTACTTAACCTACACATCTTTGGACATGAAAGCGTAATTTAGCATGGCCAATCCACCTAACCTACTCATCTTTGGACACTAAAGGGTAATTTAACATGGCCAGTCTACCTAATTCTATATTATTTCAATTCCAAGTTCATTTGATTAGAGAACTGAAATTAAAATTAGACATCCCCATGTGGTCATGCGACCTTGAGTTCCCGCATCCTTAGTTGAGGCCACGAGATCGCAGTATTGTCATCATTTTGCACAATGTTCCCCGCACCATGCACATAAAAACTCATTTTGAATCACTTGTTTTAAGTTCTAATATTTCATTTAATCTCTGCTATTCCCAAAAGCTGCATTTGAATAAGGGTAATAATTCCACAGAAGAATTAAATATGATCTGATTATTCAGTACTAGGATATTCCATTCACCATACATTTAGCCCAGTTACACATTCACCCACCAGTTGGGTAAACAAATCTATTACCACAAGTCAGGCCCGATCTGATAAAATTCCCAACAATGCTCCGAAACTGAAGTTTACAGCATAAAAGTGAAGCAAAGATCAAGGTATAGAGCACTGGTCCAAAACAAAGAGGGAGGAATGTTGAATGAAAAGATAAGGGTAGTATGTACAAACAGAAAGGTCACAGCAGCAGTAGATTTTAAACAGCTTGACGTATACTTGGGGAGTTACAAATAATCAGCATTTTCCTGCTGCCAGGGTGACACAGTGGTTAGCACTGCTGCCTCACAGCGCCAAGGACCTGAGTTCTATTCCTGCCTTAGACCATAAGACATAGGAGCAGAATTAGGCCACTCAGCCCATCGAGTCTGCTCTGCCATTCAATCTGGTCTGATTTTATTTCTCATCCCCCCATTATCCTGCCTTTTCCTCAGACCCCCTGATCCCCTCATCAATCAACAACTTATCTATATCTGTCTTAAAGACACTCAATGGCCTGTACTCCACAGTCTTCTGCGGCAAAGAGTTCCACAGATTCACCATTCTCTGGCTGAAGAAATTCCTCCTCCTCTCTTTAGCCTGAGGTTGTGCCGTCTGGTTCTAATTTTTCCTATTAGGAGAAACATCCTGTCCACATCCACTCTATACAGGCATCACAGTATCCTGTAATTTTCAATAAGATCCCCTATCATCATTCTAAACTACGAGTACAGATCCAGAGTCCTCAACCGTTCCTCATACGACAAGCTCTTCATTCCAGGGATCATTCTTGTGAATCTCCTCTGGACCCTTTCCAAGGCCAGCACGTGCTTCCTTTGATAGGGGGCCCAAAACTGCTCACAATTCTCCAAATGGGATCTGACCAGAGCTTTATACAATCTCAGAAGTACATCCCTACCCTTATATTCTGGCCCTCTCAACATGAAATCTAACATTGCATTTGCCTTCCGAACTGCCAACTGAACCTGCACGTTAACCTTCAGGGAATCTCGAACAATAACTCCCAAGTCCCTTTGTGTTTCTGATTTTCCAAGCATTTTCCAATTTGGAAAATACTCTACGCCTCCATCCCTCCTTCCTCAAAGTGTTTAACCTCACACTTTTCCACATTATATTCCATCTGCCAATTCTTGGCCCACTCTCTTAACCTGTCCAAGTCCTTCTGCAGCCCCTCTGCCTCCTCAATACGACCTGTCCTTCTACATATTTTTGTGTCATCTGCAAATTTAGTAACAGTGCCTTCAGTTCCTTCCTCCAAATTGTGAAAAGGTGCGGTCCCAGCACTGATCCCTGAGGCACATCACCAGTCACCGGCTGTCATCCTGAGAAAGACCCCTTTATCTCCACTCTCTGCCTTCTGCCAGTCAACCAATCCTCTACCCATGCCAGGATCTTACCCTTAATACCATGGGCACTTATTTAACAATTTCCTATGCGGCACCTTGTCAAGGCCCTTCTGGAAATCTAAGTAAATTATGTCCACTGGTTCCCCTTTATCGAACTTCCTTGTTTCCTGCTCAAAGAACTCTAATAGATTTGTCAGACATGACCTCCAATTGACAAAGCCGGGCTGACTCAGTCCTACTTTATCACGCACTTCCAGGTACTCTGGGATTTCATCTTTCATAATGGACTCTAAAATCTTGCCAATGACCGAAGTCAGGCTAACTAGCTTATAATTTCTCGTCTGCCGCTCCCTCCCTTCTTAAACAGCGGTGTTACATTAGCAATTTTCCAGTCCTCTGGTACCATCCCTGCCTCCAATGATTCCTAAAAGATCACCACCAATGCCTACACAGTTTCTTCAGCTATCTCTTTTAGAACCCTGGGGTGTAGTCCATCTGGTCCAGGTGATTTATCCACCTTCAGACCTTTCAGTTTTCCCAGAACTTTCTCCTTAGTGATGGCCACTATAATCCCCTGTGCCCCCTGACTCTCCTGGAGCTCTGGTCTCCTACTGGTATCTTCCACTGTGAAGACTGATGCAAAGTAACTATTCGGTTCCTCTGTCATTGCTTTGTTTCATAAGAACATAAGAACATAAGAAATAGGAGCAGGAGTAGGCCATCTGGCCCTTCGAGCCTGCCCCGCCATTCAATAAGATCATGGCTGATCTGTCGTGACTCAGCTCCACCTTCCCGCCCTCTCCCCATAACCCTTAATCCCTTCTCTTATCAAAAACCCATCAACCCGTTTCTTAAAAATATTTAGCGAGGCAGCCTCCACCACTTCAACGGGCAGAGAATTCCAGAGATTCACCACCCTTTGAGTGAAGAAGTTCCTCCTCAACTCTGTTCTAAACCGCCCCCCCTTTATCTTGAGGCTGTGCCCCCTAGTCCTACTGTCTTTTTTGAGCGGGAACAGTCTCTCCACCTCTATCCTATCCATCCCATTCATCATCTTATACGTCTCAATGAGATCTCCCCTCATTCTTCTAAACTCTAACGAGTACAAGCCTAGTTTATTCAGCCTCTCCTCATAGCTCAATCCCCTCAACTCCGGTATCAGCCGAGTAAACCTCCTCTGCACTCCCTCCAGGGCCAAAACATCCTTGCGCAGGTGCGGCGCCCAAAACTGCACACAGTACTCCAGCTACGGCCTCACCAATGCCCTATACAGCTGCAGCAAGACCTCCCTACTTTTATATTCAATCCCCTTCGCTATGAAGGCCAGCATCCCATTCGCCTTCCTGACCACCTGCTGCACCTGCAAGCTGGGTTTTTGCGACTCATGCACAAGGACCCCGAGGTCCCTCTGCACCGTCGCCTGCTGCAGTTTTTCGCCCCGTAAGTAATAGTCCTTCCTACCATTCCTCCTACCAAAGTGGACCACCTCACACTTGCCAACATTGAATTCCATTTGCCATTTCCTGGCCCATTCGCCCAGCCTATCTAGATCCTTCTGCAGACTCTCCACACCCTCCGCACAATTTGCCTTTCCCCCAATCTTGGTGTCATCAGCAAATTTCGACACCCTGCACTCGGTTCCCTCCTCCTACTATTCCTTCTCCAGCCTCATTTTCCAGTGGGCCAATGTCTATTTTTGCCTCTCTCTTACCTTTCATATATTGAAAGAAACTCTTCCTATCTTCTTTTATGTTACTAGTAAGCTTACACTTGTATTCTCCCTCCTTATTGCTTTTTTAGTTGTCCTCTGCTCACTTCTAAAGGCTTCCCAATCCTGTGGCTTCCCACTAATCCTTACCACTTTGTATGCTTTTCCTTTTGCTTTTATGCTCTCCTGGACTTCCCTCATCAGCCACGGGTGCCTTGTTCTCCCCTTAGCATGTTTTCTCCTCCTTGAGATGAATTTCTGTTGTGTCTCCCGAATAACTCTGAAAAACTCCTGCCATTGCTGTTCCACTGTCTTCCCTGCTAGGCTCCCTTTCCAATCAACTCTGGCCATCTCCTCCCCCATGTCTTTGTAGTTTCCTTTATTTAATTGTAATACTGTTACATTTGATTCCAGCTACTCCTCCTGGTCCCAGCACAATTCAGATGAAGACCATCCCATTGGAACAGGTCCCCTCTCCCCCAATACTGGTGCCAATGTCCCCATGAATTCAAACCCATTCCTCCCACACCAATCTCTGAGCCACACATTTACCTCCTTCATTTCGTTGATCGTCATGGCTCAGGTAGTAATCCAGAGATTATTACCTTTTTGGATCATTGTCTGTACAGAATTTGTATGTTTTCCCCGTATCCACGTGGGATTCCCCTGGGTGCTCCGGTTTCCTCCCATAATCCGAAAGATGTGCGGGTTAGGTGGATTGGCCATGCTAAATTGTCTCCAGGGTAGCATGGTGGCACAGTGGTTAGCACTGCTGTCACACAGCGCCAGGGACCTGCGTTCAGTTCCTGGTTTGGGTCACTGTGCGGTGTCTGCACGTTCTCCCCGTGTCTGTGTGGGTTTCCCCTGGGTACCCTGGTGTCCTCCCACATTCTGAAAGATGTGCGGGTTAGGTGGATTGGCCACGCTAAATTGTCTCCAGGGCAGCATGGTGGCACAGTGGTTAGCACTGATATCACACATCGCCAGGAACCTGGGTTCGATTCCCGGTTTGGTCACTGTCTGTGTGGAGTTTGCACATTCTCCCCGTGGCTGTGTGGGTTTCCTCCGGGTGCTCCAGTTTCCTCCCACATTCTGAAAGACGTGCTGGTTAGGTGCATTGGCTGTGCTAAATTCTCTCTCAATGTACCTGAATAGGTGCCGGAGTGTGGTGACTAGGGAATTTTCACAGTAACTTCATTGCAGCGTTAATGTAAGTCTACACGTGACTGATAAATAAACTTTAATTTTTCTCAACGAGCAAACACAATGTCTGGCAGTTAAATAATTTATTGGATTATCATAGAATCATAGAATCCCTACAGTGCAGAAGAAGGCCATTTGGCCCATTGTGTCTGTACTGACAACAATCCCACCCAGGTTCTATCCCCATAACCCCATGTATTTTACCCTGCTAATCACCCTGACATGATTTAGTATGGCCAATCCACCTAACCCTCACATATTTGGATACTAAAAAATGCGATTAAAATATAATTTCACCTCTACCCTGGTATCAAAAGTAAGAAGTCTCACAACACCAAGTTAAAGTCCAACAGGTTTTTTTGATAGTAAACGTTGCTACCAAATAAACTACAGTTTACTACCAAATAAAGCTGTTGGACTTTTAACCTGGTGTTGTGAGACTTTTTACTGTGTTTACCCCAGTTCAATACTGGCATCTCCACATCATCAACAAGTGACCGGACATCATTCTTAAAAACAAAAAAGAAACTTACATTTATTTAACATCTTTTACAACCTCGGGGCATTCACAAAACACTTTACAGCCAAACACTGTTTGCTGTGCAGACACATGGATTTGGGCCAGTGTCTGTGGGAGTTTGCGCATTCTCCCTGTGTTTGCGTGGGTTTTCTCCGGGTGCTCCAGTTTCCTCCCACACCCCAAAGATGTGCTATTAAACTGACTGGAGGTCATAACTTGTTCCTAAATTAGTTTTCCCTCAATGTGGAATGCCATAAACATAGATAAGGGTCATGGGTGGAGTGGGGACTGGTAATGTTAAAATGGCGGCGCGGGCTCGTTGAACCGAAGGGCCTGTTTCCCGGGCTGTATTGTTCTTCGTTCTTTGTTAAATGAAGTAAGAATCATAGAATTCCCTACAGTTCAGAAGGAGGCCCTTCGGCCCATTGAGTCCACACCTATTGCGTCCAACAGAGTAACTCACCCAGGTCCTTTCCTCCACCCTATCCCCATAACCCTACACATTTAGCTTGGCTAATCCATCTAACCTACACATCTTGGGATATTATGGGGAATTTAGCATAATGAATCCACCTAAACTGCACATCTTTGGACACTAAGGGAAACATTTTCCCATCCCGCTACCATGGGAATCATAGTGGATGAGGAATGGATCATGCAAAGGTCTATCAACCTTGGGTGGGATTTTATGGCTTCAGGAAGAAGGAGGCCATAAAATCCCGCCCAAAATGGCAATTTAGCATGACCAACCCACCTAACCTACACATCTTTGGACACTAAGGGGCAATTTAGCATGACCAACCCACCTAACCTACACATCTTTGGACACTAAGGGGCAATTTAGCATGACCAACCCACCTAACCTACACATCTTTGGATACTAAGGCGTATTTTAGCATGGCCAATCCACTGAACCTACACATTTTTGGAGGGGCAATTTAGCTTGGCCAAACAGAGAGGTGATGGCCTAGTGGTATTATCACAAGATCCAGCAACTCAGCTAATGTTCTAGGGACCCGGGTTCAAATCCCACCAAGGCAGATGGTGGGAATTTGAATTCAACAAACAATGCCTGGAATTAAGAATCTGCTGATGACCATGGAACCATTGTCGATCTTCGGAAAAACCCATCTGGTTCACTAATGTCCTTTAGGGAAGGAAATCTGCTGTCCTTACCCAGTCTGGCCTACGTGTGACTCCAGAGCCACAGCAATGTGGTTGACTGTCAACTGTCCTCTGAAATGCCCTAGCAAGCCACTCATTTCAAGGGCAACTAGGGATGGGCAATAAATGCTGGCCCAGCCAGCGAAGCTCATGTCCCATAAATGAATAAAAAAAAACCTTCTGATGACCATTGTCGATTGCCAGAAAAACCCAACTGATTCACTGTCCTTTAGGGAAGGAAATCTGCCCTCTTTACCTGGTCTGGCCTACATGTGAGTCCAGAACCACAGTGGTTGACTCTCAACTGCCCTCTGAACAAGGACAAGTAGGGATGGGCAATAAATGCTAGTCAACTAACGATGAGTTTGACAAAGGAATTTAAAAAAAAAGTACAGCACAGGAATGGACCCTTTGGCCCATAATGTTGTGCCAAACACAACGCCAAACTAAACTAATCCCATCTGCCTGCCCTTGGTCTATATCCCTCTATTTCTTGAATATTCGTGTGCTTATCTAAAGCCTCTTAAACGCCCCTAACCTATCTGCCTGCACCACAACCCCGTTCTAGACCCCTTCTGCTCTCTGTGTAAAAAACTTGCCTCTCACATCTCCATTGAACATTCCCCCTCTCATCTTAAGTGCATGCCCCCTAGTATTAGATATTTCAACTCTGGGAAGAAGATTCTGACTATCAACTCTATTTATGCCTCTCATAATTTTATAGTTAAAAAGCAGGTATCAGTAAAAACTGACCATAAAAGATCAGTTCACCTGATAAAGTCCTTCAGAGGATTGACCACCCTGACCTGGTCTGGCTGACAGGTGACTCCAGACCCACAGCAGTACAGTCCACTTGAACTGTGGTCTGAAGTAGACTAGCAAGCCATTAGGGATGGGCTATGTCATGCAGTTGGGCCTTCCTAGTTACACCCACATTCTGTGAATGAATAACAAAAGGAGCAGTTGTTTTAATAACTTGGTTTGAGATATGTCACTTAGAGAGTGTTGCATCAATCTATTCCAATTGTGATGCACTAAGGCAAACTTTCATCTGTTTCCATAGTATTCCTGGAACAGGTCGCTAGTCTGTCACCAGGGGTTTATAGCTTAAGGGGCACCACTCCATACCAAATGTAGCTGATCAGGAATCTCTGCCGCTCTTACCATCAACCATTGACATGTTTGGAAGGATTTGCAGGTTGACACTCAACCTGTTTGAAGGCGCTATGAAAGCATCTTCCTTGGCCACCAAGCCCTGGGGGTGGGACTCGGTAGCACAGTGATCAGCACTGCTGCTTCACAGCTCCAGGGACCTGGGTTCGATTCCCGACTTGGGTCACTGCCTGTGTGGAGTTTGCACATTCTCCTCGAGTCTGCATGGGTTTCCTCCGGGTGCTCCGGTTTCCTCCCACTGTCCAAAAATGTGCAGGTTAGGTTGATTGGCCGTGCTAAAAATTGTCCCTCAGAGGCATGAGATGTGTAGGTTAGAGGGATTAGTGGGTAAATATGTAGGGATATGGGGGTAGGGCGTGGGTGGGTTTATGGTCGGTGCAGACTCGATGGGCCGAAGGGCCTCCTTCTGCACTGTGGGGTTTCTATGATTCTATGACTCGAACCCAGAGCTTCTGGCTCAGAGGCAGGGGTGCTAACCCACTCTGCCATAAGAGCTATGGCACAATAAATTTACCAAGTGAGTTGTGGGACATTGGCCCGGGTTTCTAATAGTTTTATTTTCAAAATATATGCTTTATTCATAAAATTTGTAAAAGTTTGTACAGAGTATTTCAAATTTGACGTGAAATAAAGTGCAAAACAGTTCGAATTCTTTCAATACAATACACCAAACTGAGAATACAGGTCATTATAACATACGTTTCATGACAAGCTGAAGGAAACCTGAGTGTTTATTTATGGGTTTGAGCCCCTCAGTATAATATGGCAGGGAGGGGCTTTGAAAGCGTACTTCCCATAGAACCATAGAATCCCTACAGTGCAGAAGAAGACCATTCGATCCATTAAGTCCCATCCCAGCAGGGAAGAAGCTGTCCTTGAGTCAGTTGGTATGTGCCCTGAGACTTTTGTAGCTTTTTCCAAACGGAAGAAGGTGGAAGAGAGGATGTCCGGGGTCACTCATTACACCGGATGCTTTCCTGAGACAACAGGAAGTGTAGATGGAGATAATGGATGGGAGGCTGTTTTGCTTGATGGACTGGACTTTGTTCATGACCCTTTGTCGTTTCTCATGGTCTTGACTGGAGCAGGAGCCACACCAAGCTGTGATACACCTGGAAAGGATTCTTTCTATGGTACACCTGTAGATGTTGGTATGACATGCCAAATTTCCTTAGTCTCCTGAGAAAGTAGGGCTGTTGGTGAGCTTTCTTAAGAACATAAGAACATAAGAAATAGGAGCAGGAGTAGGCCATCTAGCCCCTCGAGCCTGCCCCGCCATTCAATAAGATCATGGCTGATCTGTCGTGTCTCAGTTCCACATTCCCGCTTTCTCCCCATAGCCCTTAATCTCCTTGCCTACCAAAAACCTATCAACTCGTGTCTTAAATATATTTACCGAGGCAGCCTCCACCACTTCAATGGGCAGAGAATTCCAGAGATTCACCAGCCTTTGAGTGAAGAAGTTCCTCCTCAACTCTGTTCTAAACCACCCCCCCCTTATCTTGAGGCTGTGCCCTCTAGTCCTACTGTCCTTTCTGAGTGGGAAGAGCCTCTCCACCTCTTTCCTATCCATCCCATTCATCATCTTATATGTCTCAATGAGATCTCCCCTCATTCTTCTAAACTCTAACGAGTACAAACCTAGTTTATTCAGCCTCTCCTCATAGTTCAACCCCCTCAACTCCGGTATCAGCCTAGTAAACCTCCTCTGCGCTCCCTCCAAGGCCAAAATATCTTTACGTAAGTGCGGCGACCAAAACCGCACACAGTACTCCAGCTGCGGCCTCACCAGTACCCTGTACAGCCACAGCAAGACCTCCTTACTTCTATATTCAATCCCCCTCGCTATGAAGACCAGCATCCCATTCTTAACTATGGAGTTGGCATGGGGGGACCAGGACAGATTGTTGGTGATCTGGACACCTAAAAACTTGAAGCTCTCAACAATTTCCAATTTGTCCTCGTTGATGTGAAGAGGGGCATGTCCTCCATTATGCTTCCTGAGGTCAATGACAAAATCCTTCGTTTTGTTGACATTGAGGGACAAATTACTGTCACCGCACCAATTTACCAGATTCACTATCTCTTTCCTGTACTCTGCCCCATTACTGTTTGAGATCTGACTCACTATGTCTGTTTCATCAGCAAACTTGAAAATTGAGTTGGAGGGGAATTTGACCACACAGTCATTGGTGTAAAAGTATGGGCTGAGGACACAGCCTTTTGGGACACCGGTGTTGAGGAGGTCTTGTTGCCTATCGCTGGGGTCTTTTAAAAGGCTTCTGGATGAGTATATGGGATCTAATGGCATTGGGAGTTACAGATGGCTTGGTAGGTATAGAGGTGATCGGTGCAACTTGTGGGCCGAAGGGCCTGTTTGTGCTGTAGTGTTCAATGTTCTATCCTTACAGATTGCATCTGTGGGCTAGCGTACCCAAACAGCCACTGGAGTGTGGTGACTAGATGATTTTCATAGGTACTTCATTGCAGTGTTAATGTAAGCCTATTTGTGACACCAATAAATAAACTTTACCCTCAAATATCTTAATTTTCTACCTTCAATATTCTAATAAGCACATATGATATGCATTCAGTTTGGTTAATTCCCTCTGGGATTTTAAAATTCTCATATTGCCCTTGCTGGTTAGATGGATGACATTGTTTAACTGCAGGGAGACAGTATCAAATATGGCAGACATTGGCGTTCTTTTGAGCGCTGCCTTGATGAAACGTGGCGGCAGCCAGACTTCCGGTGCGAGGCTGAGGCGGGCGGGGCGATCACGTGAGGCGAGAAAGGTCCCGCCCCCTCGCCGGCCGGCGATTGGTCGCCGTCCCGCGCCGGCGGCGTCTCTCATTGGAGGCGGTGGCTGTTGGTGAGGTTTGAGGGCGGGGCCGCAGCGGAGGGGGTGGGGCCGAGCGGGAGAGCGTGAGGCGGACTGAAGGTAAATGTTTTAGGAATGTTCCGGGGGCAAGAGGTTGTGGCCAAGTTAGGCCCAAACCACATTAAATTAGATTAAAATCACCTCTAAATTACATGGGGTGGGGGCATTGATTTTAAGGGCATCAGTGGCAAATGGGATGTTGATGTGGAATGTTAGCAGACCACTGGAACCTTCCAGATAATTCTAAATTAATCTTAAAATTCATAATTTTTGTGCCCTAAAAATGACCAAGAACCTCCTTCTTGCTCAACAGTTAGGCCTAAACCCCTCTTTTTAAATGGCTGGTTGGGTGGAGGATGATGGGCTGCTCTAGGATTGCCCTGGAGCCTCAATGAATCCATACAGCATAGGAGGAGGCCATTTGGTCCATTGAGGCTGTGCTGACTCTCCATCAGAGCATCCCACCTAGGTCCTATTACTGTAACCCTGTACATCTACCATGGCCAATCCACCTAACCTGCACATCTTTGGACACTAAGGGACAATTTAGCATAGCCAATCCACCTAATCTGCACATCTTTGGACACTAAGCTGCAATTTAGCATGGGCAATCCACCTAACCTACACATCTTTGGACACCAAGGGACAATTTAGCATGGCCAATACATCTAATCTGCACACCTTTGGACTCTAAGCTGCAATTTAGCATGGCCAATCCTAACCTGCACATCTTTGGACCTCCAGGTGTTCCGATTTCCTCCCACAGTCCAAAATTGTGATTCTTTGATGATAAGTAAGCTTCCACCAGGCACCCACACTACATGGGCTGAAGGGGTTATGTTATGGTTGATCAGGTTCAGGTTTAGCTGAAACTCACTGGCGTTTAGAAGAATGAGAGGTGACCCTTGTGAAAAGTATAAGATCCTGAGGGGGCTTGACAGAAGAAGTGTTGAGAGGATGTTTCCCCCTCATCGGAGAATCTAGAATTTGGGGGCACAGTTTAAAGCTTTAGATCAGCCATTTAAGCATGAGGTAAAGGGAATGTATTTCTCTTGGGTTGGGGGATAGGGTGACATTAGCATTTGGAATTGTCTTCCTCAGAGAGGAGTGGAGACTGTGTCATTTAATGTATTCAAAGCTGAGTTGGACAGATATTTTTGATCGACAAAGGAGTCATAGAAACTAGAAGCCATTCGGCCCTTCGAGCCTGCTCCCCTGATTATTTTGATCGTCAAATTCAGTATCCTGATCTCTGCGTTCTTCCCATATCCCTTGATCCCTTTAGCCCCAAGAGCTATTTATGTAATTTCTTCTTGAAATTAGAGTATGTTTTAGCCTCAACCACTTTCTATGGTAGTGAATTCCACACATTTGCTACCTTCTGGATGAAGAAATTTACCCCCCCCACTCCTCCCCCAAATGGGGAAGATTACTTTGTCTAAGTTTCTATGAGCTCTTCTCTCACTGTTCTAAATTCCAGTGAATATAATCCCATGGAGACCATCAGGAAAGTGGAGTTGAGGCCGCAATCAGTAGTGCAGCTGGCTTGACGGGCCAACTATACAAGACATTGGTGAGGCTGCACCTAGAGTATTGTGCACAGTTTTGTGGAAAAATGTAATGGCATTGGAGGCAGTTCAGAGGAGGTTCACTAGATTGATTCCGGAGATGAGGGGTTTGTCGTATGAAGAGAAGTTAACAGTTCAGGCCAATGCTCTCTGGAATTTAGAGGAATGAGAGGAGATCAAATTGAGATATATCAGATGACAAAAGGAAAGGATAAAGTGGGGTGGATGCTTCCTCTTGTGGGGCATTCTAGGACGAGAGGGCATAGGCTTAGGATAAGGGGTAGTAAATTTAAAACAGAGTTGTGAAGAAACTACCTCTCCCAAAGGGTTATGAATCTGTGGAATTCGCTTCCCCAAAGTGCGTTGGATGCTGGGACAGTGAGTAAATTTGAGGAGGAGTTAGACAGATTTTTAATTGGTAATGGGTTGAAGGGAGAGAAGGCATGATCGAATGGCAGAGTGGATTCAATGGCCTAATTCTGCCCCTATATCTTATAAACCTGTGGCTCCTGGTGCTTGTGTTGGGTTCACAAGCGTAACCCTTGGCACCAGATGTCACCGGGTAGTTGATGGGGAGCGGGGCTACTTTACTATTCAATTTTGGGAGATGGTGACCAGTTTTTTTCTGGCAACCCAACAGGTGGGCAATTTTGATCCAGCCCGTGCTAGAACATGAGATGATATTCTTGATTAGTGCGGAGGCATCGGAAATATTTGTTGTCGACTCTTGCTAGAAATCTTGGGGTTGGTTGCCTGGATACAGAGTTCCCTGCTATTTTCTCTGAGATTTGCTCTGTATCTTGCTCCAAGCAGCTCTTGACAGTAGCAGAGCACGCCACGGCCTGATAAATACCTTGCAGGGTGGGCTGGCATCAAAAGAGAAATGTTATCCTGGGACCCACTCATGTAACCTTTGAGCGTAACTACACATATTCTAGAACTGGGTCCATGATCTTGTTTATTCATTCATGGGCTGGGCCAGCATCTATTGTCCCTCCCTAATTGTTGTTACGGGCACCTGGTGCGGAAGGGAGCGTGGAAGGACCTCATGAACCTGCTCCTGGGCCTAGCAAGGCATTCCATCTACCGGTCCAGGCAGCAGGCGATCGAGGAGGGTCATTCAACCTGACTGTCTGCTCCTCTACCGTGGCTTTATTTGCAGCCGGGTGTCCCTGGAAAGGGAACGTGTGGTTTCCAAGGGCATCGCTGATGTCTTTTGTACCTGCTGGGCACTGCAGGAACTGGGGTGTATTACTGACCCTTTTAATCACATTTTAATTTGATGTTTTAAATTTCCTTCCTGCTTTGTTTTGGGTGGTTCCCCACCTTTTAGGGAGCTGTCCTTTTTGAGTTGTCCTTAAATTGATTTTGTTTATTTGGTTGGACACAAAAAAAAGTCCCTAATTGCCCTTGAAGTGAGTGGCATTTTCAGAGTGGCATTCCAGAATCAACCACAGGGATCTGGAGTCACATGCAGGCCAGACCGGGTAAGGTCAGCAGATTTCCTTCCCTGAAGGACATTGGTGAACCTTTTGAGTTTTTTTGACAATGGTTTCATGGCCATCATTAGATTTTTTAATTGCAGATTTTTATTGAGTTCAGATTTCACCATCTGCCGTGATGGGATTCGAACCCGGGTCCCCAGAAAATTACCAAACACTCCTGTTTTGGACGTTTTGCATTTCAGCATGAGAATGAGAGGTGACCAGATTCAGATTGGGGAAGGTTTAAGTTTATTTATTAGTGTCGCAAGTAGGCTTACATTAACACTGCAATGAAGTTACTGTGAAAATCCCCTAGTCGCCACACTCTGGCACCTGTTTGAGTACACAGCAAGAATTTAGCATGTCCAATACAGCTAACCAGCATGTCTTTCAGACTGTGAGAGGAAACTGGAGCACCAGGAGGAGCCCCTGCAGACATGGGGATAATGTACAGATTTCACACAGACAGTGACCGAAGTGGAGAATCGAACCTGGGTTCCTGGTGCTGTGAGGCAGCAGAGCTAACCACTGTGTCACCACGTCACCCAACATTTTATTTTACTATCAGCTTACATATTTTTCTAATCACAGGCCCTGGATAACCAGAATACTGTTCAGAAGTCCAAAATAATGCAGTGTGTGAACTTTGCCAGGCGACAACGCAGTGCTATCATAACTAAACCAAACAATAACCACCTTGATTTATTTAATCCACATTGAACTTCAGTTCTGAACCCTCTGAGCAACATTAGCTGGGATTTGCGTAGTGTCTTAAGCCATTCTTTAAATCTTAAATTGGATTGCTGTGATTCACCGCAATATGTACAGCGCTTCCTATCTCTCTCTTTGATTGGAGAATTGAATTCAAAACTGAGTAAACATGTTGGACTTATCAGCAAAATACAAATTCATATTCAAATCTTTTCAATGTTATGCTTTGCTGTATTTGCATACAAGGATATACAGATAGGAAAATTAGAATGCTCTAGGTTACTTCTACATTTTAAAAAACAAAAGTAGGTACTTCTGTATTTTTCTCCACCCATCCTCGTTCTAAGACCCATTTTGCAAGTAAAGAGACTTGGGATGTGGAGTATGGTAGAGGAATAACCTCCTTTTGGAACAGCTAATTTGATCGATTTGCTGTCTCTTCAGTCCAAAGATGTGTAGGTTAGGTGGATTAGCCATGCTAACTTGCCCGTTAGTGTCCAAAGATGTGTAGGTTAGGTGGATTGGCCATGCTAATTATGCCCCTTAGTGGTCCGGGATGTGTAGCTTAGAGGGATTAGCGGGTTTAATATGTGGCATTATGGAAATAAGACCTGGGTGGGTTTGTTGTCGGTGTCTGCCCCTTTCCCTCTCTTTCGTTCTTTACGATCTGGCACACTGGCACGTTGGTTAGCATTGCTGCCTCACAGCATCAGGGACTCAAGTTCCATTCCGGCGTTGGGTCACTGTCTGTGGGGAGTTTGCACTTCCTCCCTGATCCTGCGTGGGTTTCCTCCGGGTGCTCCGGTTTCCTCCCACAGTCCAAAGATGTGTGGATTGGCTGTGATAAATTGACCCTCGTGCTGGGCAGCTTAACAGGGTAATCATGTGGGGTTACAGGAATCGGGCCTGGGTGGGATGTGGCCTGTACAGACTCGATGGGCTGAATGGCCTCCTTCCGTACTGTAGGGATGTGACGATTCTATGACTTTACTATATTAACAGTGCTTTATAAATAACAATTGTTGCAGACCCATGACTCTATATTCACTGGTCTTTGGATATTAGAAAAATGCACTTGACACTGAGTCAGGTTGTGTGGGGAGACATAATTTGCAATTCCAGCAATGTAGGTTCTCTGATTTAGAATTTGATGGGTTCGGAGAGATTATCTACAATCTGAGAGTATAATGGAATTAGAAATTATTTTAAACTTCTAGCACTAATGTCCCAAGGCTTTGCTGTAAATTGGATTTCACTAAGCCTGATTTCCACATTGCTCTCACTGACTCACTGCCATCTTGTGTTGCCTTGAGCAGGTACTGAATATATGCCAAGAAAAGTAAAACTCTGCAGGTGCTGGAAACCTGATATAAATGCAGAGGAAGCTGAAAGTACTCGATAGACAAGGCAGCGTCTGTTGAGAGGGAAACACCTTCTCAGGTCAGTGAACTTTCCTTTTATTAGTGTCACAAGTATGTTTACATTAACACTGCAATGAAGTTACTGTGAAAATCCCCTAGTTGCCACACTCCATTGCCTGTTTGGGTACATTGAGGGTGAATTTAACATGGACAGTGCACCTAACCAGCACATCTTTCGGACTGTAGGGGGAAACCGGAGCGCCCGGAGGAAACCCATGCAGACACGGGGAGAACGTGCAGACTCCGCACAATCGCCCAAGGCCAGGAATCGAACCTGGGCCCCTGGCGCTGAGAGGTCAAGGTGTGGAGGTGCTGGCTTTGGACTGGGATAAACACAGGCAGCAGTGCCAACCACTGTGCCATGGGTTTGCTGAGCATTTCCAGCTTATATTTTCTGTTTTTATTATATGCCAGCATGAGAAGTAGAGACGTGGGGCCCAGGAGCGATAGTGCATGCAGCGGGCAGCAGGGCACTCCCTTGCTGAAGTGTGGAATCTCAGCTGTGCTGCAGTCAGCAAATGGGCGGCACGGTGGCACAGTGTGTAGGTTAAACTAAAGGTTTGTAGGTTTGAATGCTGCTCCAGACTCCAGCACTCAATCCATGCTTGGCCCTCTCAGTGTTATACTAAGGAAGTGTTGCACCGGTCAGGGGTGGATCGTTCAGCTTTTTTTAATTCATTCGTGGGACATTGGCCTTGCTGGTTGGCCAGCATTTATTGCCCATCCCTAGATACCTCTTGAGAAGGCGGTGGTGAGCTGCCTTTTTGAATCTCTGCAGTCTGTGTGCTGTAGGTTGACCCACAATGCCGTTAGGGAGGGAATTCCAGGATTTTGACCCAGCAACTGCGAAGGAATGACCGATATATTTCCAAGTCAGGATGGTGATTGGCTTGGAGGGGAGCTTGCAGATTGTGGTGTTCCCATGTATCTGCTGCCCTTGTCCTTCTAGATGGAAGTGGTCGTGGGTTTGGAAGGTGCTGTCTAAGGATCTATTTTGCTACAGTGCATCTTGTACATAATATACACTACTGCTACTGAGTGTCGGTGGTGGAGGGAGTGAATGTTCGTAGATGTGGTGCCAATCAAGCGGGGCTGCTTTGTCCTGGATGGTGTCAATCTTCTTGTGTTGTTGGAGCTGCCCCCATCCAGTGGGGAGTATTCCATCACACTCCTGACTTGTGCCTTATAGATGGTGGACTGGCTTTGGGGAGTCAGGAGGTGAGTCACTCTCCGAAGCTGAGATGTTAAAATCAGCCCCAGTCTGCCCTCTTGGGTGTGTGAGATTCCTGCTGGACAAGGTTTTCAGGGGCAAATGGGAAATATAGAACTCAACACAAAAGGATAGCCACAACTTTATTGAGCGGTGGAGCAGGCCTACTTCTGCTCCCATTTGGCACGGTCCTAAAAGATAGCACGGAAGCAGCGCATGAGGGTTCGTCTTGGTTCTTTATCCTTCAGTCAGCATCAGTAAAACACACAATCTGGTCATTATCGCCATGCTGATAGTAGGAGTGTCCTGTGTGCAAATTAGCTGCTGCGCTGACTACCTTACACTAGTGATTACAGCTCATATGCATGTCACTGGCTTTGGGATGTTGTGAAAGGTGGAATGAAAATGCAAGTCTTTTGTGATACCAGCTTGTGGAGCATCTTTAAGTCAATGAAAAGGCAATGATTATCAATTTTTTTATCCTCGTACTTTTGCACCCATCACCCCCCTCTTCCCCCCTCCCCCCCTTCCCCTTGCAGGTTGTTGGCGGGATGCAGTTCTTTGGCCGTTTGGTAGAGTCACTGAATTCTGTGACCAACCTCTTTGCCAACCCTTACCGTGTGCGGGAGGTCCCACTGTCTGAGTATGTGCCGCATCGCAGAGTTATGGACGATGGTCGAGTGGTGCTTTATCGAACTGCACAGTCCTGGGACTGTTTGCTCATCAGCCCAAAAGCCCCGCAGAATGCTTTCAGGTGAGAACTTTCTTTCCCCAGGAATTGAGAACTAGAATTGCATTGTTCCCAGGTTGCGTGTGTAGTCCTCTTTGCATGGTGAACTGATTCCTGAGTGTCAACAAAGAACAAAGAACAACCCAGCACGGGAAACAGGCCCTTTGGCCCAACGAGCCCGTGCCGCCACATCACCCTACACCTATTCTACCCTGCATATCTATGAATGGAACCCTACTCAGTCAGATTCAGGGAAGAAATAGTGTCAATTTGGTAAAAACCGATTAGCCTGAGAGCACATCTTTGGGGTGTGGGAGGAAACCGGAGCGCCCGGAGGAAACCCACGCAACCACAGGGAGAATGCGCAAACTCCCACAGACACAGGCCCAAATCCATGTGTCCGCACAGCCAGCAGTGCTAGTCACTGAGCTGTTGCGGCACCCATCTACTGGTCCAGGATCAAGCACACACACCGACATGAAGTACTAAGCCACTCCTGGAACTTCCAAGAGCAGCCCACGCACGACCCGCCGCGTGAATGCCCCTCGTTTGACACGAGGTGGACCTCCACCTGTGGAATAAAGACAAAAATATTAATCTTATAGCCTGCCTTTCTGGTGTCTCCTGAGGTTTAACCCTATCCTGGGTTGCTCTCCTTACAGTAGAGCACAGGGAAAAGAGAATCCAGAAGAACCCCTTGTGGGAAGGATGTTAAAAATATTTTCTAAAGTTTAATTATTAGTGTCACAAGTAGGCTTACGTTAACACTGCAATGAAATTACTGTGAAAATCTTCTAGACGCTACACTCCAGTGTCTGTTCGGGTACACTGAGTGAGAATTTAGTATGGTCAGTGCACCTAATCAGCACGTCTTTAAGACTGGGAGGAAACTGGAGCACCTGGAGGAAACCCATGCAGACACAGGGAGAACATGCAGACTCCACATATACAGTGGCCCAAGCTGGGAATTGACCCCAGGTCCCTGGTGCTGTGAAGCAGCAGTGTTAACCACTGTGCCACCATGCCAATATGTTTTCTGTTGCATTTGTGTGCCTTAGTGATTGGAATCACTGGCGATTCCATGGTGCTTGAAGTGGAGGCCTCAACATATTTTAAACATACAGGAATCTTAAGTGGAAAACCCCTTCATTCTACAGCAGAATGTAGCAAAGCCTGTAGCACATACAGTTTAAATAGAGGCCATTCATAACAGTTATGCATGCAGAGAACTGTATACAACATCTTTGTGATTACAGGCTGTTGCAAAGTGCCTTGCAGCTACTTGAGCATTCTTAAAGTGTAGCCTCTTTTGTCATGTGAAGAAATGTAGGGGAGGGGATGCCTAGTGGTATTATCGCTGGACTATTAATCTGGAAACTCAGCTAATGTTCTGGGGCCCTGGGTTCGAATCCCGCCGCGGCAGATGGTGAAATTTGAATTCAATTAAAAATATCTGGAATTAAGAATCTACCTATGACCATGAAACCATTGTCGATTGTTGAAAAACCCTGCTGGTTCACTAATGTCCTTTAGGGAAGGAAATCCGTCGACCTTAATCTGTCTGGCCTACATGTGACTCCAGATCCACAGCAATGTGGTTGACTCTCAACTGCCCTTGGGAAACTAGGGATGGGCAATAAATATTGGTCAGCCAGTGACGCTCTTGTCCCATGAACGAATTAAAAAACACTCTGGTATCTTGACCTTTTAGCTGATAGAACTTTGGAAAGTGCCTTGGCAAGCGATGCCCAAGAATGAATAAAAAAAAAGATAGATCATCTGTCTGTCCTGAGAGAAGTTAGTTGAGGGATAAATATTGTCCAGAACACCAGGGGAAATTCCTCTTCGAACCATGTCATGGAATATTTATTGTACTTGATTCATAAGATATCTGAAAGAATGTGACAAACATTTCAAAATGGCTGTTAGAGAGTGCAAGAATATTCAGGTTTTTTTTACATAGATCATGTTGTGTTCAGATACAGTCAGAATGGCCATCACACATGGAACAATGGTATTTGCTATCTATGTTGATCATGTTGCATGCTGAGCTGCTTCACTACAATTATGACACACGTAATATTCACTCTATACATTCAACGTGAGTCATACAACCCGAGGGGGTTCTATACAATTTCTAGCCCCTTGGTTTCCCTTCGATAGTAAATTACTGTCACGCTGACATCCTTCAGTTGCCGTCTCAATTCCGACTCGAAGGAAGCCCCCCACCACGCACACACACACACAAAAACACCCCTGCTCCCCAAACAATCACTCTCTCACTTGCTCTCGCCCTCTTCGCTCTCGTGCACGTGGGCACTCACTCAGGCACACACAAAACAGGATCTTTTATTGTCAGGGCTATCAGTTTAACATAGCATTTGAAAAACAGCAGAGCAGTAGAGTCATAGAGGTTTACAGCATGGAAACAGGTCCTTCGGCCCAACTTGTCCATGTCGCTTTTCTTTTTCAAAACACCCGGTTGCCCGCAGTTGGTCCATATTCCTCTATACCCGTCGTGCCCATGTAACTATCTAAATGCTTTTTTAAAGACAAAATTGTACCTGCCTCTACTATTACCTCTGGCAGCTTGTTCCAGACATTTACCACCCTCTGTGTGAAAAAATTGCCCCTCTGGACACTTTTGTATCTCTCCTTCTCGCGTTAAACCTATGCTGTCTAGTTTTAGACTTCCAGACATTTGGCAAAAGATATTGACTATCTGATCTGTGCCCCTCATTATTTTGTAGACATCTATAAGATCACCTCTCAGCCTCCTACGCTCCAGAGGAGAAAGTCCCAGTCTATCCAGCTTCTCCTTATAACTCAATCCATCAAGTCCTGTAGCATCTACTAAATCTTCTCTGCACTCTTTCTTGTTTAATAATATCCGTTCTATAATAGGGTGACCAGAATTGTGCACAGTATTCCAAGTATGGCCTTACCAATGTTTTGTACAACTTCAACAAGACGTCCCAACTCCTGTATTCAATGTTCTGACCAATGAAACCAAGTATGCTGAATGCCTTCTTCACCACTTTGTCCACCTGTGATTCCACTTTCAAGGAGTTATGAACATGTGCCCCTAGGTCTCTTTGTTCTGTGACTCTCCTTAAAGCCCTACCATTAACTGAGTAAGTCCTGCCCTACCAAAATGCATCACCTCGCATTTGCCATTCGTCAGCCCACTGGCCCATTTGATCAAGATCCCATTGCAATTGGAGGTAACTTTCTTCCTGTCCACTATGCCACCAATCTTAATATTATCTGCAAACTTACTAACCATGTTTCCTAAATTCTCATCCAAATGATTAATATAAATGACAAATAACTGGACCCAGCACTGATCCCTGAGGCACACCGCTGGTCGTAGGCCTCCAGTTTGAAAAACAACTCTCTATAACCACCCTCAGTACTGCACTGATGTGTCAGCCTAGCTTTGGGGCCCAAGTGCCTGGGTTAAGTTTTGAACCCACGAGGTGAGATTTCCAGCACTACGAAAATGAGTTAGTCATTCCTGCCTGTTAGTACGCTCTGAAGGCGAGGGCAGAAGTGTGGAAAATGAAACAGACAGATAGCTGGCATGGTTAGAGACCCTTCATCTGATCCATTCTGACGTAAGGTCTGCACCTGAAACACCAATTTCCTGTTTGTGTTGTGTCCAACCTGTAAATCTTTCCTACCATTCTGGTTTTGTTTCAAATTGGATCAATTCACATGATCTTTAAAATATGGGAGGCTTTTTAATCAACTGTGACAGAGAACAACATGCAAAATCTAGCTAGAATTAAAGGACACCTTAAACAAGTTGTTTCAAAGAGTCAGTTTTTTTATTTGTTCACAGGACGTGCAGGTTAGGGTGGATTGGCCATGCTAAATTGCCCCTTAGTGTCCAAAGATGTGCAGGTTAGGGGGATTAATGATGTGGGGTTAATGAAATGGGACCTGGGTTGGCCTGGCTAAGATGCTCTGTCGGAGAGTCAGTGCAGACTTGATGGGCCGAATGGCACTGGAAGGATTCTGTGTGAATATTGCAGAGAATCCCTACAGTGCAGCGGGAGGCCATTTGGCTCATCAAGTCTACACCAACTGCAATCCCATCAGGCCCTATCCCCGTAACTCCACGTATTTACCTTGCTAGTCCCCTAAAGCTTAGGGGCAATTTGGCATGGCCAGTCTACCTAACTTACACATCTTTGGAGTGGCAAAGTCTTGTTGCTGGCAATGCTTATCGCCTAACTCTAATAAATATCTTTATTAAACTTAAATTGGATTAACTGAAAGAATTTAATTAGAAAAAAATTTTGAGTTGCAATCAAGCTACTTGATGCTGTTAATAAATAGGCAATAGTTTAACATCCTCTCTGCTAATAAAATGTTTGACTCACTCAGTTTAATGTCATTGTTTAAAAAAAGTGGACTAAAGTATTTCATAGAGACTCATGAGCAATACTATTCCAGCCTTTAGTAATAACGTAGGACCCCAGGTCGCTGTTTAGTCCTGACTGTCAGTTGAAGGAATACCCTTGATGAGGAGAGACATTTTGTACATTGTCCAAGGGGCAACAGCCTCAGCACACACGAGGATGGCCTCAAGTGGGATCTTGGGTTCGTGTCACACTATCTGTCACCCGCATGATTTGGCCTGGACTTGCAAAATCTCACTAACTGTCCTGGCTGGAGTCAATTCACACCTCTTTAACCTCTCTCCAGTTGCACTGTCCGTACCTGTAAAGACTTGATTACCTGCTAAGAGTCGCATTCCAACCATTATCTTGTAATTGAGTTTGTGTCTACATTTGCCCTGTTTGCGAAACAAATCCTGATGAAGGGTCAGCACCCTGAAAGCTCGTGCTACCAAATAAACCTGTTGGACTTTAACCTGGTTGTTGTGAGACTTCTTACTGTACATCTGCAGAGAGCACCACCTGTTGATGGGCAGTGCACACGGCTGTGAGGAGTTCATTGTTGGAAGATGTAATGTTTGGAATGTTTGCATTTATTTTGTTTAATATATATATATTTAAAACTTGCCAAAAATCTGTTGCACAAACTGTCATGTGGAAGCAATGTGCAAACCTCCGTAAATTTAAAAACAAGTACAGCACTTGAATATATTTGCCGCTTGAAAAATCTGCACAGGGCTGAAATGCAAATTATGTTTTTTCTCTGCAGTCAATGACTCATCAGCAAAATTGCCTTTTCGGAAACCACACTTTCAAAAAGCCACTTTTTTTTTACAATTTTGTGAGTGAATCATTAATTACGGCGAAAACCAGGCTTTCCCCTTATTTACTTTTCTTTAATCTTAAAGAGGAACTGTCAGCCTTTGCGGCAGTGAAAGACTGCCTGACTCACCTAGTGCCACTGTTCTTCTTCCTTGTATCAAAATTGAGCCGTTTACTTACTGAAATTCCTTCCTCCAACCAGTTCGATATAACCTGTGCAATGCGCATTTTAAAACAAAAGAGAATTAAGAACATAAGAACATAAGAAATAGGAGCAGGAGTAGGCCATCTAGCCCTTCGAGCCTGCCCCACCATTCAATAAGATCATGGCTGATCTGTTGTGGCTCAGTTCCACCTTCCCGCCCTTTCCCCATAACCCTTAATCCCCTCTCTTATCAAAAACCCATCAACCCGCTTCTTAAAAATATTTAGCGAGGCAGCCTCCACCACTTCAACGGGCAGAGAATTCCAGAGATTCACCACCCTTTGAGTGAAGAAGTTCCTCCTCAACTCTGTTCTAAACCGCCTTCCCTTTATCTTGAGGCTGTGCCCCCTAGTCCTACTGTCTTTTTTGAGCGGGAAGAGTCTCTCCACCTCTATCCTATCCATCCCATTCATCATCTTATATGTCTCAATGAGATCTCCCCTCATTCTTCTAAACTCTAACGAGTACAAGCCTAGTTTATTCAGCCTCTCCTCATAGCTCAATCCCCTCAACTCTGGTATCAGCCTAGTAAACCTCCTCTGCACTCCCTCCAAGGCCAAAATATCCTTGCGCAGGTGCGGCGCCCAAAACTGCACACAGTACTCCAGCTGCGGCCTCACCAATGCCCTATACAGCTGCAGCAAGACCTCCCTACTTTTATATTCAATCCCTCTCGCTATGAAGGCCAGCATCCCATTCGCCTTCCTGACCACCTGCTGCACCTGCAAGCTGGGTTTTTGCGACTCATGCACAAGGACCCCGAGGTCCCTTGGTATATTAATGAGTTTTTTAAGTCAGTATCTCACAAGAAAAGACTATTTATCAGTCACAAGTAGACTAGTTGCCTTGGAGTAGGTGGTGCTGTGCTGCCATTTTGAACCACTACAGTCCATGTGTTGTAGGAACACCGTAAAAAGTCTGACAACACCAGGTTTTAGTCCAACCTATTTATTTGATAATATACTCACAAGCTTTCGGGGTTAGCCCCTTCGTCAGGTGAATGGAGAGTTCTGGCCTCAGACAGAGCATATAAAGCACAGACAGTTGAGAGATTACTGATTAGAATGCGAATCCTTACACCTAACCTGCTGTTCAAGACCTGAAGTGGCTGATAATGTGAGTGGAAGGAGCACTGATCACAGTTTAAAGAGATGTGTATTGTCTCCAGACAGTACAGTAAGTGAGGTTTTGCAAACCCAGTCAAGTCATGGGGGTTACAGATAGTGCGACATGAACCCAAGATCCCTGTTGAGACCGTCCTCATGTGTGCGGAACTTGGCTATCAGTCTCTGTTCAGTGACTCTGCACTGTCGTGTGTCATGAAGGCCGCCTTGGAGAATGCTTACCCGAAGGTCAGAGGCTGAATGCCCGTGACCACTGAAGTGTTCGCCAACAGGAAGGGAACAGTCTTGCCTGGTGACTGTCGAGCGATGTTCATTCATCCGTTGTCGTAGCGTCTGCATGGTCTCCCCAATGTACCATGCTTCGGGACATCCTTTCTTGCAACGTATCAGGTAGACAATGTTGGCCGAGTTGCAAGAGTATTTACCATGTACCTGGTGGATGGTATTCTCACGTGTGATGATGGTATCCATGTCGATGATCCGGCATGTCTTGTAGAGGTTGCTGTGGCAGGGTTGTGTGGTATTGTGGCCACTGTTCTCCTGAAGGCTGGGTAGTTTGCTGCGAACAATGGTCTGTTTGAGATTGTGTGGTTGTCTGAAAGCAAGAAGTCGGGGTGTGGGGATAGGAACACCCACAGTGCTGTTACGAAGGGAGGTCCAGGATTTTTATAGAGTGACAGTGAAGGAACCATGATATAGTTCCAAGTCGGGATGGTGAGTGACTTGGAGAGGAATTCGTAGGTGGTGGTGTCCCCATTGCCTCTGCTACCATTGTCCTTCGTGGTGGTAGAGGTTTGGAAGGTGCTGTCTAAGAAGCCTTTCTCGGCCTTTTAGCTAAGGTCAAGTGTAATATCGACATGCTGTGCTTGGTTGAAGTCATTAGGTTACATTTCAGCTTCATTTGAAGCAATTTTTAAAAATGGCATCTCAGCCATTTGGCTAAGATGCAAATGAGATCAAGTCTCAGAGGAGGAGCTATGCCTGCTCCAATCAGCTTGGATCATGGAGATCAAGCCCAAGACGGGAGGTGAGAGCCCTGTCTTGTCAGCTTGGATTGGGATTGTCTCAACTTGATGAGTCTATGAATTGGACTTGATTGGATTGAATTGGATTAAAAACAAAAAAAAAGGAGCCTTGAGTTGCTACAAAAACATCTTGTAGATATGACACGCTGCTGCCATTGTGCATCAGTAATGGAGGGATTGAATGTTTTTTGTGGTAGTGGGTTGCTTTGCCCTGGATGGTGTTGAGTTCTTGAGTGTTGATACACCTGCATTCATCCAGGCTAGTAGGAGGAGATTTATTTATTAGTGTCACAAGTAGGCTTACGTTAACACTGCAATGAAGTTGAAAATTCCCTAGTCGTCACTAGTCGTCAATTGAGATTGAAAACTGGCTGGGAAATAGGAGACAGAGGGTAGCTGTGGAGGGGACCTTGTCGGGCTGGAGGCCAGTGACCAGTGGTGTGCCGCAGGGCTCAGTACTGGGACCTCTCCTCTTTATAGTCTACATAAATGATTTGGAAGAGGGCGTATGTGGTGTGATCAGCAAGTTTGCTGATGACACCAAGATGGCAGGGTTGGCGGGTACGGAACTGGATTGTCAGGTGATACAACAGGATATAGATAGGTTGGTGCAGTGGGCAGATAGGTGGCAGATGGCATTTAATCCTGACAAATGCGAGGTGATGCATTTTGGACGGAATAATGCAGAGAGGAGCTATGTGATTAAAGGGAGGCCGATTAGGAGTATAGACATACAGAGGGACCTGGGAGTGCAGGTTCACAAATCCATGAAGGTTGTGTCACAAGTGGAGAAGGTTGTTAGGAAGGCTTATGGGATGTTGGCCTTTATAGGAAGGGGCATAGAGTATAAAAGCTGCCGTCTAATGCTTCAGTTGTACAGAACATTGGTTAGACCGCATTTGGAGTACTGCGTCCAGTTCTGGTCACCTTACTACCGGAAGGACGTGGAGTCTCTGGAAAGGGTGCAGAGGAGGTTTACCAGGATGTTGCCTGGCATGGGGGGACTGGGTTACGAGGAGAGGTTGAAGAAACTGGGACTATTCTCCTTGGAAAGACGGAGATTGAGAGGGGACATGATAGAAGTATATAAGATAATGAAGGGAATAGATAGAGTTAATAGTGAGAGACTGCTCCCTAGACTGGGTACGAACACGAGAGGTCATGATTTAAGGGTGAGGGGGGAGAGGTATAATTTGGAGGTGAGAAGAAGGTTCTTTACGCAGAGAGTTGTGGGGGTCTGGAACGCGCTACCGAGTAGGGTGATGGAGGCAGGAACATTGGACTCGTTTAAGATGCAGTTAGATAGGCACATGAGTGAAACGAGAATGGAGGGATATGGTAGGGGATATTAAATAGGGTTAAACCTCGGGAGACACCGGAAAGGCAGGCTGTAAGATTAATATTTTTGACTTTATTCCACAGGTGGAGGTCCACCTCGTGTCAAACTAGGGGCATGCACACGGCGGGTCGTGCGTGGGCTGCTCTTGGAAGTTCCAGGAGTGGCCTAGTACTTCATGTCGGTGTGTGTGCTTGATCCTGGACCGGTAGATGGGCGCCGCAACAGCTCAGTGACTAGCACTGCTGGCTGTGCAGGCACATGGATTTGGGCCTGTGTCTGTGGGAGTTTGCGCATTCTCCCTGTGGTTGCGTGGGTTTCCTCCGGGCGCTCCGGTTTCCTCCCACACCCCAAAGATGTGCTCTCAGGCTAATCGGTTTTTACCACATTGACACTATTTCTTCCCTGAATCTGACTGAGTAGGGTTCCATTCGTAGATATGCAGGGTAGAATAGGTGTAGGGTGATGTGGCGGCGCGGGCTCGTTGGGCCGAAGGGCCTGTTTCCCGTGCTGGGTTGTTCTTTGTTCTTTGTCACAGTCCGGCACCTGTTCGGGTACGCTGAGGGAGAGTTTAGCATGGCCAACGCACCCAACCTGCAGGTCTTTGGACAACAGCAAGAAATGATAGGCTTGCAGAACCTGTTTGGATTACTTCCTTGTTCATCATAGATGACTGCACGGTCTTAGAGTTTATTACAGATTGTCATGACTTGTCCTATCTAGAATGCAAGTCCTAGGCGTGCCAAATCCTCATTCCCAAGGGTTACCTCTGCTGCTATTACCTGCTTTCGAAGATCAGATTGTTGTTTAAGCAGCTTGTGATTTAACTTGAGCTTAAAAACCTACACTGACACTCCAGAGGGAGTGCTGCACTATTGCAAGTGCTGCCTTTTGAATGCAGGGTCACACCCCATCTACCTTCTCAGGTGGATATTAAAAGATTCTATGGCCCCCTTTCAAAGAAAGCAGGTAAATCCTTGGTGTATCCAGGGCAATATTTATCCCTCAATCAACATCATTGGAAAGCAGCTGATCTGGTCATTATCACATTGCTTTTGTGGGAGTTTGCTCTGTGCAAATTGCTTGCCCTGTTTCCTACTTTATAGCAGTGACAATATTTCAGTGGCGGAGGGGGTGTGAGGCACTGTTATTCAGTTGCTGGATAGCAAACCTGAATACGAAATTTGTTAATCTCAACAGCCTGGGATACAAATTAGTAGGGTGATAGACTGAAACTTTCCACGTGAAACCTAAGGCTCAGTGTTCAGCACATCTTGATACCACACAAAGAACTATAGAAATGAAAGTCTTTTTTCCCGCTTTTCACCATTTATTGGTATTTTTAAGTTTTGCTAGTTTAACTCCAGTGAAATCGATTCTACCACAACTCACACAATGCCCCTACTTTCTCAGACGACTAAGGAAATTTGTCTTGTTCTTTACAACTCACCAACTTTTACAGATGCACAATAGAAAGCACTTTTTCCGGTTATATCACAGCTTGGTGTGGCTCCTGCTCTGTCCAAGACCGCAAGAAACTACAAAGGTTCGTGAACGAAGCCCAGCCCATCACGCAAAACAGCCCCCCATCCATTGACTCTGTCTACATTTCCCATTGCCACGGAAAAGTAACCAGCATAATCAAGGGCCCCACACTCCCTGGACATTCTCTCCCACCTTCTTCCATCAGAAAAAAGTCTGAGCTTACTTGTGACACTAATAAATAAACTAAACAATGGCTGAGGTTGGCAATGACCAAGGTAGTGTGATTAGGTTGACAGCACTTCTGTCAGTTTGCCCCTGTACCAGGATTGGTGTAGTTTGTATCAGGGTTGTCTAACTGTATGTAGAGGAGTCACATGTGGCATTAAAGTCCTTTGAGCATAGGCAGCTTTATCCTGTTAGTGCTTAAAGCCCTGATTGACTGGTCTATCCTGATTGGGTGCACCTATGCTTTCTTGCTGGATACATTCAAACCTGAGCACTCGCTCTGTTTACAATAGTAACTTGGGATGCAACTTAGCTGGTAATAGATTTAACCTGCACATACAAAGCCTGAGGTTCAATGCTACACACCTATGCAATCAGACAGGGCAGCATCGTGGCACAGTGGTTAGTACTGCTGCCTCACAGTGCCAAGGACCCCGGGTTCGATTCCTGGCTTGCGTTACTGTCTGCGGAGTTTGCATGTTCTCCCCATGTCTGCATGGACTTCCACCGGTTTCCTCCCACAGTCCAAAGATGTATGGATTAAATGGATTGGCCATGCTAAATTTCTCTTTAGTGTCAGGGGGATCTAGCTAGGGGAAATACAAGGGGTTACGGGGATAGGACCTGGGTGGGTGGGATTGTGGTCTGTGCAGACTCGATGGGTTGAATGGCCTCCTTTTGCATTGTAGGATTCTATGACCTACACAGACTATACTGAGATATACTGCCTCACAGAAGATTCAATAACCTAAAAGGTATTTCTAATGTATCCAGATGGTTCAGTGCAAAATATGCTTTTTCAAAAGCAGTTGGGAAGAACTGCTTGAAAACCTTTGCATTGTGGCATGAATCTTTAGCTGTGTTAAACCAGGCTGATGGGGCCTCAGTCTAGCATTTTGTCTGAAGGACAAAATCCACGTCATGTAGCTCTTTCAGACTTGTTTCATGTAGGTCCAACATAATCATCACAGATTAGACCTTTGTCTTATCTAGTGGCGCTGGATTCAAGCCCAGATTCCAGAAGTGCAAAGGCAGTGTTCCTTGGGTTATTTGTTTTTAAAACTGTATTTTGCATTGTTAGCCCGTGTTGCATTTGGAAAGCTCAAGGCACAGGAACTGGAGTGGGCTGAAACTTGAAAGCCTGTTCCATTTGTTCATGGTGCATCAGTCCCATCTACCCACCTTTGTTTCATGTTGTTTGCCACTCTGAACCCAACAAAGTTGATCATTCTCCATTTTGAAAATTTCCGTTGACGGCCCACCCACACAGCCTTTTTGTTACAAGCTACCCCAGCAATTATAGCCCATCTCTAATTTCCCTGGAGTTGGTGGTACTGTGCTGCCATCCTGAACGAATGCAATCCATGTGTTGTAGGAACACAGTGCTGTTAGGAAGGGAGGCCCAGGATTTTGACCCGGCCACAGTGAAGAACCCATGATATAGTTCCACGTCAGGCTGATGAGTGACTTGCAGGGGAACTCAGAGGCGGTGCGATTCCCATGTATCTGCTGCCATTGTCCTTTGCGATGGTAGAGGTTGCAGGTTTTGAAGGTGCTGTGTAAGGAGCCTTGAGTTGCTACAAGTACATCTTGTGGATATGACACACTGCTGCCATTGTGCATCAGTAACGAAGGGATTAAATGTTTGTTAAATGTGGTGCCAATCGATTGGATTGGTTTGTCCTGGATGGTGTTGAGCTTCTTGAGTGTCGCAGTCATCTAGCCAAGTGGGGAGTAGATTTTAAAGTTTATTCATTAGTGTCACAAGTAGGCTTACATTAACACCACACTGAAGTTGAAAATCCCCCAGTTGCACACTCTGGCACCTGTTTGGGTATACCGAGGGAGAATTTAGCATGGCCAATGCACCTAACCAGCATGTCTTTTGGACTGTAGGAGGAAACCAGAGCACCCAGAGGAAACCCATGCACACGTGGGGAGAACATGCAAATGCCACACAGACAGTAACCCAAGCTAGGAATCGAACCTGGGTCTCTGGCACTGTGAGGCTGCAGTGCTAGCCACTGTGCAGCCCCCATTGCACTCTTGACTTGTGCATTGTAGATGGTGGTCCGGCTTTGAGGAGTTGGGAGGTGAGATATTCACTATGGAATTCCCAGAGTCTGTCTGCTGTTGGGTGAGAGTGTTGCAGTATTAAAGATCTGCACCCCTGCAGAGGAAGTAGGCATTTGACAAGGCACTAAACAAAAGGCAGCTGCATAAGATAAAGGTGCACAGTGTTACGGGTAATGGATAGAGAATTGGTTAACTAACAGAAAGCAAAGACCTGGGGGTAAATGGGTGTTTTTCTGGTTGGCAATCAGTGACTAGTGGCGTGACTCAGAGATGAGTGTTGAGACCACAATTGTTTACGATTTACTTTGATGATTTGGAGTTGGCAACCAAGTTTACTGTCATCTGTGAACTTTGACACACTGAGATGAGTGACAGAGCAAAGTGTGCGGAGGATGCTGAAAGTCTGCAAAGGATGTGGATATTCTAAGTGAGTGGCAGATGGAGTACATTGTTGATAAATGTGAGGTCATCCATTCTGGTAGGAATAACAGCAAAATAGACTATTATTTAAATGGTAAATAATTGCAGCATGCTGCTGTGCAGAGGGACCTGGATGCCCTTGTGCATGAATCACAAAATGTTGGTTTTATAGGTGCAGCAGGTAATTAAGAAGGCAAATGGAATTTTGTCCTTCATTGCTAGAGGGACGGAGTTTAAAAACATGAGGTTATGTTGCAGCTGCATTAGGTGTTGGTGAGGCCATACCTGGAGTACTGTGTATAGTTTTGGTCTCCTTGTGAAAGAATAGACTGGCACTGGTGGGGGTATAGAGTAGATTCAGGTTGATTCCGGAGTTGAGAGGGTTGGCTTATGAGGAAAGAATAAGTAGATTGGGACTATACTCACTGGAATTTAGAAGAATGAGGGGGATCTTACAGAAACATAAAATTATGAAGGGAAGGAATAGAAGCAGGGAGGTTGTTTCCAGTAAAGTAAAAGTAAAGTTTATTTATTAGTTACAAATAAGGCTTACACTAACACTGCAATGAAGTTACCGTGAAATTCCTGGCAGGAGCATAGCCTCAAAATAAATGGGAACTGATTTAAGACTGAGTTGAGGAGGAGCTGCTTCACACAAAGGGTTGTGAATCTGTAGAATTCTCTGCTCAGAGAAACATAAGAACATAAGAACATAAGAAATAGGAGCAGGAGTAGGCCATCTGGCCCTTCGAGCCTGCCCCGCCATTCAATAAGATCATGGCTGATCTGTCATGGCTCAGCTCCACCTTCCCGCCCTCTCCCCATAACCCTTAATCCCTTCTCTTATCAAAAACCCATCAACCCGTTTCTTAAAAATATTCAGCGAGGCAGCCTCCACCACTTCAACGGGCAGAGAATTCCAGAGATTCACCACCCTTTGAGTGAAGAAGTTCCTCCTCAACTCTGTTCTAAACCGCCTCCCCTTTACCTTGAGGCTGTGCTCCCTAGTCCTACTGTCTTTTTTGAGCGGGAAGAGTCTCTCCACCTCTATCCTATCCATCCCATTCATCATCTTATACGTCTCAATGAGATCTCCCCTCATTCTTCTAAACTCTAACGAGTACAAGCCTAGTTTATTCAGCCTCTCCTCATAGCTCAATCGCCTCAACTCCGGTATCAGCCTAGTAAACCTCCTCTGCACTCCCTCCAGGGCCAAAATATCCTTGCGCAGGTGCGGCGCCCAAAACTGCACACAGTACTCCAGCTGCGGCCTCACCAATGCCCTATACAGCTGCAGCAAGACCTCCCTACTTTTATATTCAATCCCCCTCGCTATGAAGGCCAGCATCCCATTCGCCTTCCTGACCACCTGCTGCACCTGCAAGTTGAGGCTACCTCACTGAATGTTCTTAAGGCAAGAATAGATAAATTTTTGAACAGTAAAGGAATGAAGGGTTATGGTGCGTGGGTGGGTAAGTGGAACTGAGTCCATGAAAAACAGCCGTGATCTTATTGAATGGCGGAGCAGGCTCGAGGGGCCAAATGGCCTACTCCTGCTCCTCGTTCTTAAGTAGTTTCTCTGAAACTACCATATTTAATTCCTTCATCATTTTAAACGCCTGCCTTAAGTTACCCTTTCACTGCTCGGGGATGCAATCAAGGTTCATATAACCTGTCTTTGTAACTTGATCTTTTGTGATCCCTGGTGTCACTCTGGAGAATTCGTGCTTGTTCTGCTTCCAAGGTTAGTATACTTCCTCTGGGGTTGGTGCCTAAAAAGGAATGCATTACCCCAGATGGGATCTGAACAAGGCTGTGGGTAAACTAAAGCATGAGTTCCTAACTGTTGAACATCAACCCTTTTGTGATAATGCCAATATTCCAGGAAACTTTTTTGCTTGTACAATGACACAGTTTCCTGGAGAAAACCATTGGCCTCATTCCTCTGGTTAGAGCGTGAATTCTTTATCCCCATTTTCTATTTGCTGCCACCTGACCATTTACTGACACATAGCACAAGTTTACCTCCAGTTAAGATCATAAGAAATAGGAGCAGGATTAGACCGTTCAGCCCATGTCTGCTCTGTCATTTGATCATGGCTGATAAGTTTCTCAACCTCATTCTCCTGCCTTTTCCCCTTAACCTTTGATCCTCTTGCCAATCACGAACCTATCTATCTCTGTCTTAAAGACACTTAATGACTTCCACACCCCTCCTATGGCAATAAATTCCATAAATTCACCACCCTCTGGCTGAAGAAATTCCTCCTCATCTCGGTTCTAAAGGGTCGTCCCTTTACTCTGAAGCTGTGCCCTCAGATCCTAATCTCTCCTTTGGAACATCTTCCCCACGTCCACTCTATCTCGACCTTTCAATATTCTGAAAGTTTCAATGAGATCTCCCTCCTCATCCTTCTAAATTCCATTGAGTACAGACCCAGAGTTCTCATATGTCAAATCTTTCATCCATCGAATGGTAGGATCCTAGGGTGCAGAAGGAGGCCATTCAGCCCATCGAGTCTGCACCGACTACAATCCCATTCAGGCCCTATCCCCAGAACTCAATGCATTTGGCCTAGCAAGTCCCCCTGACTCTAAGAGGCAACTTATCATGGCTAATCCACCTAACTTGCACATCTTTGGATAGTGGGAGGAAACTGGAGCACCCGGAGGAAACTCACTCAGACATGAGGAGAACATGCAGACTCCACACAGACAGTGACCCAAGCCGGGAATCGAACCTGGGTCGCTGGCACTGTGAGGGATCATTCTTGTAAACTTCCTCCAGGGCCAATACATCCTTCCTTTGATATGGGGCCCAAAATTTCCTACAGTACTCCGAATGTGGTCTGACCAAAGCCTCATACAGCCTCAGCCGAACATCCCTGCTTTTGTATTCTAGCCCTCTCGAAATGAGTGCTGGCATCGCATTCGCCTTCCTAACTCCCAACTCAACCTGCAAGTCAACCTGAAGAGAATCCTGAATTGGGGCACCCAAGTCCCTTTCTGCTTCCGATTTCGGAATTCTCTCCCCATTTAGACAATTCCGTGCGGCCTCAATTTTCCCTAGTAATTTATTGGGGCCTATCGAGGTACATAAAGCAACATCAGTTGGTGGTGCAAAGCACAGTCAGCAGGCAGTTGGGTTGGCAGCAAAGAAGTTTATTTGGCTGCAGTTTTCTCCTTTCCTTGAGTGAAGCTGCTCTGTGGTATAAACAAGATCATTTAATCAGCAGGAGAGGCATTGCAGTACATGCTGAACTCCTTTTAAAAACAGCTCCAGTGCTACCAGCGCACTGTAATGAGCGCTCAAAAAACTGCAGTTCAAACTTCTGAGTCAGAAAATGCTTTTTTTTTTGAAGCGGTGGATTCTTGCCTCAAAGTCACTGCCTGCCCAAATATGGAAGGGGAGACTGAAGGAAAGGAGCAAGCCATTTCATTAAAAAGTGATTTACTTGTGGTGAGAGACAGTGGATTTCAAAACTGAGATGAGAAGGAACTACTTCTCGCAAGAGGGTGGTGAATTTGTGGAACTCGCTGCCCCACAGCGCGATGGAGTTCGAATTGTTGAATGATTTTAAGAGAGAGATGGATGTATTTCTAATCACAAAAAAAAGGGATGTGGGGACCAGGTGGGGAGGTGGATTCGAGATCAGCCATGATCTGATTGAATGGCAGAGCAGGCTCCAAGGGTTGAATTTGCCTGCTTCTGCTCCTAATTCCTACGTTCCCTTGTGTCTTCACAGGTTGTTCCAATTGAGCTCTGAGGTGGAGGCACGAACAGTGTTCTTGCAGTTTGCAACAAAGCTGAGACCATTCTACGAGATCTCGCCGGACGTGCTGAAGGTTGAGACTGTGCAACAGTTGACCGACTGTTTGCGAAGCCACCCAAACTGGCCCTTGGCTCACGTAGCCGTAGAGATGGGAATGAAGGAGAGCTTCCGTCACAATCATATTATGTGGTAATGGATTTGTATTTGGCAGGTGCGCGTGCATGTAACTGACCACTCTTTCCCACCCTGCCACCACCTTAACACCATGCTTCCCATGTCCAATGATCTCAGACTTCAGACTGAATTATGAGTGATTCTTATGCAGTTACTGAATGGGTTGATACTGCATGTGCTTTGTCCCCGTCTCCTACTTCTAGGTAAATACATGGCTGAGCACAACCCTATCTGAAATTCAGCTCTGGCGAAAGATCATCCAGACTCGAAATGTTGCCTCTATTCTCTGTCCACAGATGCTGGGATTTTCTAGCATTTTATGTTTTTGATGTGCCTACGTGTGCATGCCTGCCTGTGCCTGCCTGCGTGTGTTTGCCTGCGCTTGCCTGCCTGCGTGTGCATGTGTGTGTTAGCTTTGGCTGGTGGAGAGCTCAAAACGGTGCTTGATGTGACAAATGAGCATGGCAGAGTGGAGGTGTAGGTGTGTTCTTCTGAGATTGAGGGAGATGGAACAGAGCAGATGAATTTTTGCTTTAAAAGTAGCACACTGTGCACGTGAATGCTAAATGCTGACTTTACTGTGACACACTCCGGCACCTGTTTGGGTACAGTGAGGGAGAATTTAGCATGGCCAATGCACTTAACCAGCATGTCTTTTGGACTATGGGAGGAAACCGGAGTACCTGGAGGAAACCCATGCAGACGGGGAGAACGTGCAGACACTGCACAGATAATCATCCAAGCCGGGAATCAAACCCAGATCCCTGGCGATGAGAAGCTACAGTGCTAACCAGAGGGAAGAAAGGCATATGGACACTGCGATTATGTTGTAGGGTTTGATGTTGATGGGATTGCTATGCTGGGTGAGCCAAGGATTCGTTACTCATTAGATAGTAAGAATTGGAAGGGAAAAATGAGAGCAAGAGTTATTCTTGCTGATGCTAAGTATTATCAAGACTTTCGGAACCAGTTTAACGCTTATTTCTTTGGCTCAGATGGGTATACAATTTGTTTAGGTCTCAAAGACAAACAGGAAAAAATATGATTGTATTCGGAGAAGATTGAGAGAAGACTGGAGTAGTCAGAGACTGTATTTTGCTATTTCATGCATGCTTTTTTTCATTCATTTGTGGGAGGTGGGCAGCATTGACTAGGCCAGCAGTTATTGCTCATCGCTAATTAGAATAATTGAATCAAAGAGTACAAAAGAGGCCCATTAGCTCTTTTGAGTCTACACTGGCACCTCTCACCTAATCTCATTTACCAGCACTTGGCCCATACCCTTGAGTGTTATGGTGTCCTTGAAAAGGTGCTGGTGAGCTGCCTTTTGAACCACTGAAGTCCACAGTGCTGTTGCGAAGGGAGTTCATAAAATCATAGAATACCTACAGTGCAGAAGGAGACCATTTGTCCCATCAAGCCTGCACAGACACCATCCCACTTCAGCCCCTATCCCTTAGCTCCACTTATTTTCCCTGCTGGTTCCCCTGACACTAAGGGGCAATTTAGTATGGCCAGTTATCCTAACCAGCACGCCTTTCGGATTGTGGGAGGAAAGTGGAGCACCCAGAGAAAACCCACGCAGACACGGGGAGAACGTGCAGACTCCACACACACACAGACACACACACACACTGACCTGAGGCCAAAATTGAACTTGGGTCATTGGTGCAGTGAGGCAACAGTGCTAACCACTGTGCCACCATGCCGTCCTTCCAGGATTTTAACCCAGTAAAGGATTGGGGGTATGTTTTCAAGTCAGGATGGTTGTGACCTGGAGGAGAATTTGCAGATAGTGGTTTCCATGTGCGATTGCCTAGTGGTGTTATTGCTTTGGTATTAATCCAGAAAGTCAGCTAATATTCTGGGAACCCGGGTTCAAATCCTGCCACAGCAAGTGGTGGAATTTGAATTCAATAAAAAAAATCTGGAATTAAGAATCTATTGATGACCATGAAGCCATTGTCGATTGTTGGAAAAATCCAGTTGGTTCATTGATATCCTTTGGGGAAGGATAACTGCCGTCCTTACTTGGTTTGGCCTACATGTAACACCGGAGCCACAGCAATGTAGTTGATTCCCAGCTGCCCTCAGACAGCCAGGAATGGGCAATAAATGCTGGCCAGCCAGTGACGCCCACTTCCCATGATTAATAAAACAAAAGATCTGTTATCCTTGACCTTCTAGTTGTAGAGCTTGTGACTCTCGACTGGCCTCTGAAATAAGAACAGAAAAACTAGGAGCAGGAATAGGCTATCTGGTGCCTTAAGCCTGCTCCGCCATCGATAAGGTCATGATTGCTCTTCTGGTGGACTCAGCTCCACTTACCTGCCCACTCACCACAACCCTTAATTCCTTTACCATTCAAACATTTATCTATCCATGCCTTAAAAACATTCAATGAGGTAGCCTCAATTGCTTCACTGGGCAGGGAATTCCACAAATTCATGACCCTTTGTGTGAAGAAGTTCCTTCTCAACTCAGCCCTAAATCTGCTTCCCCTTATTTTGAGGCCATGACCCCTAGTCTTAGTTTTACCCCCCGTGGAAACAACTTCTCAGCTTCTATCTTATCAATTCCCTTCATAATCTTGTATGTTTCATCAGATCTCCCCTCATTCTTCTGAATTCCAATGAGTATAGCCCCAGTCTACTCAGTCTCTCCTCTTGAGCCAACCCTCTCAATTCTGGAATCAACCTAGTGAATCTCCTCTGCCCCCCCTCAAGTACCAGTATATCCTTTCTCTAGTGATGGAGACCAAAACTGTACACAGTGCTCCAGGTGTGCCCGAGGCCAAGAGAGACACTCGGTTCACGGGAAACTAGGGATGGGCAACAAATGCTGGCTGAAAATAGCGACGTCCAGGCCCCAGGAATGAATGAAGAAAACATACTGTCTGACCTACTGAGTGTTTTGAGCATTTTCTGTTTTTGTTAACAGTTATTAGCTATTTGCTTTAAAGAGTCACTGCTTTTTGTAAGAAATGGTCAGGCACTGAGTCTCTAACTGTGCCATGATTTCTCCCATCTGGCATGTTCTGGGTTGCACTGATGTTAAGACTGGCTGGTGACGTGGTGGCATGGATAGAGAGCTTGAGGGCAGGTTATCCTCTGTGCCATTTCAATGGTTGTGTGTCAAGTGGGAGAAACTGAGAAAAAGCTGGGAAAACCTGCAGCTCTAAGCAAAAGGTAAGGACCTCTGAGGAGTTGCCGAGAGAATCGTGAATGGGACAATCGAGTGGGCAGTGAGGCTGGATCAGTCATGAAAGATTGTCCAGAGGTGTGCGGGTTAAGTGGATTGACCATTCTAAATTGCCCCTTCATGTCCAAAGATGTGCAGGTTAGGTGGATTGGCCATGCTAAATTGCCCCTTAAGTGTCCAAAGAAGTGTAGGTGAGGTGTATTGGCCAGGCTAAATTGCCCCTTAGTGTCGTGGTACGTGTAGGTTAGAGGGATTGGCAGGGTAAATATGTGGGGGTTAAGGCCTGGGCTGGATTGTTGTCAATGCAGACTCAATGGGCCGGATGGCCTTCTGCACTGTAGAGGTTCTATGATTTCTATGAAAGCTGAGCAGCAGATGCTTTGCTCTCCCTGATAGCGAGGGAAGATTCTGGATGAGCAGTATATGAGGGAACCAGAACCTAGTCACGTGGCAAAAACTTGGATCTATAAAAAGAATAAAAATTTGTAAAATCTTCGAGAAACATGAGGTGAAAATCAGATCGGATGCCAGTTTATTTTCCCATAGCTCTGATGAGTTATGGTGTCACCAACAAAGGGATCTGATCTAGCCCTGTTGTCCTGGATGGCTTTGTTCAATGCTTTATTACTGAGGTGCAAATTTTGCTAGGTGCAATTGTGTGACTCATCTGATATGTGCTTCTCCACGCAGCTGCATCAATGATATAGAGAGTGAAGAGGGCTTCACCCCACTGCATCTGGCTTGCAAGAAAGGGGATATCGACTGCGTTCGTGAGCTGGTGGAAGGATGTGGAGTTCGCTTGGACACTGCAGACAAGAATGGGGAAACCGTCTTCCATTACGCAGCTCATCAGTCTAATTGCCAGATCATTGAGGTATGGTCCAACTTACAGAATTACCCATGGGACTTCCTTTGTTCCTTATGCCTCTGAAATCCTTATCCGAGCTTTCTTGAAACATCCTGATGGATAAAGGGAGCTAAGAATGATATAGGGCAGCACATTGGCACAGTAGGCACTGCTGCCTCACAGAGCCAGGGAACCGGGTTCAGTTCTGGCCTTGGGTTACTGTCTGTGTGGAGTTTGCACGCTCTCCTCGTGTCTGCATGGGTTTCCTCTGGGTGCTCTGGTTTCCTCCCACACTCCAAAGGTGTGCAGGTTAGGTGGATTGGCCATGCTACATTGCCCTTTGGTGTCCCAAGAAATGCAGGTTAGATTTTGATTTGATTTATTATTATCACATGTACTATCATACAATGAAAAGTGTTGTTTCTTGCGTGCGATAAAGATAAAACATACCGTTCATAAAGAAGGAAAGGAGAGGGTGCAGAATATAATGTTACAGTCATAGCTAGGGTGCAGAGAAAGATCAACTTAATAGAAGGTAAGTCCATTCAGAAGTCTGACCGCAGCAGGGCAGAAGCTGTTCTTGAGACTATGGATTAGTTGCAGTAAATATGTAGGGTTACAGGAATGGGGTGGGGAAAAGGATCTTGGTAAGGGAGTCAGTGCAGACTCAATGGGCCAAGTGCACCCTTGTGCATTGTAGGGATTCTAAGGAGACCATTTAGCCCATTGTGACCATGCCAAATCTTTGAAAGTTTACCATTTAGTTCGTCCTTGCTCCCAGCACTAAGTTTTTCCTTTTCAAATCTTCCAATTAGATCTTGAAAGTTGCGTTAAAATCAATTTCCAGCACCTTTTGAGGCATTCTGATTCACAACAGCTCATGTGTTTAAGAAATATCATCCCATCTCCCCACTAGATCTTTTGCCAATTATCTTAAATATGCGTTTTCTCTGATTACCAATTCTGCTGCCAGTGAAAATAGCTTCTGTTTATTTACACAATCGAGACCCTTCAGAGTTCTGAACTCCTCGATTGCATCTTCCCTTAACCCTCTCTGCTCAAAGGAGAACTATCCAAGTTTCTCTAAGTCTCTCCAGAGAAACTGAGGGTGGCATAGTGGTTAGCACTGATGCCTCACAGCATCAGGGACCTGGGTTTGATTCTGGCACTCTGTATGTTCTCCCTGTGTCTGCGAGTGTTTCCTCTGGCTGCTCCTGTTTCCTCCCACAGTCCGAAAGACATGCTGGTTAGGTGCGTTGGCCAGGCTAAATTCTCTATCGGTGTACTCAAACAGGCGCCGGAGTGTGGCGACTAGGGGATCTTCACAGTAAGTTCACTGGGCAACATGGTGGCGTAGGGATCCAAGTTCAATTCCAGCCTCGGGTCACTGTCTGTGTGGAGTTTGCAAGTTCTCCTCGTGTCTTCGTGGGTTTCCTCCAGGTGATCTGGTTTCCTCCCACAGTCCAAAGATGTGTGGATTAGGTGCATTGGCCATGCTAAGTTGCTATTTAGTATCAGAGGGATTAGCAGGGTAAATCTGTGGGGTTATGGGTCTGAGTGGGATTGTTATCAGTGCAGGCTCGATGGGTCGAATGTCCTTCTGCATTGTAACGTTTGTATGACCACAGTATTAATGTAAGTCTACTTGTGACACTAATAAATACACTTTCAAACTGAAGTTCCTCATAGAATCATAGAGTTGACAGTTGGGACAGCACAGTGGTTAGCACTGCTGCCTCACTGCGTCAGGAAACCGGGTTCGATTTTTGGCTTGGATCATTGTCTGTGTGAGTTTGCACGTTCTCCCAGTGTCTGTGTGAGTTTCCTCTGGATGCTCCTGTTTCCTCCCACGCTCCAAAGATGTGCAGGTTAGGTTGATTGGCTGTGCCAAATTGACCCTAGTGTCAGGGGATTAGCAGGGTAAATATGTGCGGTTATGGGAATATGGCCTGCATGGAATTGTGGTTGGTGCAGACTTGATGGGCCGAATGGTCTCCTTCTGCACTCCTGTGATTCTACAGTGCAAAAAGTGGCCGTTTGGCCCATCGTGTCTGCACTGACCATAATTCCACCCCAGCCCCATCCCTGTAACCCCACATATTTACCCTACTAATTCCCCTGACACTGGGGTCAATTTAGCATGGCCAGCCCACCTAACCCACACATCTTTGGACTCACCCCGGTACTGTTCTGCTAAGTGTTCTCTGCTTCTTCTCCAAAGGGAGAAACATTTTTTTATGTGCACTTCGTCTAACGTGATAGGTATCCTGGTCTCTTAACTCCGGGGCTGGGGCTCTTTCTCCAAAGCATTGTGGAGGTATCTCACTTGCTGTGTGTGAAGTGGTGTTTGGTTCATTTGATCACTGCTGGGGAATTTGGCAGCCGATCCAAAATGCTTTTAAACGGACCTTGTCTGTGAATCACCTGCGTACAAGTGCAGCGGCTGGCATCGGAGGGAAATTAAGTACTGAAGAATCTGTTATTTCCTGCAGTGATAATTTTGGGTTCCTCGCAGAAATAATCGACAAGATTACAATTACCGCAAAGCGCACCTAATTACATTGTGTGTTCTGGCACAGGTAGTCAGGATCTCAAACTTAATTGTCGAGCGCACAGCTTCTATCCCTGCAAAATGTCCATTATGTATAATTAAGAAGTTTACTGCATTTATATTCTTACTAGTGACTGTTGACCTACATGCAAAAGGCGAAGGGTAATTGCACAAGATAATGGGGATCGCAATCCTTTTCTCAACCACACAGCACTAATTTTATTTTAAAATGAGTTTTGACTCAATTGGGAACAGCTAAGCTGATTCTTTTCTTGGATTGTTCTTTCAGGCACAGTAGCACTGCTGCCTCACACCACCAGGGACCTTGGTTTGATTCCCAGCTTGGGCCACTGTCTGTGTGGAGTTTGCATGTTCTCCCCCATGTCTGCTTGGGTTTCCTCTGGGTACTCCGATTTCCTCCCACAGTCCGAAAGATGTGCTAGTTAGGCGCATTGGCCATGCTAAATTCTCCCTCAGTGTATCTGAACATGCGTTGGAGTGTGGTAACTAGGGGATTTTCACAGTAACTTCATTAATGTAAGTCTGCTTGTGACACTAATAAGTAAACTTTGAACTTTGTCATGCATCTGAGGAAGGATGAATGTAAGAACGTAAGAATTGGGAGCAGGAGTTTGCCATCTGGTGTCTCGAGCCTGCTCCGCCATTCAATAAGATCATGGCTGATCTTTTCGTAGATTCAACTCCACTTACCTGCCCGCTCACCATAACCCTTAATTCCTTTACTGTTCAAACATTTATTTATCCTTGCCTTAAAAACGTTCAATGAGGTAGCCTCATCTGCTTCACCGGGCAGGGAATTCCACAGATTCATAACCCTTTGTGTGAAGAAGCTCCTCCTCGACTCAGTCCTAAATCTGCTTCCCCTTATTTTGAGGCCATGCCACCTAGTTCTAGTTTCACTCACCAGTGGAAACAACTTCCCTGCTTCTATCTTAACGATTCCCTTCATAATCTTATATGTTTCTATAAGATGTTCCATCATTCTTCTGAATTCCAATGAGTATAGCCCCAGTCTACTCAGTCTGTCCTCACAAGCCAACCCTCTCAACTCCAGAATCAACTTAGTGAAATGGGATTTGTATTTTTTTTTTGGTTTGTAGGTTTGTAGATGCAAATGCAACCTGGATGATGAAATGCCTCATGGTTGTAAGTGATTGCCAGCTCCTGATCTATTTATATCCTGGCAGAGATTGTGAGGTGCTCAATTTGGCTGCCTTAGACATAATGATGGCTAGCCTCTATGGACTCTAGCTTGTAGTGTACCTTACCATGGGGAGGTAGTGGCATAGTGATATTGTCACTGGAGAAGTATTCCAGAGACCCATTGTGATGCTGTGGAGAGCTGGGTTCGAATCCCACCACGGCAGGTGATGAAATTTGGATTCACTAAAAAACCTGGAATTAATGATGGTCAAAAAACCCACGTGGTTCACTAATATCCTTTGGGGAAGGAAATCTGCTGTCCTTACCTGGTCTGGCCTACATGTGAGTCCAGAGCCACAGCAATGTAAGAACATAAGAACATAAGAAATAGGAGCAGGTGTAGGCCATCTAGCCCTTCGAGCCTGCCCCGCCATTCAATAAGATCATGGCTGATCTGTCGTGGCTCAGTTCCACATTCCCGCCCTCTCCCCATAACCCTTAATCCCCTCGCTTATCAAAAACCCATCAACCCACGTCTTAAAAATATTTAGCAAGGCAGCCTCCACCACCTCAATGGGCGGAAAATTCCAGAGATTCACCACCCTTTGAGTGAAGAAGTTCCTCCTCAACCCTGTTCTAAACCGCCCGCCCTTTATCTTGAGGCTGTGTCCCCTAGTCCTACTGTCCTTTCTGAACGGGAAGAGTCTCTCCACCTCTATCCTATCCATCCCTTTCATCATCTTATACATCTCAATGAGATCTCCCCTCATTCTTCTAAACTCTAACGAGTACAAGCCTAGTTTATTCAGTCTCTCCTCATAGCTCAACTCCCTCAACTTTGGTATCAGCCGAGTAAACCTCCTCTGCACTCCCTCCAAGGCCAAAATATCCTTGCGTAAGTGTGGCGACCAAAACTGCACACAGTACTCCAGCTGCGGCCTCACCAGTGCCCTATGACTCTTAACTGCCCTCGGGCAACAAAAGATGGGCAATAGGAATGAATAAAAAAAATTCTCAGTTCTTTTATAATAGGAATGATAGACATTCAGCCCCTTGAGCCTGTCCCGCCATTCAGTGAGATCATGGCAGATCTTTAGCTCCATTTACCCATCTTGTTTCCGTAAACCTTAATACAAAACAAATCACAATTTTGCAATTTTCAATTGACTCCCATGGTCAACAGTATTTTGGAAAAGAGAGTTCCACAATTCCACAGCCCTTATTCTTTATTCATTCATGGGACATGGGTGTGACCGGCTGGTTGTCCTGGGAGGGCGGTTGAGAGTCAACCACATTGCTGTGGCTCTGGAGTGACATGGGCCAGACCAGGTAAGGACAGCAGATTTCCTTCACTAAAGAACATTAGTGAACCAGGTGGATTTTCCCGACAATCGACAATGGTTTCACGTCATCAGTAGATTCTTAATTCCAGATATTTTTATTGAATTCAGTTTCCACCATCTGCCATGGTGGGATTTGAACCCGGGTGCCTGGAACATTAGCTGAGTTTCTGGATTAATAGTCTGGTGATAATATCATTAGACCATCGCTCCTTTATATGTGGCCTTCCTTTCCAATTGAAGCAAGTAATGCCTCATTTCAAAGGTGTCTGTAAGTGACTTCCTCCCATCGAACTATTTTTATGTTTTCACCGTAAGTCACGGTTTGGTTGCAAAATCTTGCTTTAGGTGTCTGATTCTAGTCTGTGCTAAATTGGCTGAGTTCAGTCGATGAAGCAGCAGTTGTGTGCCCCCTGAGTGAATAAGAGCAGGATTTCACCTAGTGACCTGTGGGAAAGCACGTGCATGAGGGTAGGGTTCTGTGCAGCTGTCCTTCACAGCCACTTGAGCCTGGCACTGGATGATACTTGGTTATGTATGATTATGACCAAGTGTGGATCGGGACAATCAGGAGGGAGGGAAAATCGGTGCAAGAAGGACAAGAATAAAATGATTGGTGTCAGTCAGTTATTTTGTTTTAGTTTTTGACTTGTGGCAATTGTAGTATGTGTGTGTGTGTGTGTGTGTGTGTGTGTGTGTGTGTGTGTACGCGCACGCTCTCCCATGTGTGTGTGTATGTGTGCTTATGTGCATGCGTGTGTATGCTTCTGTCTTTATTAACAAATATTTGTTTTTATGCTTCTAAAGGTGAAGTGTAACAGTGCTGAGAAATGGAACATTTCTGTCTGTCGCGACAGCCAGTGATGACGTCTAATATGCTCAGGTCAGATACAACATAGGTTAGATACAGTGAAGAGCTTTCAGCACCTTCCTTGCCATTACCTGCCTCGCCTGCTTTACGCTCCCACAACACCACAGCTAGTAATGCCAAGACTGCGCTCGCCACGTAAAATTGCCCAGTAGAGCTTTTTACAGAGCTGTGCATTTTGCCCTTGATGTAGTGTATTATCTACAACTGTCTCACCCTTCACAACCAGCACATTCTCCAGGTTTAGCTTCAGCACAGTTCTTGCTAACTTTTTGTGCTAAGCCAGTGTATGTGAATTTTTGTTTTGCCTTCTGGGATCTAACCTTCCAGGTCTCTGAAAAGCACTTTGCATCAGCAGTATATATTATCAGTGTTAGAGATTCAAAATGATCATCCCTAGAATTTCAACAAAGCGTGATGATATATGAAGTGCTTGTACAGCATAAATGGTAAGAGAAAGAATTGAACCCATTTGGTTTGTAAGACACTCGGGTGTAAAAAAAGGGACATGTTTTTCGTTGATGTTGATAGTTTGAGCAAATGCAATCTTTTTCCAGGTCTTCTCAACGGAGAACAAAATCCTCAGTTGTGAAATGGGGTGTTAATTAATTTTCTTGATTATGGGTGGCACAGTGGTTAGCACTGCCGCCTCACAGCACCAGAAACCTGGGTTCAGTTCCCGGCTTGAGTCACTGCCTGTGTAGAGTCTGCACGTTCTCCCTGTGTCTCCGTGGGTTTCCTCCAGGTGCTCCGGTTTCCTTCCACAGTCCGAAAGGTGCTGGTTAGGTGCGTTGGCTGTGATAAAATTCTGCCTCAGTGTAACCGAACAGGTGTCAGAGTGTGGCGACCAAGGGATTTTCACAGTAACTTAATTGCAGTGTTAATGTAAACCTACTTGTGACACAAATAAATAAACTTTAAACTTCTCAGGAGGCTAAGGAAATTCGGCATGTCTGCTATGATTCTCACCATAGAAAGCACCCTTTGTCGATGTATCACAGTTTGGTATAGCTCCTGCTCTGACCTGACAAAGGGTTGTGAATGTAGCCCTGTCCATGATGCAAACAAGTCTCCCATCCAGACTCCTGTCAAGCCTGCTTGTGACACTAATAAATAAACTGATTTACACGGGGACAGCGGGAGCTAGGCAGGGAAAAACTTGGAAAGGAAGTGACGAGTCTATAATTATAGTCATCAAGCCTGGATTGTGCAAGGGAGGAGTAAACAGGCTGGCCTGTTCACTAACCAAGTTTATTTTTGTATCTAAAGAGTGCCATTGACAGAATCCCGGTGGCAAGTTGGTTGTCTGCCTCTGGTGAATGGTGGTAGAGAAAATATTTTACAAAATGTGCAATAGTAGATCCATGCTGTGGTGAACCTATTCATATTGAGTCAGAGAGGTTTATAGCATAGAAACAGGCACTTTGGCCCAACTTGTCCATGCCACCATTTTCTTTTAACCATTAAGCTAGTCCCAATTGCTTGCATTTGGTCCATATCCCTTTATACCCATCCTAATCATGTAACTGTCTAAATGCTTTTTAAAAGACAAAATTGTACCCGCCTCTACTACTACCTCTGGCAGCTCGTTCTAGACACTCACCACCCTCTGTGTGAAAGAATTGCTTCCCTGGACCCTTTTGTATCTCTCCCCTCTCACCTTAAACCTATGTCCTCTAGTTTTAAGACCCCCCTACCTTTGGGAAAAGATATTGACTATCTACCTTATCTATGCCCCTTATTATTTTATAGACCTCAATGAGATTGCCCCTAAGCCTCTTACGCTCCAGGGAAAAAAGCCCCAGTCTATCCAACCTCTCCTTATAACTCAAACTGTCAAGACCTGGTAGCATCTTCGTAAATCTTTTCTGCACTCTAGTTTAATAATATTCTTTCTCTAATAGAACCTGTGTGCCAGACTTATGTGTCGGTATATAATCGCTGACATCTCTAGAGATGGTTCAGTATTTCACGCAATATAGTTCTCAAATGTGCCAATGAAGAAACTTTCATGTTAAAAGATCTGCTGACTTGAGCGGAGCTGGAGTGGAGCTGGTGTGGGCAAAGAGAGGCCTTCGTCCCTCCAAGCTTGAGAAAGAAAAATTCAAGCAGTGACATGATAGTTGTCTTGTGACCTTTGCTGGAAGCATGTACGTGAAGACGTGGTCAGCCTTGTCTGTGTTGCTGGATGGCCTCGATAATCCTGCTCGCTCTCTGGCATTTTTTTGTTTTAAAAGGAATGATTTGGTACCGTGGAATGAGAGAGCTGTTCAAACCATTTCCTCGCTGGCCCCAGGAAAAGAAAGATTTTATGTTGTAATTATTATTTATGGTCTTGGAAAAGAACTTGGCAAGAGGCATTTGTTTTGTACTTGGATTTGTGTCCTTTCTGATGTAGCGCTGACTCTGATGTAATAGGGATTTACACTTTAGTTCCTCACGAACAGAGGGCAGAAAATAAAAAGTTTTACAAAGCCTTCATTATCTGGGTCGCTCGTTGTTGCATATTTGCGCACTGCTCGATCTGATTTTTGTAACTCGGTTGGGTTAGTACTTGGAGCTTTTAGCCCAATAATGGCTGGATCACAACTAGAGTCAGGCACTTGTTTGGCTTGAGATGGAACTGCCTGTAAAATGGATGCCAAAAGGCTGGATTATAAAATGTCTTCCTGAGTCTGAAAACTCCCTCTTTTTTATTAATTCATGGGACATAGGCATCATTGGCTGGGCCAGCGTTTATTGCCCATCCCTAGGTGTACTTGTTCAGAGAGCAGCTGGAAATCAACCACATTGCTGTGGCCCTGGAGTTACATGTAGGCCAGTCCAGGTAAGGATGGCAGATTTCCTTCCCTAAAGGGACATCAGTGAACCAGATGGGTTTTTCCGACAATGGTTTCATGGTCCTCAGTAGATTCTTAATTCCAGATATTTTTTTATTGAATTCAAATTCCACCATCTGCCGTGGTGGGATTCGAACCCAGGTTCCCCAGAACAATAACTGAGTTTCTGGATTAATAGTCAAGTGATAATACTAAAATTGAGTGGGCTGGTCTGCACTAGTGGTTGCTCTGAGTGAAGAGAAATGTTTACCTGGGGTAGTGGGCCCAGCCACAGGAGACACGATTAAATCAAGTTTCAGATTGAATCACAGACATGAACTTTGGTGAGGTGAGAGAAGGTGGTGAGGGCGACTTTTAAACGCAGTGGCAGAAGATGACAGAAAGATACCGGTAGATCGTTGAGGAGAATAGAAAGCTAGATTTGAAATAATGCCATTTGGAATTGAAATGTGAGTTCGCAAACAATTAAAATACTTTGTTGGAGGAGGGAATGAAACAGCACACAACAATGAGATAAAGTGGAAAAAATGCAAAATAATTCAAATAAGCCTTCGGAACTGATGTTCCAACAGGCTGATTCAGAAATGTGGAAACTCTTTAGCAGAGAAAGGCAGAGTCATAAGGCTGGCGGGTGTGGAATAGCTTTCTAATCGTAGACACAGCAGCAGAGGGCGGGGTTGGTGCCCTGAGAAGCCAAGTAAACAGTGAGCACCACAAAGCTATCCTGGCTGTCTTTCTCATAGGAGCCATTTGAGGTTGCTCAGCCATTCTGTTAGGTCTTGGCTGATCTCCTACATCAATGTCATTTTCGCATGCTATCCCTTGATGTCATTAATATCAACACAGCGGTTTGCACTGCTGCTTCAGGGACCCAGGTTCAATTGCAGCCTTGGATGACTGTGGGTTAAATAGGGTTAAACCTCAGGAGACACCGGAAAGGCAGGCTGTAAGATTAATATTATTGTCTTTATTCCACAGGTGGAGGTCCACCTCGTGTCAAACGAGGGGCATTCACACGGCGGGTCGTGCGTGGGCTGCTCTTGGAAGTTCCAGGAGTGGCCTAGTACTTCATGTCGGTGTGTGTGCTTGATCCTGGACCGGTAGATGGGCGCCACAACAGCTCAGTGACTAGCACTGCTGGCTGTGCAGGCACATGGATCTGTTTCGGGGCCATTACTGTTTGTCATTTTTATAAATGACCTGGATGAGGGCGTAGAAAGATGTGTTAGTAAATTTGCGGATGACATTAAAGTTGGTGGAGTTGTGGACAGTACGGAAGGATGTTGCAGGTTACAGAAGGACATAGATAAGCTGCAGAGCTGGGCTGATAGGTGACAAATGGAGTTTAATGCGGAAAAGTGTGAAGCGATTCACTTTGGAAGGAGTAACAGGAATACAGATACTGGGCTAATGATAAGTTACTTGATAGTGTGGATGAGCAGACAGATCTCGGTGTGCATGTGCATAGATCCCTGAAAGCTGGCATCCAGGTTGATAGGGTTGTTAAGAAGGTGTGTGGTGTGTTAGCTTTTATTGGTAGAGGGATTGAGTTTCAGAGGGATTGAGTTTCAGAGCCATGAGGTCGTGTTGCAGCTGTACAAAACTGGTGCGGTCGGACTTGGAGTATTGCATACAATTCTGGTCGCTGCATTATAGGAAGGATGTGGAAGCATTGGAAAGGGTGCAGAGGAGATTTAGCAGGATGTTGCCTGGTATGGTGGGACGGTCTTATGAGGAAAAGCTGAAGGACTTGAGGCTGTTTTCATTAGAGAGAAGAAGGTTAAGAGGTGACTTAATAGAAGCATTTAAGATGATCAGAGGATTAGATAATGCAACTGGTGGCACGGTAACACAGTGTCTCAGTGCCAGGGACCTGGATTTGAATCCTGGCTTGGGTCACTGTCTGTGCAGAGTTTGCACATTCTCCCTGCACCTGCGTGGGTTTCCTCCAGGTGCTCGGTTTCCTCCCACAGTCCAAAGATGTGTGGGTTAGGTGGATTGGCCATGCTGAATTGTCCCTTAGTGTCAGGGGGATTAGCTAAGGTAAATACGGGGTTAGGGCTTGGGGGGGATTGTGGTCGGTACAGACTCAATGGGTCAAATGGCCAACTCCTGCGCTGTAGTGAAGTTAAAGTAACGTTTATTCATCACAAGTAGGCTTACATTAATACTACAATGAAGGTACAGTGAAAATTCCCTAGTTGCTACACTCCGGCACTTGTTCGGGTACACCGAGGGAGAACTTAGCATGGCCTATGCACCTAACCTGCACGTCTTTGGACACAGGCAGTGACCCAATCCAGGAATTGAACCCTGATCCCCGGCACTGTGAGGTAGCAGTGCTAACCACTGTGCCACTGTATGGCCCCCAAGAAGGATTGTATGATTCTATGAATTTGGCTAAGATTAACTAATTAGCACGGGGGGGTCAAATCTGATGCCCTTCAAAGTCTGTGTGGCTTAGCTGCTCTTAGCAGTCCACCTTTCGAAGCAGGCTTTTGCTCATCTGCCCTAGAAATCTCTTTACGTAGTCACTCATATTTTGGTTTTGTAACACTCCTGTGAAATGCCTTGGGACATTTTTTTACATTAAAGGCACTATATAAATGTAACTTGTTGCTGCTGCTTTGTCATCTACATCGCAAAATGCCTGTATTTTGCAGGGGGGGCGGGGGGGAAGAACTCAGGAGTTATTACAATCCTGAATATCTGTTAAGACTCTGAAGACATTTCTTGAAAGTGCCTTGGGAGCAGCATGGTACAATGGTTAGCACTGCTGCCTCACAGCGCCAGGTTCCCAGACTCAATTCCAACCTCAGGTAACTGTACGAAGTTTGCCCGCTCTCTTATTGAATGGCGGAGCAGGCCCGAGGAGTCAGATGACTTACTCCTGCTCCTAGTTCTTGTGTTACTCCTGTGAGAAGAAATTTCTTCAACCAGAGGGTGAAATTCGCTAACACAGAAATTAGTTGAGGCCAAAATGGTGTGTGATTTCAAGAAGAAATTAGGTATAGCACTTGGGCTAAAGGGGCCAAGGAATATGGGGGGAAGGGGGGAAGGAGTCAGAATATTGAATTTGATGATCAGCCATGATCAGAACAAAAGGCGGAGCATGCTTGAAGGGCCAAAAGGCCTACTCCTGCTTCTAGTTTCTATGCCTGTGTGGGTTTCCTCTGGTTACCCTTAAGTTTCCAATGATATGCAGGTTAGGTGGATTGACCATGCTAAATTGCTCCTTACTGCTCAAAGATGTGCAGGTTAGGTGGATTGGCCATGCTAAATTGCTCCTTACTGCTCAAAGATGTGCAGGTTAGGTGGATTGGCCATGCTAAATTGTTCTTTAATGTCCAGAGATGTGCAGGTTTTGGGGATTAGAAGGGTAAATACATGGGGTTACAAGGATAGGACTTGCTGAAATGCTCTGTTGGAGGGTTGGTAAAGGCTTAATGGGCCAAATGGCTTCCTTGTCCACTGTAGGCATTTTATTGAAAAACCAGAATGGTAAAATAGGGGCCTTAAACACAAGATCATTGTTGCATAATTCTAAAGGAATGTTCACAGAAGAATGCTGCAAAATTAATGTTTCCCCTTTAGACCTTCGTAAAAGTTCAGAGAGAAAAGAAGTACCTTTTCTTTGATCGCTGAGATTCAAGATGAAGAGCTGTAGAGGCGATCAAACTGTATTTTAGCCAAGCTTCTAGCATCATGAGGTGATATTTAAGAGTGAAACATTGGTTCTGACAGGTGTTTAGTCTACTTGACAAAGTGATTTTGTTATATTGGTTCCCCTCGCCAGCAGTTTGTGTTACTGAACTCGCAGACAAATCTCATGTTTAAGGAGCTTTCGCCGCACTTGTGGAGTCTGCGAAGTATGAAGTACGCCTAGGATGATTTCTGCGGTGTTTGTTGTGTAATTAAGAAATTTTTGTGTCCACATTTGATGAGAGAACCGCTGTCCCAATGGACCTGAAATGGGTCAAACTGTTCTCTTTGTAATGATGAGAGCCAAGTTCCAAAGGATTGTGTAAACAGATTTGTACAGGGCAGTCAGCAATTAGCTTTACCGAGTTGGAGGATTGTTAGAACATTAAATGATTTGTAAGGTCTTGGAACGAAGCTCCAAGTGCACCATACCACATGCTGGGTCTCCTACTTTGCATCTTGGCTATGTTAAAATCAGGCCTTATTACCCAGCCACCTCTGTTAACTCCATGTTTCTCAAGCGTTCGGAACACTGGAAATGCTTTATCAAGAAGAATCATAGAATCCCAACAGTGTAGAAGGAGACCATTCAGCCCATCGAGTTCCCACTGGTTCTCTGAGGGGCAGCACAGTAGTTAGCACTGATGCCTCACAGTGCAAGAAGTCTGACAACACCAGGTTTTAGTCCAACCGATTTATTTGATAATACTCACAAGCTTTCGAGGTTTCCCTCTTCGTCAGGTGAATGGAGACTTCTGGCCTCAGACAGAGCATATAAAGCACAGACTCTGACGAAGCATTCACCTGACGAAGAGGGAAACCTCGAAAGCTTGTGAGTATTATCAAATAAATCAGTTGGACTAAAACCTGGTGTTGTCAGACTTTTTACTGTGTTTACGTCAGTCCAACGCCGGCATACCCACATCAGCCTCACAGTGCCACAGACCTGGGTTTGTTTACTAGCTTGGGCGACTAACTGTGTGGAGTCTGCACGTTCTCCCCATCTGTGCGTGGGTTTCCCCTGGATGCTCGGGTTTCCTCCAAAAGATGTGCTGGTTAGAAGGACTATGGTAGGAAGGACTATTACTTACGTGGCGAAAAACTGCAGCAGGCGACGGTGCAGAGGGACCTCGGGGCCCTTGTGCATGAGTCGCAAAAACCCAGCTTGCAGGTGGTCAGGAAGGCGAATGGGATGCTGGCCTTCATAGCGAGGGGGATTGAATATAAAAGTAGGGAGGTCTTGTGCAGCTGTATAGGGCATTGGTGAGGCCGCAGCTGGAGTACTGTATGCAGTTTTGGGCGCCGCACCTGCGCAAAGATATTTTGGCTTTGGAGGGAGTGCAGAGGACGTTTACTAGGCTGATACCGGAGTTGAGAGGGTTGAGCTATGAGGAGAGGCTGAATGAACTAGGCTTGTACTCGTTGGAGTTTAGAAGAATGAGGGGAGATCTCATTGAGATGTATAAGATGATGAATGGGATGGATAGGATAGAGGTGGAGAGACTCTTCCTGCTCAAAAAAGACAGTAGGACTAGAGGGCACAGCCTCAAGATAAAGGGGGGGCGATTTAGAACGGAGTTGAGGAGGAACTTCTTCACTCAAAGGGTGGTGAATCTCTGGAATTCTCTACCCGTTGAAGTGGTGGAGGCTGCCTCGCTAAATATTTTCAAGAAGCAGGTTGATGGGTTTTTGATAAGAGAGGGGATTAAGGGTTATGGGGAGAGGGCCGGAAAGTGGAACTGAGCCACGACAGATCAGCCATGATCTTATTGAATGGCGGAGCAGGCTCGAAGGGCCAGATGGCCTACTCCTGCTCCTATTTCTTATGTTCTTATGTTCTTAGGCACATTGACCATGCTAAATTCTCCCTCAGTGTACTGGAACAGGCACCGGAGGTTGGCAACTAGGAGATTTTTACAGTAACTTCATTTCTGGCATAATGTAAGTCTATTTGTGACACAAATAAATAAACTTTTCAACAAACTAGGCCCTATCTGCAAAACCCCACATATTTAACCCACTAATTCCCCCTAACCCATACATCTCGGAACATTAAGGGGCAATTTAGCATGGCCGAACCACCTAACCTGCCCATCTTTGTAAAATAGATTTTGTAAAATAGGATTTACTTTGGGCAGACATTAATTGAGTTTTCTCAGTAGCACTGACTCCACGAGCTTGCTGCGCATTGTTTGACTCATCTGCTCCCCTCTCCTCTCTTTGGTTCCTGTTTGGAATTTTATTTTTACAGTTTCTGACTCTCTGAATTGGGTCCTTGGATGTAGCGCTGGACAATCAAAGGCTAAATTATCAAACATTGTGGCTGGACTTGAATTTGACTGCAATAATATGAAAATATTGAATCCTGGTAACAAGGGAGGTGGAGCAGGGGGAAACAAATAAAAACATTAGGTGAAGTGTAAAATGCATTATTCATTTGTGGGACATGGGCGTCGCTGGCTGGCCAGCATTTATTGTCCATCCCTAGTTGCCCTTGTTTAGTAGGCAGGTGAAAATCAACCACATTGCTCTGCAGCCACATATAGGCCAGACCGGCAAGGACTGCAGATTTCCTCCCCTAAAGGGCATTATGAATCAGATGGGTTTTTCCGACAATGGTTTCATGGTCATCAGTAGATTCCTAATTCCAGATATTGTGTATTGAATTCAAATTCCACCATCTGCCGTGGTGAGATTCGAACTCAGGTCCTCAGAACATTTGCTGAGTTTCTGGATTAATAGTCTAGCGATAATACCATTTGGCCATCGTCTCCCCTGCAGTTGTAGTGATATTCTGAACACTAGCAGTCATCTTATATTTTTATTGGAATGAATGTTTCTTAATTCATTCAGGGGCCATGGGTGTCGCTGGCTGGACCAGCATTTATTGCCCATCCATCGTTGCTCTTGAAAAGGCGGTGGTGAGCTGCCTTCTTGAATCGCCACAGTCCACTTGCTGTGGGTTGATCCACAATGCCATCAGGGAGGGAATTCCAGGATTTTGACCCAGCGACTGCGGAGGAACGGCCGATATATTTCCAAGTCAGGATGGTGAGTGGCTTGGAGGGGAACTTGCAGGTTGTGGTGTTTCGCTGTCTCTGCTGCCTTTGATGTGGAAATGCCGTGGTTGGACTGGGGTTGACACCTCCTAACTGTCCTGGCTTGAGACAATTCACATCTCTTTAAACTGTGATTATTCCTCTCTCCACTCGCATTATCTGTACCTGTAAAAACTTGCATTCCAACCATTATCTTGCAATCAGGTCTTTGTCTATATATGCTCTGTTTGTGAACCCAACTCTCCACTTACTCAGCTGATGAAGGAGCAGCGCTCTGAAAGCTTGTGATACCAAATAAACCAATTGGATCGTAGTCTGGTGTTGTGCGACTTCTTACTGCTGCCCTTGTCCTTCCAGATGGAAGTAGTAATGGCATTGGTGGTGGAAGGAGTGGATGTTTGTGGATGTGGTGCCAGTCATGCGGGCTGCTTTGTCCTGGATGGTGTCAAGCTTCTTGAGTGTTGTTGGAGCTGTACCCATCCTGGCAAGTGGGGAGTATTCCATCACACTCCTGACTTGTGCTTTGTAGACGGTGGACAGGCTTTGGGGAGTTGAGAGGTGAGTTATTTGCCGCAGTGTTGCTAGCCTCTGATTTGCTTTTGTAGCCACTGTGTAGTGAGCCCAGTTGACTTTCTGGTCAAGGGTAACACCAAGATGTTGACAATGTGAGATTCAGTGATGGTTACACCATTGAATGTCAAGGGACGGTGATTAGAAAGTCTCTTATTGGTGATGGTCATTGCCTAATATTTGTGTGGTGCGAATGTTAATTGCCACTTGTCAGCACAAGCCTGGATATTGTCCTGTTGCATTTGAACATGGGCTGCCTCAATATCCTAGGACTCTCAAATGATGCTGAACACTGTGCACTCATCAGCTTCCAATAACTGTTACTGAAGATAATTTTAATTTTCAGGCTTGAAGTAGCCTGTTGCACTCATCCTTTAACACTTTGGGCGGGTAACCAAAAATGCTCACTTCTTTTATGCCGAGCATCACAGGCGCACAGGGATGGGTATCTGCCACACGTGTCCTTCTCCTGATTTCTAACTGTTTCTGTTGCTCTTTGGAGATGGGAAACCAGCTTGAGGGCGCTGCCGGTGAACTGGGTCGTTACCAGCCCATTTCGGTGACGTTCCTATAGTGTAAAAACAATCTTGTGAGTTTGCTAGATTAAAGTGGATTACTGAAATTAGCAGAAGTGACTTGAAATGATCACAGACATTTTTAACACAAACCATGTGTTTCTTTTTAAACCACCACCATTTCAGTCCCTTAGATCAAAGTGGCGCACCTATGGATTTTGCCAAGTCCTCCTACTAGTGTCTATTATTGTTAGATTACAGGCTGTTTTGTTCAATCTACTGATGCCCACTGAAAACTCCTTCTAACTAAGCTCTTTATTTGGATAACCCGTGGAGGAGACTTTTGTTGCGTGCGTTTGGGCTGGATGTGAACCCAGATACAAAGTGGTTAGATGACCATCACCCAGTCCACGGTCGCCAACTAAACCACACAAAGAAATCCTGACCTTTTTTTTCTCCTTCCACCTTTTCTCATGTCTGTTTTTAATTCGCAGTTGTTAAGTAAACAGCGTTCTGTTGGAGTGAATCACTTGAGCAAAAGTGGCGAGACGCCACTTCACATCGCTTGTCGACTGGGAAAGACTGATGTAGCCAAATCCCTGCTCCATTGCCAAGCCAGTTGTAATATTGTTGGATCGCATGGTTATCCAATCCATACAGCCATGAAGTTCGTCCAGGCTGGGTAAGGGGCAATAATAGCTTTAACCCTCCCCACTGCCCCTTAATCTTTTTCTTCCTTCAAGTGCTGCTTAGTTACTGTTTGTGATTCTGTTTCCAACCCCGCCCCATCCTCCAAATATCTTCCTTCTATTTCCTTTTCTCTGCTAAAGATGACAGTTCATGCCAAAGATGTATGGGTTAGATGGATTGGCCGTGCTAAATTGTCCCTCAGTGTCAGGGGACTAGCAGGGTAAACACATGGGGTTACGAGAAGAGAGCCAGGGTGAGATTGTGGTTGGTGCAGAGTCGATGGGCCCAAATAGCCTCCTTTTGTACTGTAGGAATTCTATTATAATTCATGTTTGGGCTTTGGTTAGTGCTAGCAATTTTGCCCTAGTTGTGATTCTTGATGCATTGGCTTAGTTGTCGGTGTGCTATTGAACCTTGGAAATTAACATGCTGAGATTTATTCTCCCCGGGGTTATTGGAATCCTGACAATTTCCAATCAGTCTTGGCTAGAGCAGCAATGGTTGGCTAATTTTATCATTGCCCTTGCTATTTTGTATGATGTTAAATCTGAGAATTTTCTATTCTCAGTCATGTAGACTTAATATATTTTTTTCTAAATCAATATTAGGTGGCACAGTGGTTAGCACTGCTGTCTCGGAGTGTCGGGGACCCAGGTTCAATTCCAGCCTCGGGTCACTGTCTGTGTGGAGTTTGCACACTCTTCCCCCGTTGTCTGCGTGGGTTTCCTCCGGATGCTCCGGTTTCCTCCCACAGTCCAAAGATGTGCGTGTTAGGTTGATGGCCATTCTTGATTTTGTTTAGGTGTCGGGGGATTAACATGGTAAATAGGTGTGGTTAAGACTATAGGGCCTGGGTAGAATTATTGTCGGTGCAGGATCAATGGGTTGACTGGCCTCCTTCTGCATTGTAGGGATTCTATAAACATGCTACTTCATTTCTTGTGTTGACTGGGGGAACAACCGATGAGTCGAATCATTGCCATGCCAATTGTAGTAACGTTAGATGCTGAGAGATTGTTTTCCCTCGTGGGAGAGCCCAGGATTCTTGGTCATCCTGACTCGAAACATTAGTTCTATTCTTTGTCCACAGATGTTGTCAGAATAAAAGCAAATTACTGCGGATGCTGGAATCTGAAACCAAAAGAGAAAATGCTGGAAAACTTCAGCAGGTCGGGCAGCATCTGTAAGGAGAGAAAAGGGCTGACATTTTGAGTCCAGGTGACCCTTTGTCGAAGCTAAAAGGCATAGAAAGTGGGAGATATTTATACTGCGGGGGGGGGGGGGGGGGATAATGAAACAGGAGTGAAAGCCACAGAAACCAGGGGAAAGGCTGCTAATGGCAGTCCATAGAGACAATAGAAGATGTGAATGGCCAACAGGCAGAGAAGTTGAAATCAGAGGGTAAACTGTGACAGATAAAGAGATTGAAGGGGGTATTGGTGGGAGAGAGGTAACATTGAGAAAAAGAGGGAAAGGGGAAGCAAAGAGAGAGAAAGGTGTAAGGGAAGGGAAGGGGGAGATAAAATAGGGGGAAAGAGTTGGGGGGGAAGAAAAATAAAGACAATAAAGAAATATAAGTAGAGAACAGTTAAAAATTAAATAATAATAAAACAAAAGGGTTGAGGTAGAAGAGAGCTAATCATGTGAAATTGCTGAGTTCCGAAGTTGCTGCCACACTTGCTGAGATTTTCCAGCATTTTCTGTTTTTGTGTCACTACCTGGACCATTTTATTGTAACCCTTCTTGCACTTACCACCTCAGTTGTAAAGCGAGTAGCTTGTGTAATGCCATCACTGGTCACATCTATTTGTTTGTCTCCAGGTGTGCGGAGGTTATCCTCGAAGCAGACCCAAATCAGATCCACACTGAAGATGTTCATTACGGAGGTACAGCCCTCCACTGGGCCAAGAACGCAGATGTAATTTTGTTTTCATCTTTACTATACGGGGCCGGGGAAGCGGGTTGATACTCGGGAATTATGATGGCTGCAAGGGCAGGTTTTTGGTTTTGACTGATCTGGGCGTTCTTGGTTTTGGCAGCTGTGAATCCACAATAGTACACAAGCGTGTCAGTCGCAAGTCAAAATTTTCAAATCCTGTGCTTGATTTTTACAGAGTTTGTGCACAGTACTTAGCTTGCCGTTAGGATATTCTGTGCTGTAGAAGGATACAAGTCTGAGTAGAGGTTACAAATGAGACTTGGGGCTACATATTTACTTTCCCGAGTGGGGTACACAGACCCGGGCAATTTTTTAATTCCACAAATTTGACTTAAGAGAAGCTGCCCTGAGCTGCTGGATTTTCATTTTGGGGTGTTGGTAAGGGTGGGAGAAAGTTGGCGGGTGCTCGCTGGAGTCGGGTTGACTGACTCTGCAAGCAGTAGAGGCAGCCACAGGAACAGCCAGGTTCTAATTCAGGATGGTTAAAAGACCCGTATCGGCACTCTTAGATATTCCCCCACTTGCAAAATAATCAGCCCTTAGACCTCACCCCTCACACCTTCGAAATTTGGCATGTCCGCTACAGAGTTGGCTCTTGCCGCTTTTACAGATACACCAAAGAAAGCATCCTTTCCGGATGTATCACAGCTTGGTATGGCTCCTGCTCTGCCCAAGACCACAAGAAACTACAAAGGGTCACGAGCGAAGCCCAGTTCATCACTCAAAACAGGCTCCCATCCATTGACTCAGTCTACACTTCCCGCTACCTCGGGAAAGCGGCCAGCATAATCAAGGACCCAATGCAGTCCAGACATTCTCTCTCCCACCTTCTTCCGTTGGGAAAACTGTATAAAAGATTGAGTTGACGTACCACCCGACTCAAGAACAACTTCTTCCCTGCTGCCATCAAACTTTTGAATAGGTCTACCTCATATTAAGCTGATCTTTCTCTACACCCTAACTTTGACTTGTAACACCACATTCTGCACCCTCTCCTTCCCTGTCTATGAGTGGTATGCTTTGTCTGTATCATGCGCAAGAAACAATAGTTTTCACTGTATACCAATCCACGTGACAATAAATCAAGGCAAACCTCTCCCCATCCATCCCAACTTGCGCTCCCTGCAAAACCCCATAGCCCCTCATTCCCTCCATGCCAACCTATGCCTTGCCTTCATCCCCAAGGTATTTTATAGGCCCTGTGCAAACATAATGCCAATTCATGCCAATCCTGACCCCCCCACCCACTCCCCGAACCACCACCCATTGCAGTTACACCCTCCATGCCAACTCACCCAGTATCCACTATGCTCAGATCTCAGGAGCCATGCTGAGATGAAATAAAGTTCTATCTATCCACCACAAACTTACTATATTAAGAAACATTCTCATTGATAAATGTCCATTCAGTACATTTAAATCACTTCAAGTACTTAATCTTTTATAAAAGCATCTGTTTTTATTAAAGTATTCATAACCCCACAGCAAATATAACTAACCTCCTTTTGATCACTTGGAACTGTCAATCAAGCTGTGAACTTAGAGCCTGCCTCTCCCAACTGTGATAATGATAGGTTGTGGAAGCAGTCAAACAAACAACAATTAGGGAATAAATAAAAGCAAGTAACTGCAGATGCTGGAATCTGAAAAAAAAAATACAGAAAATGCTGGAAAATTCAGTATGTCTGAGAGCATCTGCAGAGAGAGAACAGAACTAACATCTCAAATCTGGTTGACTCTTCAGAGCTAGTCAAATTGCGAGCATGATTTTTATTTCAACTGCAGCTGCTTCTTCCTCCAAATTTAAAGGGTAGGGGATTTAAATAACTTGGCAGTTCCATGGATTTTATCCACTTTTAAAGCACATGTATGTTCACTATTAACAGTCCCAAAGGGGCATCTGACCTGTCTCAAAGGTGCATCTGACTTAATGCCACCAGGTGTGGACCTGTTCCTCAAACATCAAAAGCCTACATGTCATGTTACAGGTTCATGGCACTAATTGAGGAAGAACTTCCATTGTCTGGACCAACATTGACCTATCAATTAATGTCACAGAAGGCGATTACCTGGTCTATTATCTCATTGTTGTTTGTGGTACCTTGTTGTTGGTGAATTGGACAGCTCCTTTCTCTACAACATTGACTAGAATTAAGAATTACATCTTTGAATGTAAAGCACTTTATAATGTCCCGAGGCTGTGGAGGGCTCGATTATAGATGCAGGTTTTTCTTTATGGAATTGCAGTGCTTTGTTGATTGAATAATTTCAGATGGTCCGACTGCTGATTGACCGTGGATGTGCCTTGAACTACCTGAGTAAAACTGGAGAAACACCACTGCACATCATGGTGAAACGCGGGCGTTTTGAGTGCGCTATGTTTCTGTTAGTTCATGGAGCAAATACAAATACAAAAGGAGAAAGTGGGAATACACCCCTTCACCTTGCCATGAAGGTCAGTATTTTTTAATGCTTTATAGAAAAATCTTTCCTGAATCTTGGCTCATGCAAACCTATGTCTGCAGTGGCAAAGCGCCGGGGCCGTGAGTTCGATTCCAGCCTTGGGTGACTGTCTGGAGTTTGCGTGTTCTCCCCGTCTGTGCATGGGTTTCCCCCGAGTGCTCCAGTTTCCTTCCACAGTCCAAAGATGTGTGGTTTAGGTGGATTGGAATTGCTAAATTGCCTCTTAGTGTTCCAAGATATGTAGCTTAGGGGGATAAGCAAGGTAAATATGTGGGGTTATGGGGATAAGGCCTGAGTGGGATGCTCTGTTGAAGAGTTGGTGCAGATACGATGGGCTGAATAGCCTCCTTTTGCATTGTAGGGTGGCACGGTGACACAGCGGTTTGTACTGCTGCTGCCTCATGGTCCAAGGGATCTGGGTTTGATTCCCGGTTAGGTCACTGTCTGTATGGAGTTGGCACATTCTCCCATGTCAGTGTGGGTTTCCTTCGGGTGCTCCAGTTTCCTCCCACAGTTCGAAAAACGTGCTAGTTAGTTGATTAGGCCGTGCTAAATTCTCCCTCTGTGTACCCAAACAGGCGCTGGAGTGTGGCAATCAGAGGACACTTCATTAAAATGTTAATGTAAGCCTACTTGTGACACTAGTAAATAGACTGTGGTGACTCTGATTCTCTCGCAGCTTGTTAAGTAGGATATGTCCCTCTTAAGATAGAATGTTAAGTTTACAGAACATCTGTACGTATGATTTCTCAGTAACTTTGCTGGGACGATATTAAGTGTGATCATAGGTTTCAGTGCATCCAATAGCTGGGTAACTAAAGAATAAATAGCATTGGGAAGGGAAGGCAAAACCAGCCTGTGCAACCTCTGCAGTGCTAAGACCTCATTTCCTGCCAACTTATCTCAGGATGGCATTAATTGCTGGTTGGGAAGTCAAAAGTGTCCTGTTGTTTCAGCTGGAGAGGAAGGAGGCTGTGATAATACACATTCTGCAAAGAATGGGAAAAAATTATGAACATTTACATCAAAACTAGAAGCAGGAGTAGGCCACTCAGCCCCCCCCCATACCCCTTGATCCCTTTAGCCCCAAGAGCTATATCTAATTTGTTCTTGAAATCACACAACCGTTTTGGCCTCAATTACTTTCTATGGTAGTGAATGCCACATATTTGCGCTCCTCTGGGTGAAGAAATCTCTCCTCACCTCAGTTCAAAAGGTTTACCCCTTATCCTCAAACTATGACCCTCAGTTCTGGGCTCACCCCACCATTGGGAACATTCTTTCTGAATCTACCCTGTCTAGCCCTGTTGGAATTTTCTAAGTTTCTATGAGTTTGTCTCGCTGTTTTTCAGAAAGGTCACTTACTCATGCTGGGGTAATGCTGGATTGATTCTGGCATCCCTCCATTGCTAGTTATTAATGTGCCAGATTAAATAGCAAGTTAAAGTAGGCTGTTTAGCAGGCATTAGATGTTGCCATCACTCAAGTGTGTCTCATGGGCCTCCTTCTGCACTGTAGGGTGTGGACTGGCCATGTGTCTCTACCCTCTCTATTTGAATATTTAAGTTGGATTCTTGGATTTTTTTCCTGCCTTCCTAGTTTAATTTCATTTACTCATTTTTGGGACACTGATGTCGCTGTCTAGGCCAGCATTTATTGCCCATCCTGAGCTGCTGTTGAGAAGGTGATGATGAGCTGCCTTCAGGAGCATTGAGCTGAGGTCTAGCTCCTCAAGACACTCAGACTTCGAGTTCTGCATCACTGTTGTGAGCACCGCAGTCTGTGCAGCCAAAATTCACACAGTGCGTTGCACCTACAAAGCTGAGTGCCCATTTCCAAGAGTGGGAGTGACAAGAGGTACTGAATGAAAGCTTAAGGAGGATTCCTTTTTAATAATAAAGGTGTGAAGTTGAAATGTATTGTGTCACAAATCAGTAAATGAACTTTCTAATGTTGCAGCTGGATAACCTGGATCTCATCAAGGCTCTGATCGTGTTTGGCGCGGACGTGAGATTACCCAATGAGTTTGGCGAGACACCTGGTTTGATTGCGGCCAGGCACAGTAAAGGTGGGGCAGTCGATAACCTGACAGGATTTAGCAGGAGGATACTAGGGAAGAAATGGTGTGATCCCTTGAGTGGTCCAAAGATGTGCAGGTTAGATGGATTGGCCATGCTAAATTGCCCCTTAGTATCCAAAGATATGCAGGTTAAGTGGACTAGCCGTGGTAAATGAATGGGGTTATGGGGATTGAGGGAGCAGGGGGAGGGGGCACTGTGTCGGTGCAGATTTAATGGGCCCAAATGGACTCTTTCTGCACTGTAGGGATTCTATGGTAAATGTCTTGGTTTTTAGCCAATAATTTAGGGCTTAAAATATTTTGATGCCGCTCTCTCTCAACTGCAAGGCCTATCAGTAACAACTGACTATGAATTTTAAACAGAATTACTCCACAGTGAACCCCTTCAATGTTTTTATTCTTTGTTTTCTTTACAAAGATTCCTGGTGTTGGCCACACTTAAGTAAATCATAAAGGTATACTCGAGGACAAGGCCCTAGAGCCATGATGTGGAGATGTTGGTGTTGGAAAAGGGTTGGTAACTGTAAGAAGTCTCACAACACCAGGTTAAAGTCCAACAGGTTTATCTGGAATCATGAGCCTTCGGAGTGCTGCTCCTGCATCATCCCTCCATCACTCACCTGATGAAAGTGTAGCACTCTGAAAGCTCGTGATTCCGAATAAACCTGTTGGACTTTAGCCTGGTGTTGTGAGACTTCTGAGTGTGACCACCCTTTCCAACACCAACATCTCCACATCATGGCTCTAGGGCCTTGTCCTAGTGTATACCTTTATGATTTCTTTAAAATTCTAAAATGTTTCCTATGCTGTAAAGGTACAGAAAGTGAGGAATTTGAAATGGGGAGAGTTTTATTTGATGTTGCTTTCTGTATAATGGAGTTATGTATGATGCATTGTGTGATAGCAGATGCTTGATAGTGTCACACTGACTGTACTATAACCAGAGCATGCTGCATGAGCTACTGTGATCCATTGATCTCAGCTGGTGACCAGTTTATGTTATTGATTGTCTCTGCTCTCAACGTGATGTCCCAGAGATGTTTTTCAAGCATTGAATATAAGAATGAACATTATAAAGCTGTTATAGTGCCAGACTCTCTTTGCTTAGTTTTAACTGTGGACCACTGAAATCCAGCGATTTCAGTAAACGAGATCTCTCTACAAAATGAAACATGCCATCTTAAATGTGAAGTGTAAGGTATCATAGTTTACTTTAAGTCTAACGATTCCTCTATCATGTACTGTTTCGGAAATAACTCTGAGTGTCCACCATGTTCTCCTCTTAGCAGGGTGGTAAAAGGCACAGTCTACATTGTTCAGGCTAAAACTTACTTCATAGAATCCCTACAGTGCAGAAGGAAGCCATTCGGCCCATCGAGTCTACACTGACCACAATCCCACCCAGGCCCTATTCCCATAACCCCACTTATTTACTCCTCCAATTTCCCCCTCACACTAAGGAACAATTTAGCATCGCCAGTCATTCTAATCTGCACATCTTTGGAGTGTGGGAGGAAGCTGGAGCACCCAGAGGAAATCCACGCAGACACGGGGAGAACCTGCAAACTCCACATGGACAGTCACCCAAGCCAGGGTCCCCGGAGCTGTGAGGCAGCAGTGCTAACCAGTGTGCCACCGTATTACTCTGAACTTGTCCCATCACTTGCTTCATATCCTGTTTTGGAATTGTGCCCTGAAACCTTGGCAGCATCTTCCAACAATTTTTGAAAGCTTTTGGAAATGCTACGTGACGACATCCACCTCACCCGTTTCCTATCTTCTCGAAGTGGAAAGAGTTAGCACAGAGAACAAAATTCCCCTGGGAATATATTACCTGGGATTTCCAAAGACAAGCTCCAACCACCACGAACAAACAGATTGTGAAAACTGAAATGAAACAGGAAAAGCCAGATCATAAGACCATAAGAAATAGAAACTTGAATAGACCATTCGGTCCCTCAAGCCTGTTCTACCATTCAGTAAAATGATGGCTGATCTGACAGTCCTCATGTCCACTTTCCCCGTAACCCTTGATTCCCTTACTGATCAAAAATTTATCTATCTCAGCCTTAAATATACAAATGGACTCTGACCCCCCCCCCCAACTCTCTGTGGTAAGAAATTCCAAAGAGACTCAACCCTCTGAGAAGAAATTCCACCTTATCTCAGTCTTAAATTGGTGCCCCTTCATTCTGAGACTATTCCATTGGTCCTAGAGTCTCCCACAAGGGGAGACGTCCTGTCAGTGTTGAGCTTGTCAAGCCCCTTAAGAATCCCAGGTGTTTCAATGGAATCGCCCCTCATTCTGCTAAATTTTAATGAGTCCCAACGTGTTTAACCTTTCCTGATACGACCATCTCTTCATACCAGGATCATCCGAGTGAACCGTCTCTGAACTGCCCCAATGAAATAGTGATCAGGCCACATCTGTGGAGAGAAAAATAGCTACAGTGCAGAAGGAGGCTATTCGGCCCATCAAGTCTGCACTGACCACAATCTCACCCAGGGCCCTATTCCTATAACTCCTCATATTTACCCTGCTGATCCCACTGACAATAGGGTTAACTTAGCATGGCCAATGCACCTAACCCGCAGGTCTTTGGACTGTGGGAGGAAACCAGAGCATCCGGAGGAAATCCATATAGATATGGGGAGCAGGTGCAGAGTCCACACAGACAGTGACCCAGGCCGGGAATCGAACCCGGGTCCCTGACGCTATGAGGCAGCCGTGCTAACCACTGTGTCGTTCTGCAGCGGCTCAAGAAAAAGGGTCACCACCCAATCTCGAGCAAAATTAAGGATGGGCAACAAGTATTGGCCTTGTCAGCATCACTGATACCCTCTGATTTTTAAAAATGCTTGTCTTGCATTAGTATTTCTGAAATATCCAGGACTGATGTGGTTTGATTCCAGGTGTTGGCAGTGACATCAGCGCCACCATTGTTAGGAGGATGTAATTTCAGGGTGTCATGATTAGGTCAGGATAGATGTCGCTGGAAGAATTTATGTGGTTGGGGAGGTAATGTCAGTTGGCAAAATATAAGAATATTTAAGGGCGGCACGGTGGTTAGCACGATTGCCTCACAGTCGATTCCTGGCTTGGGTCCCTCTCTGTGCAGTCTACACGTTCTCCCCATGTCTGCGTGGATTTCCCCTGGGTGCTCTGGTTTCCTCCCACAGTCTGAAAGCCGTGCTGGTTAGGGTGCATTGGCCGTGCTAAACTCTCCCTTGGTATATCCGAGCAGACGCTGGAGCGTGGAGACTAGGAGATTTTCATAGTAATTTAATTGCAATGGTAATGTAAGCCTACTTGTGACTAATAAATAAATAAACATGATAAATAACATTTCTGGACAAAATATGAATGTTTTAATCTATAATGTAGGTATGGAAAATCCGTATTATCTGAAGATTTATAAATATGCAACTCGTAAAATTATAGAATCCCTACAGTGCAGAAGGAACCCCTTGAATCAGTAACCCCACAAATTTACCTTGTTAATCCCCTGACACTAGGATCAATTTATCATGGACAGTCAACGTAACCTACACGTCTTTTGGACTGTGGGAGGAAACCGGAGCACCTGGAGGAAACCCAGGCAGACACAGGGAGAATGTGCAGACTCAGCATAGACAGCAAAACAAGCTGGGGATTGAACCTGGGTCCTTGGTGCTGTGAGGCAGCAGTGCTAATCACTGTGCCGTGTTGATGCTGGTGAATATGAGGCCTTTGGTGAAGCCTGTTGAATGAGGCTGGAACCTTTGTTCTCAGACTTCCAATTAAATGTAGGTCATGTATTGGGTTCCTGAAAGAAAATAAATAGCCTAGTGAATGACGTTCTAAAATAGGGAGAGTACTTCCCCTCTCTGATCCCATGCCTGGAGTACGTGTTTGCTTCATCTCGGGACAGGAACGTAGCTTGTTCCTGTTGTGTGTCCCCTCTTTCCCCACCACTCCTCTGCCCTCTAATACAGTGAGCTGTGATTTTCAGAAATGCAGTAACTGGGATCTGGTTTCTGAGTGGAATTCATTTAAAGTTTAGCTATCTTAGAGTTTATTTATTTGTCACAAGTAGGCTCACATTAACGCTGAACGTTACAATGAAAGTTACTGTGAAAATCCCCTAGTCGCCATGTTCCGGTGCCTGTTTGGGTACACTGAGGGAGAATTTTAGCATGGCCAATGCATCTAACCAGCATACCTTTCGTGCTGTGGGATGAAACCGGAGGAAGCCCACGCAGACACAGGGAGAACGTGTAGACTCCACACAGACAGTGATCCAAACCAAGAATCGAACCTGGGTCCCTGACGCTGTGAGGCAGTAGTACTAACCACGGTGCTACCACTACTTAATAGTGAGATAGGAGTTTTCCCCCATGCCAGTTCTGTCCCATTTCCAATGGCTTTGCTGAGGATACGATCACAAGTTTCCTGCCAAAGTCCGAAAGATTGACCATGCTAAATCCTCCCTCAGTGTATCTGAACAGGCTCCGGAGTGTGGCGACTAGGGGATTTTCACAGTAACTTCATTGCAGTATTAATATAAACATTCTTGAGACACTAATAAATAAACAAAATAAACAAGTAAATGCCTTGGGACAGGGCAGTCTACTACCTCTTCTTGGCCACTGGTGACCTGGAAGAAGCGGTGTAACTAACCAGATAGATTAGGGATTGTCGTCTGCGAAGTAACGGCCTGTAGAACTGCACAGAAACAATATCCAGTTCAGAAAGGCTGGTGAGAGGCTGCTGGGCAGCATAGTGGCACAATGGTTAGCAGTGCTACCTTACAATGCCAGGGATCTGAGTTTAATTCTGGCCTCAGTTCGCTGAATGGAGTCTGTGTGCTCTCCCCGTGTCTGTGTAGGTTTCCTCCCACACTCCAAAGATGCGCGGGTTAGGCGGTTTGGCTGTGCTACATAACCCCTTAGTGTCAGGGAGTTAGCAGGGTAAAATATGTGGCATTACAGGAATGGATGGGATTGTGGTCAGTGCAGACTCGATGGGCTGAATGGCCTCCTTCCGCAGAGTAAGTAGTCTCACGACACAAAGTTAAAGTCCAACAGGTTTATTTGGTAACACGAGCTTTTGGAGCGCTGCTCCTTCATCAGGTGAGACTAGTTATTGTGCCTACCAGAGTCCAATGCTGGCAACTCCATATCATGGCTCCTTTTGCAGTCTAGGGATTCAATGATTCTCTGATAGGAGTTAAAAAAAATGGTCTTCTGATTAGCCAACACTGCTGCAGATATACGAAGAAGTCTCACAACATCAGGTTAAAGTCCAACAGTAGTACATGCCACAAGCTTTTGGAGTACTGCCCCTTCATCAGGTCATTGGGAGTTGTGTTCACATACAGGAGTTGTGTTCACAAACAACTCCCACTCACCTGATGAAAGACAGTGCTCAGGAAGCTAGTAGCTTGTGCTACCAAATGAATCTATTGGACTTTAACCTGGTGTTGTGAGGACTTCTTACTGTGCTAACCCAAGTCCAACGCCGGCATCTCCACACCATGGTAGATATCCAGTGCGGAATAGTTTAGGTGAATTTGAATGATTAGATTCTCATGAAAAATAGGAAAAAAAATTACAGAAATGGCATTAACTAAAGAAGCTCCACTTGATAAACGTGCCTCAGTTGTGTGAAATTGTCCCTCCTTCCTCTTCCTTCTCCCCACTCTTGATGGAAGGAGATGGAGAGGAAGGGCAGCGGGGAGGGGGGGGGGAGGGACAAGTTTCATCCCAGCCTGAAGAAAGAGACATAAACAGTCATCTCAAACATAGCATTTTGGTTTGAAACTTTGCAATTTCTGAAAGGTGCATTAATAACAAGTAACAGTTAAGCCTGCATGTAGTAAATGTGTTTCTATTGTGGTTCAGAATTAAAATCGTGCTTTGCCTGTTTATATTCCGGCACTAATTGTTTGATGCCTTCAAAGGCACTAACCGGCAGGTGATGCTGAGCCTACTCTATAGTATAGGGGCTGAACGTTGTTGTCCGCCTTCTCCTGACTCCCCCATACCATCACCCAGCCACACTGCAAGATCACTCCCAGTGAAAACCAACCTTGGATTAGGTAACCTTAGCCATTGGCTCCCTTTTGTTGCATCCTCGCTTGTGTAACCTGGATTCCTGTCCTGCTTTGCCGTGGGAGGGGGAGGGGGGGGGGGGTGGTAATCAATAAGGTGGGCAAAGGGATCTTTTTCTAAAGTTAAATGCTCTATCAGCGATGTCACAGGCTAAACTGCTCTGCAAGATTTGCCTTTCCTCCGTCTTCACTTTTCCTCATTCCCTTGTTACTGCTCTTGATTTATCGTTGAATCACGCTGGAGTTTTAAATTTGTCAAGTTGATTATGTGTGATTGGCGAACCTCACGTTAACATCTGCAGAGAGGTGAGCTGTGGGATGAGCTATGGGGGGAATGAGATTGCCATCTTTGTTATGCTTATTCTTAAAATTCTTTAACGAACAGAGCCCTTATTTTTTTTTGTTTCCTGAATTATTAAACTCAAATACCACAGCAATCATAGATGATGCAGAGTCCAATATTTTGAAACATCAAAATACTTTTGAAATATCTATTTCCCAAAACACTGGATGTGAGTGCAGTTTGTACTCGAAACAAGACTTCCTATTTTATCCACACTCCTGGTTAAGAAGATAGTGATGACCCATCTTCTTGAACTGGTAGGTAGTGGCTCATTACAACTGAGTGGCTTTTTTTTTTGTTCCCCATTCATTCATGGGACATGGGTGTCGCTGGCTGGGCCGGCATTTATTGCCCATCCCTTGTTGCCCTTGTTCAGAGGGCAGTTGAGAGTCAACTACATTGCTGTGGCTCTGGAGTTACACCTGGTATATTGGCGAGATTGGAGTTACGCAAAGGCAAGAGCCAGGTCCCCTTTCTCGAAAGAACATTAATAATCAGTTAAACTTTTACGACAATCCAACAGCTCACGGTCACTGAACCCAGCTTTCTTCTTCTGAGTTTTAACTTGAATTCACGTCAGATTTGATGCTGCCACAATGGGGTGCGTTCTCTAGATTATTAATCCAACCCTCTTGAGTACTAATCCATTAACAATCTGCAACAATATTGTAGCGCTAAACAAATAACAATAAACCTGTTGGTGGTGTGGGATTTTGCACTGTGAGTGGATGGGTACAAGCAGCTGATAGGAACCAATTCCGTTTTCAGGATTTGAGGATATCATCGGGATTGCCGCGGTAGCCGGGTCCTTATCGAAAGGGGTAGATGCTCTGGATGGTGGTGATGGATATAGGCACCGGAGGTAAGAATGTGGATTGAAAGAGCTGGGATTGTTCTCCCTGGAAAGATAGAGACCGAGGGGTGACCTGGTAGAATTTTATAAGTTAGGGTTGGAGTGTTTTTCCCAGGGGCAGAAGTGACAATTACAAGGGGGCACGAGTTCAAGATGGGGGGGGCATAGGAAGGGTTCATTGCAGCTGTGCGGGGGGTAGTTTTTTACACAAAGGATACTGGGGGATCTGGAAGTAGTGGAGCTGCCAGGTGAGGTGGTTGAGGTAGTTACATTAGTCACATTTAAGACGTATTTTGATATGAACAGACGGGAGATAGAGAGATTTAAGCAGTTGGTCCAGATAGGTAAAAGTGATTGGCGTAGGCTTGGAGGGCTGAAGGGCCTGTCCCTGTGCTGTACTGTGTTCTGTTCCTTGAAAGGACGCTAATGTACTTTCCTCAGTTTTGTTCAATCGCACGGTGTTCATTTTCAGATATGACCGCTTGCTGTGCCTGGACGGGGGTGGAATTCGAGGCCTTGTCTTAATACAGATGCTCATTGCCATCGAGCAGACTGCTGGACAGCCCATCCGGGAGCTCTTCGACTGGATATCAGGCACCAGCACTGGTGGAATCCTGGCCCTCGCCATCGTACATGGTGAGTGCCCTACAAAGTTGGCAAGTTTGGACCAAGAGTTGGACCTTGTGGTGTGGGAAGAGGAGCATCAGGACACTCATAAATAAACTTAAAAAAAAATTAAACTCTGCGCAGCGTTGATTCAGGCAGAGATGTGAATTCCAAGGTGACACTGATTTGTTCAAAAATAGTAACTCAGTGAATTCAGATTTTCAGAAAATCATGTACTCACCTCCCTTTCAGTGGTTATTCAGGTAGTTTCTGTCCACTACAGTTTAATTTAAAGTGCGATGTTATGTTATCTTTCACTGTCTTTCTGGGTTTGTCAGGGGCAGGAAATATTGGGGGGTTGTGAAGAAAAACCTTGAGGGTGCCTGGGAGGGTGGTGGAGGCGGGATGCCTCACATCCTTTAAAATGAGCGCTTGGCACATCATAACACTCAGGGCTGTGGTCCAAGTGCTGGCAGATGGGATTAGGTGAGAGTTCAGATGTTTGTAATGTGTCGGTTCGGATTTGTTGGGCCGAATGGCCTCTTCTGAGCTGTATGATTCTAATTATAGCCAAAAGGGTGATTGGCAGGCTTAACTGCCGGCCTCTACCATGCCATAGCTAGCTGCTGGGAGGCCCCAACCATACCGCATCCCCCTGCGTGGTAATTTGGGATTGATGTCCACCTTGTTTCGGACCACTTTTGGGCCCAGACTTGACGTTGCTGAGGAAGCTCAAACCCAATCAGTTCAACGACTGAAATAAAGGCAAAATACTGCGGGTGCTGGAATCTGGACCAAAAACAGAAAATGCTGGAAAATCTCAGCAGGCCTGGCAGCATCTGTGGAGAGAGAATAGAGCCAATGTTTCGAGTCTGGATGACCCTTCGTCAGAGCTGAAGACAATTGATGTATAATGTAGCGAAGATGTACAAATCTCATCCTGCTCTGACAAAGGATCATCCAGACTTGAAACATTGGCTCTATTCTCAATTGCTGAAACATCTGTATTTGTTTATCAGTGTGTGGCTGTACTTGTCCCTCCACAGGAAGCGTGCATTCCGTACCAAAGTTGGTATTTTTTGTGGGGGAGACAGCAAGCTTTGCATAGTTTTCAGAAGTAGTGTTATTTGATGTGTTGTCCCCATTGAAAATATTCAAACCATATTTGAGGTTGATTTCATTGAAATCATTCTTCCCTCTTTCCTTCTTTAGCTAGTGATAAGGGTGATAAAAGGTGTAGCTAGTGATAAACGGATAGCACGGTGGCACACTGGTTGGCACTGCCACCTCACAGCACCAGGGACCTGGGTTCAGGGGCCTTGGGTCACTGTCTGTGTGAAGTTTGCACATTCTCCCCATGTCTGCATGGGTTTCTTTCGGGTGCTCTGCTTTCCTCCCACACTCCAAAGAAGTGCTTGTTAGGTTGATTGGCCATGCTAAATTGTCCCTTAGTGACTAGGGGTCTAGCAGGTTAAGTATGTGGGGTTATGGTATAGGGCCTAGGTGGGATTATTTGTGGTGCAGACTCGATGGGCCAAATGGCCTCCTGCACTAAGAATTCAGTGATTCTGAGATGTGTAAGTTAGGTGTAAATATATGGGGATACGGGGATAGGACCTGGATGGGATGCTCTGTTGGAGTCGGTGCAGATCCGATGGGCCAAATGGGCTCTGTAGGGATTCTATGTTTTGCTCGAGGCACCCATTGTTGGATACCGTTTTCCTCTCACTCGTAGGTAAATCCATGGAATATCTGCGTTGCCTGTATTTCCGGATGAAAGATGAAGTTTTTAAAGGATCCCGGCCATTTTCCTCAGTTCCACTTGAGGAGTTTTTGAAGAAAGAGTTTGGGGAAAACACCAAAATGACTGATGTCACCAAACCAAAGTGAGTTACTAATTTTTGATTTGAGAGTGGCGATGAAAGCTAGTTACCTCTCGTGTTTTCCCATCTGTTTTTATCCTGTTACTTTGCTACATACTAAAATGTTATCTATTTCACAAACCTAACCATGACTTGCAACCAATCCCCAATTCTACATTATATTAAATTCACACTTCAACTTTTTGAATAAAAGTGAACTATGTTGGCATGCATCATGCTTTTTAAAATGGTTTATTTATTAACTTTGTTTAATATCATTGCTGCCAGTGGTGGGTAGGTAAGGGCATCTTGAATGCTGACTTGTAGCACGCACAAAGATGGGTGTCCAGCGATGTCTCAGTGGGTTAACTTAATGCGAGGTAGGTCCATTCAAAAGTCTGACGGCAGCAGGGAAGAAGCTGTTCTTCAGCTGGTTGGTACGTGTCCTCAGACTTCTGTATCTTTTTCCTGATGGAAGAAGGTGGAAGAGAGTGTCCGGGTTACGTGGGATCCTTGATTATGCTGGCTGCTTTCCCGAGGCAGCGTGAAGTGTAGACAGAGTCAGTGGATGGGGGGCTGGTTTGAGTGATGGACTGGTCTTCATTCACGAACCTTTATAGTTTCTTGTGGTCTTGGACAGAGCAGGAGCCATACCAAGCTGTAATACAACCGGAAAGCATTCTTTATACAGTGCATCTGTAGGGGTTGGTGAGAATTGTAGCAGATATGCCAGATTTCCTTAGTCTCCTGAGAAAGTAGAGGCGTTGGTGGGCTTTCTTAACTATGGCGTTCGCCTGGAGGGAGTAGGACAGATTGTTGGTGATCTGGACACCTAAAAACGTGAAACTCTCAACCATTTCTGTTTATTCTCATTGATGTAGACAGGGGCATGTTCTTCACAATGCTTCCTGAAGTCAATAAAGATCTTCTTCGTTTGTTGACATTGAGAGAGAGATTATTGTCGTCACACCAGTTCATGAGATTCTTTATCCCTTTCCTATATTGTGTCCTGTCATTGTTTGAGATCTGACCCACTACGGTGGTGTCATCAGCAAACTTGAAAATCGAGTTGGAGGGGAGTTTGGCCACACAGTCAGGGGTGTATAAGGATTATAGTAGGGGGCTGAGAACACAGCCATGTGGAGCACTGGCGTTGAGGATGATCGTGGAGGAGGTGTCGTTGGCTATCCTTACTGATTGTTGTCTGTGAGTTAGGAAATTAACATTTTCAGGTTTCCTCTCACTATCCGAAAGACGTGGGGTTTAGGGTGTATTGGCTGTGCTAAATTCTCCCTCAGTGTACCCAAACAGGTGCCGGCGTGTGGCGACTAGGGAATTTTCACTGTAACTTCATTGCGGTATTAACGTAAGCCTCACTAATAAATAAACTTTAAAACTTTAAACTCTGCCCATAGAGTTATGGTGACTGGAACTCTGGCCGACCGACACCCTGGAGAACTTCACCTGTTCCGCAACTACAATCCACCAGAGCCGCGATATGATCCACCCTACATGCGGACAGCGGAGTTCAAGGTTCTCACCCAACCTAAAGGTAAACAGAAAGTGCGTCAGTGCCCGACCCACAAGAAGCACATCGAAAAACTTGTGATGTCTTAATATCTGGGGATCAAAACTCCCAATTGTTTTTTTAAAACTTCATTCATGGAATGTGACCAATATTTTGTCATCCACCTGAAATTCTCTTGAAGAAGGCAGTGCAGAGCTCTCCTTTTTGAACTCAGGTGAGTGGTTTGCTTGGCCACTTTGGAGAGTACTTAAGAATGAGCCAAGTTGCTAAGCTTCTGGAATTGCACGTAGGCCACACTGGATAAGCACATCTTCCCTTGAGGCCATTAATAAACTAGATGTTTTAATCATAGAATCCCTACAGTGCAGAAGGAGGCTATTCAGCCCATCGAGTCTGCACTGACCGGGGGGGTGGCATGGTGGCACAGTGGTTAGCACTGCTGCCTCAGAGCTTCAGGGACCTGGGTTCGATTCCTGGCCTTGGGTCACAGTCTGTGCCAAATTTGTACATTCTCTTGTACAAATCTCGTGTCTGCATGGGTTTCCTCTGGGTGCTCCGGTTTCCTCCTACGGTCCAAAGATGTCCGGGTTAAATAAATTGGCCATGCTAAACCGCCCCTTAGTGTCCCGGGATGTGTAGGTTAGAGCTGGAATTGAGCCCAGGTTCCTGGCACTGTGAGGCAGCAGTACTAATCACTGTGCCGCACCTCCGTTAATTTAATGATTACCCATACGACTTCTAGCTTTTGATTCCTGTTCATATTTAATTAATTAATTGAATTTTGGTTTCCTAGCTGCTGTGGTGGAACTTGAACCTGCATTTTGGTGATTGGCCTTATTTACCCAATTAACCCTCTGACACTAGGGTCAATTTAGCATGACCAATCAACTTAACATCTTTGGAGTGTGGAAGGAAACTGGAGTACCTGGAGGAAACCCCTCCATTGGCTTTCCCTACTGACAAGGAGAGATGGTGGCGGAATGGTATTGTCACTGCACTAATAATCCAGAGACACGGGGCAATGCTCTGGGACACAGGTTCAAATCCCACCATGGCAGATAGTGAAATTTGAATTCAATAAAAATCTGGAAGTACAAATCTACTGTTGACTATTGTTGATTGTTGTAAAAACCCATCTGGCTGACTTTAGGACATTTCTTAGAATCATAGAATCTCTACAATGCAGAAAGAGGCCATTTGACCTATAGAACTTTCACCAACAACAATCCCACACAGACCTCGCTCGTCCTCTGACACTATCACAGCCAATCAACCTAACCAGCATGTCTCTTGGACTTTGGAAGGAAAGCGGAGCACCCAGAGGAAACCCACGCAGACACAGGAAGGACGTGCAGACTCCATGCAGACAGTCACCCGAGGCTGGATCCCTGGCGCTGTGAGGCAGGGACCCAGCCTCACAGTCGGCACAGACTGTGAGGCAGCAGTGCTTGCCACTATGCTGCCCTTGGCCTGGCCTACATATGACTCCAGACCTACAGCAATGTGATTGACTCTTAACTGCCCCTCTGAGATTTCACACCAGTCATCGAGCCCCACTGTGCAGGAGGCCGCCATTTGGCCCATCGAACCTGCACCGGCCTCAGTCCCACCCAGGTCCTATCCCCATAACGTTATGCATTTACCCTAGCTAGTCCCCCTGGCACAAAGGGGCAATTTAGCATGACCATTTTCACCTAACCTGCACATCTTTGGACTGTGGGAGGAAAACAGAGCACCCGGAAGAAACCCACGCAGATACAGAGTGAATGTATAGACTCCACACAGACAGTGACCCGAAGCTGGAATCGAACCTGGGTCCCTGGTGCTGTGAGGCAGCAGTGCCAACCACTGTGCCACAATGTCGCTGTAGAAATGGGTGAGTGAGCCGCTCCATTCAGGGGCAGTTAAGGACAGGCAGTAAATGCTGGCCCAGCCAGCGAAACCAGTGAATAAAAAAATTCTGCAATTGTCATTTTGAAGCAGAATAATTTGTCATGCACTTTGAAGTCAAAAATTCTAATTGGTAAAAATTGCTTAGAAGAATGTCTAGGCAAAGCAAAACTTACAATATCTTTATCTCATAGAATTATAGAGGTTTAGAGCATGGAAACAGGCCCTTCGGCCTAACTTATCCATGCCACCCTTTTTCTTTAAACCCCTAAACTAATCCCAATTGCCTGTGTTTGGCCCATGTCCGTTTACACTCATCTTACCCATGTATCTGTCTAAATGCTTTTTAAAAGACAAAATTGTACCCACCTCTCCTACTATCTCTGACAGCTTGTTCCAGGTATTCGCCACTCTGTGTGAAAAAATTGCCCCTCTGGACACTTGTGTCTCTCCCCTCTCACCTTAAACCCATTCCTTCTAGTTTTAGACTCCCCTACCTTTGGGAAAAGATATTGACTATCTAGCTGACCTGTGCCCTCATTATTTTACAGACCTCTATAAGGTCATGCTCTACACTCCAGAGTTAAAAGTCCCAGTCTGCAGACGGCGATGGGTGCCAGGAACTTGCTGCCTGGGGAGGCAGTGGAAACAGATACGATTGTGACGTTTAAGGGGCGCCTTTACAAATACATGATTAGGATGGGAATAGAGGGCTTTGGTCCCTGGAAGAGTAGGGGGTTTTAGTTCAGTCGGGCAGCATAGTCGGTGCAGGTTTGGAGGGCCAAAGGGCCTGTTCCTGTGCTGTAATTTTCTTTGCTCTTTATCTAGTTTCTCCTTTTAACTCAAAACCAGTCCCGGTACTATCCTAGTAAATCTCTTATGCACTCTTTCTAGTTTAATATTATCCTTTCTATAATAGGATGATCAGAACTGTATTCCATGTGTGGCCTTTCCAAAGTCTTCTACAACTTCAAAAAACGTCCCAACTCCTATATTCAGCGTTCTGACCGACAGACTGGAGGGACTGATTGTGGACAAGTCCCCAGGACCGGATGGAATGCATCCGAGGGTTCTGAAAGAAATGGCGGAGGTTATAGTGGATGCATTGGTGGTTATTTTCCAGACGTCGCTGGATTCCGGGGAAGTGCCGGAAGATTGGAAAATGGCTAATATTACGCCGTTGTTTAAGAAGGGTGCCAGGCAAAAGGCGGGGAATTATAGGCCGATTAGTTTAACGTCTGTGGTAGGTAAAATGTTAGAATCCGTCATTAAAGAGGAAATTGCGAGGCATCTTGAAGGGAATTGCTTGATAGAGCAGACGCAGCATGGTTTCATTAAAGGGAAGTCGTGTCTGACAAATTTACTGGAGTTCTATGAGGATGTGTCTAGGGTGGTGGATAGAGGAGAGCCGGTGGATGTGGTCTTTCTGGATTTTCAGAAGGTGTTTGACAAAGTACCTCATAAGAGGTTATTGCAGAAGGTCAGGGGACTTGGAGTTGGGGGTAGGGTGTTAGCGTGGATAGAGGATTGGTTGTCAAATAGGAGGCAGAGAGTGGGGGTCAACGGGTGCTATTTGAATTGGCGGATGGTGACTAGTGGAGTGCCCCAGGGGTCGGTGCTGGGGCCTCAGCTTTTTACCATTTATATAGATGATCTGGAGGAGGGAGCCGAGTGTAGGGTGTCGAAATTTGCTGATGACACCAAGATTGGGGGAACTGTGCGGAGGGTGTGGAGAGTCTGCAGAAGGATCTAGATAGGCTGGGCGAATGGGCCAGGAAATGGCAAATGGAATTTAATGTTGGCAAGTGTGAGGTGGTTCACTTTGGAAGGAAGAATGGTAGGAAGGACTATTACGTGGCGAAAAACTGCAGCAGGCGACGGTGCAGAGGGACCTCGGGGTCCTTGTGCATGAGTCGCAAAAACCCAGCTTGCAGGTGCAGCAGGTGGTCAGGAAGGCAAATGGGATGCTGGCCTTCATAGCGAAGGGGATTGAATATAAAAGTAGGGAGGTCTTGTGCAGCTGTATAGGGCATTGGTGAGGCCACAGCTGGAGTACAGTGTGCAGTTTTGGGCGCTGCACCTGCGCAAAGATATTTTGGCCTTGGAGGGAGTGCAGAGGAGGTTTACTAGGCTGATACCGGAGTTGAGGGGGTTGAGCTATGAGGAGAGGCTGAATAAACTAGGCTTGTACTCGTTGGAGTTTAGAAGAATGAGGGAAGATCTCATTGAGACGTATAAGATGATGAATGGGATGGATAGGATAGAGGTGGAGAGACTTTTCCCGCTCAAAAAAGACAGTAGGACTAGGGGGCACAGCCTCAAGATAAAGGGTTTTAGAACGGAGTTGAGGAGGAACTTCTTCACTCAAAGGGTGGTGAATCTCTGGAATTCTCTACCCGTTGAAGTGGTGGAGGCTGCCTCACTAAATATTTTCAAGAAGCGGGTTGATGGGTTTTTGATAAGAGAGGGGATTAAGGGTTATGGGGAGAGGGCCGGAATGTGGAACTGAGCCACGACAGATCAGCCATGATCTTATTGAATGGCGGGGCAGGCTCGAAGGGCCAGATGGCCTACTCCTGCTCCTATTTCTTATGTTCTTATGAAATCAAGCATACCGAATGCCTTCTTCACCACTCTGTCCACCTGTGACTCCGCTTTCAAGGAGCTATGAACATGCATCCCTTGATCTCTTTGCTCTGTAACTTCAACACTCTACCATTAACTGAATAAATCCTGTCCTGGTTCAATTTACCAAGATGCATCACCTTGCATTTAAGTTTCTTATGATGTTTCTTGTGTTTCTCATACACGCCCAGGTCTTCAATTGTTTGTTGGTCAGTTGATTTATTTTTCTGCATTTGTTCTGCTGTTTTATATATCTGCTTTCCCCCTTTTCTGTGCTTTTCTAAGAATTTGATGGTTATGTTACGCAAAATCTTTTTCCGCTGTTCCTGTTTTCTCCCTATTTGCAAGTCATCAAAACATCCTTGAGTCAAACTCCTCTTTGAGACTTCTGCTGTACCATTTGCACAATATTAAAGATGTTGCATGATTGTAATGGTATTGCACCACACCTCGAGCTGTGAGAATATGTTATGTAACTAAACCACCTAAAGAAGAGTAATGCATAAAGTACTTGAGCACCAAAGAATGCCAACAGTGCAGAAAGAGGCTATTCACCTCATCAGGTCTGCCCAACTCTCCAAAAGAGCATTTTACCCAGACCCACTCCCTTGCCCTACACCTATAACTGTGCACATTTACCATGTCCAATCCACCTAACCACATCTTTGAACACTAAGGAGCAATTTAGCATGGCCAATCAACCTAATAGGTACATCATTGGACACTAAGAGGCAATTTACCATGGCTAATTAATCAAACCGAGAATAGAACCATAGAATCATACAACTCGGTCTATCGAGTCTCCACCAACACGCAAGAAACAGCTGCCTCTTCACCTAGTCTCGTTTACCAGCACCTAGCCCATAGCCCTGAATATACTGGCATGCCAAGTGCTCATCCAGGTATTTTTTAAAGGAAGTGAGGCATCCCGCTTCCACTGCCTTCACAGGCAGTGCATTCCAGACTCTCAACACCCTCTGGATAAAAAGGATTTTCCTCACATCCGCTTCCTAAACCTCCTGCCCTTCACCTTGAATCTACATCCCCTTGTGACTGCCCCTTCAGCTTAACTGGGACAGCTACTCTTTATCCACTCTGTCCATATCTGTCATAATCTTGTGCATCTCGCTCAGGTCACCCCTCAGTCTTCTCTGCTCCAACAGAAATAACCCAAGCCTGTCCGACCTCTCTTTCAATGTTCCATCCCGCACACCATCCTGGTGAATCTGCACTGCCCCCCCCCCCCCACTCCAATGCAGTCACATCCTTCCTATAACGTGTCGACCAGAACTGCAAACAATACTGTGGCCTCACCAAAGTTCTATAAAACTCCAACGTGACTCCCCTGCTTTTGTAAACTGTGCCTCAACTAATAAACTATACGTCTTTGGACACAAAGGGGCAACTTAGCAAGGCCAATCTACCTAACCAGCACATCTTTGCACTGTGGAAGGAAACCAGAGCACTTGGAGGAAACCCACACAGACACAGGGAGAATCAAGTAGAAGAAAGGGTGACACGGTGGTTAGCACTGCTGCCTCACAGCACCAGGGACCCAGGTTCGATTCCTGGCTTGGGTCACTGTATGTGCAAAATCTGCACAGTCTCCCCGTGTCTGCGTGGGTTTCCTCTGGGTGCTCTGGTTTCCTGCCACAGTCCAAAGATGTGCAGGTTAGGTGGATTGGCCATGCTAAATTGCCCCTTAGTGTCCAAAGATCTGTAAGTTAGGTGGAATAGCCATGGTAAATTGCACCCTTAATGCCCAAAATTAGGGGGATGATTGAGATAAGTATGTGGGGTTACGGGGTATAGGGCCTTAGTGAGATGCTCTATGAGAAAGCCAGTGCAGATTCGATGGGCCAAATGGCCTCTTTCTGCACTGTAGAATTCTATGAAGACAACCGGTCTGCCCTCTCAGAATGCCAAATGATTGGGAGAGTTCTCGCTCCCCAACAATTAGTGCTGCAAAGTGTTTAAAAAAAACATATGTACATTTTTTTTTACTCCACAATCTCCCACAGATGTAAAACTGTCTAAGAATGCAGGCTGCCATGGCGATGGAATTTCCTTAGGCATTTGCTGAGGAATGCACAATAGGCTGGAGAGTCGGTCAGTGTCTCTATCCAATGCATTTGGATGCGTGGATTGCTAGTTAATGTTGAACCTTGCTGTTATGAAGATGGTGTCCAAGCTTTCTTAGAACCGCAGAGCTCTGTAATTCTGTTCAATTTCTCCCAACACCTTTTGCTTAAATCATCATCAGCTGCACCGGGGAATGGGGTGTTGCAATTTGAACTTGCTCCCAAAGCTCTTAACACGTACGCCGTGTAAAAGGCAAGTTCCATGAGTGGGCCCCCACTTCCCATAAACCAAAGCTTAGCTGCGCCTCCATTGGTAGCACTCTTGCCTCTAAGCCACAAGATTCCCAATTCGACTTCCACCCCAGAGCATGAGCCCACAAAACAAAATGAACTGACATTCCTAATGCAATGCTGAGGAAGTGCCACACCGTCTTTCTCTCTCAGGCGAGATACTGAACGAGGTCCCATCTTGCCTGCTCAGGCAGCTGCCAGGGAGCCTGTGACACCATTTCAAAGAGGACCAGGGGAGCTTATCCTCTGTATCCAACCATACTTATCCTTGATCAGCATTGGATAAACAGTGATTGGGTTATGATCACGTCGCTGTTTGTGGGACAGATTTGCTGCCCAAGACTGCAAGAAACTACAAAGGGTCATGAACATAGCCCAGTCCATCTCGCAAACCAGCCTCTCATCCATTGACTCTGTTTACGCTTCCCGCTGCCTCGGAAAAGCAGCCAGCATAATCAAGGACCCCACGCACCCTGGACATTCCTCCACCTTCTTCTGTTGAGAAAAAGATTTTTTTGATTTGATTTATTACTGTCACATGTATTAACAAACAGTGAAAAATATTATTTCTTGCGCGCTATACATGTAGAAGGAAATGAGAGAGTGCAGCATGTAGTGTTACAGTCATAGCTAGGGTGTAAAGAAAGGTCAACTTAATGCAAGATAGGTCCATTTCAAGAGTCTGACAGCAACAAGGAAGAAACTATTCTTGAGTCGGTTGGTACGTGACCTCAGACTTTTGTATCTCCTTCCTGGAGGTAGAAGGCGGAAGAGAGAATGTCCGGGGTGCGTAAGTCTGAGGACATGTACCAACCGACTCAAGAATAGTTTCTTCCCTGTTGCTGTCAGGCTTTTGAATGGACTTACCTTGCATTAAGCTGATCTTTCTCTACACCCTAACTATGACTGTAACACCAAATTCTATACTCTGTCATTTCCTTCTCTATGAACGGTATGCTTTATGTAGCGCAAAAGAAACACTACTTTCCACTGCATATTAATACACGTGACAATAATAAATCAAATCAAAAAACGTTTCCCACATTACAACAGTGACTTCAGAAGTATTTTATAAAATGTAGAATGTTTTGATTGTGAAAAATGTTATATAAGTCCAAGACTTTCTTTTTTAACCATTACGTTATGCTTGCCATGGATCTTGTGAGCAGTTGGAGGAATGATTGATATGAGTGAGAGAAGTTAACTTATTTAGAGATATCATCACTGATAGAAGTCTAGAAAAAATGGGAGTCACGGAGAGGAGTGGATGGTCAGAGGCTTTTTTCCAGAGTGGAAGTGTCAACTCCAAGGGGGCACAGGCTCAAGGTGAGACAGGGGAAAGTTTTTCATGCAGAGAGTGGGGGTGCTTGAAACTTGTTGCGAGAGGGGGTGGTGGAAGCAGGCACATTAGCAAAGTTTAAGAGGCATCTTGAATGGGTACGTGAATAGGGAGGGAATAGAGGGATACAAATCGTGTAAGGGCAGAAGGCTTTTTTTTAGTGTAGTTAGGGCATAATGATTGGCACAGGCTTGGAGGGGCGAAGGGCCTGTTCCTGTGTTCTTTGAAGGATAGGCTTTGGAAGTTCCAACTGAAGTGAAAGCAAACCTTTTAAAAGTGGTACAGTTACCAGTGATACCATGTAGAAAGCTGAAGCCATTGCGTGGTCAGTGAGTTACTGCAGGCACCTGGTAGGCAAAAGTTGGTGGGCAATGTGGAAAAGCTGATCTATGCACAGCCAGTTAGGACATTCTGAAAGCTCGTGCTACCCAATAAACCTGTTGGACTTTAACCTGGTGTTGAGAGACTTCTTACTGTGCTTACCCCAGGCCAACGCCGGCATCTCCACATCACAGCCAGTTAGGGGACAGCGTGTCATGTGTACATTCTAAACTGTGGCCTCTATTGAAACAGATCAGTTGGTGTGGCGGGCCGCTCGCTGCAGTGGAGCAGCCCCGACGTACTTCCGACCCATGGGTCGCTTTTTGGATGGAGGGCTGCTGGCGAATAACCCGACGCTGGACGCCCTGACTGAAATTCACGAGTACAATCAGAACCTGAAGAGCAAGGTGGGCACCGCTTTGATAAATCTGCTGCTAACTCTTAAGGCAAATGCAGGAAGCTGGGTTAGTCTCTAACTAGGCGAGGTGATGGCCTAATGGTATTATTGCTGGACTATTAATCCAAAAACTTAGCAAATGTTCTGGGGATACTGGTTCGAATTTGAATTCAATAAAAAATATCTGGAATTAAGAATCTACTGATGACCACGAAACCATTGTCCATTGTCAGAAAAACACATCTAGCTCACTGATGTTCTTTAGAGAAGGAAATCTGCCGTTGTTACCTGGTCTGGCTTACATGTGACTCCAGAGCCACAGCAATGTGATTGACTCCTAACTGCCCTTCAAAGGCACCAAGGAATGGGCAATAAATGCTGGCCAGCCAGCGACACCCATGTCCCACAAATGAATATAGACCATCAGATATCGGAGCAGAATTAGGCCATTCGGCCCATCGGGTCTGCTCTGCCATTTAATCATGGCTGATTTGATTCTCATCTCCATTCTCCTACCTTCTCCTCATAACTGTTGATCCTTTCTTGATCAAGAACCTATCTGTCTCTGTCTTAAAGACACTCAGTGAGCTGGCCTCCACAGCCCTTTGTGGCAGTGAGTTCCACAGATTCACCACCATCTTGCTGAAGAAATTCTTCCTCATCTCTGTTTTAAAAGAGTGTACCTTCACTCTGAAGTTGTGGCCTCGAGTTCTATTCTCTCCCCCGAGTGGGAACATTCCACTTCTATGCTAACTCAGTATTCTGTAAGTTTCAATTAGATTCCCCCCCCTCATCCTTTTAAATTCCATCAAGTACAGGCCCAGGGTCCCCAAACACACTTAAACAAATGCAGGAAGCTGGGTTAGTCTCTAACTAGGGGAGGCGAAGGTCTAGTGGACTATTAAACAAAAATTGCTGCTCTCGCTGTTGCAAAGAGTGGAACGCAAGTTGTTGAAGATCCCATTGCCCCTTTGTTAGAATCTTGGGTGTTTTAGATGGGAGTAAAAGAAATCGAAAAAGAATTCCAGTCCACATTTTACCCACCTTTATTTTCTCCTGTTATTTTATTCTGTTTCTGCATTGGGCAAAAGAACTTCTTGTCGATAGATTTGTGCCCTGAACAATTATTCTGTGTCTTTTTTAATCCTATGTATTAGAAACTGAAAGTGTGTCCATTTGCTCCCAATATCTTGGAACTGTGATGCTGAGTTTGGAGCAGAGTGTGACCATTCTCCCTCTTAGAACAAAGAACAACCCAGCACGGGAAACAGGCCCTTCGGCCCAACGAGCCCGCGCCGCCACATCACCCTACACCTATTCTACCCTGCATATCTACGAATGGAACCCTACTCAGTCAGATTCAGGGAAGAAATAGTGTCAATTTGGTAAAAACCGATTAGCCTGAGAGCACATCTTTGGGGTGTGGGAGGAAACCGGAGCGCCCGGAGGAAACCCACGCAACCACAGGGAGAATGCGCAAACTCCCACAGACACAGGCCCAAATCCATGTGCCTGCACAGCCAGCAGTGCTAGTCACTGAGCTGTTGCGGCGCCCATCTACCGGTCCAGGATCAAGCACACACACCGACATGAAGTACTAGGCCACTCCTGGAACTTCCAAGAGCAGCCCACGCACGACCCGCCGTGTGAATGCCCCTCGTTTGACATGACGTGGACCTCCACCTGTGGAATAAAGACAAAAACATTAATCTTACAGCCTGCCTTTCCGGTGTCTCCTGAGGTTTAACCCTATTTAATAGCCCCTACCATATCCCTCCATTCTCGTTTCACTTATGTGCCTATCTAACTGCATCTTAAATGAGCCCAATGTTCCTGCCTCCACCACCCTACTCGGTAGCGCGTTCCAGACCCCCACAACTCTCTGCGTAAAGAACCTTCTTCTCACCTCCAAATTATACCTCTCCCCCCTCACCCTTAAATGATGACCTCTCGTGTTCGTACCCAGTCTAGGGAGCAGTCTCTCACTATTAACTCTATCTATTCCCTTCATTATCTTATATACTTCTATCATGTCCCCTCTCAATCTCCGTCTTTCCAAGGAGAATAGTCCCAGTTTCTTCAACCTCTCCTCGTAACCCAGTCCCCCCATGCCAGGCAACATCCTGGTAAACCTCCTCTGCACCCTTTCCAGAGACTCCACGTCCACTTCCATTGTGAAATCATGTAGTTGGAGGCAAAAGGGAGAATTTCTGCATTTAAAACATTGCTTTAAACATGCATGTCAATCTTTCACTGATTCTGAGAGTACGTGGACCCTATATTGTGAAATGAACAGGAAAGACTGGTTTGGTCCATGATCTTTATGTCTCATTGACCTCGATTGAAATGTCGCTGAGTCAGTTAGGGTGGAGCATGTCTAGGGAGCGTAATGGATGAAGGAGAAGATCAGTCGCTTTTTTGGTCCCCTCCTGGAAGAGTGGCATGGTGGCACAGTGGTTAGCACTGCTGCCTCACGCCGCCAGGAACCAGGTTCAATTCTGGCCTTGGGTCATTGTGTGGAGTTTGCACGTTCTCCCCATGTCTGCGTAGATTTCTTCTGGGTGCTTCGGTTTCCTCCCACACTCCAAAGGTGTGTAGGCTAGGTTGATTGGCTGTGCTAAATTGCCCCTTAGTGTCCAAAGATGTTTAAGTTAGCTGAATTGGCCATACTAAATTGTCCCTTAGTGCTCCAAGATGTATAGTTTAGGTGGACTGGCATGCTAAATTTCCCCTTACTGTCCAAAGATGTGCAGGTTAGGTGGATTGGCCATGCTAAATTGCTCTTAATATCCAAAGATGTGCTGGTTAGGTGGATTGGCCATGCAAAATTGCCCCATAGTATCCAAAGATGGGCAGATCAGGTGAATTGACCATGCCAAATTGCCCCTTGATATCCAAAGATGTGTAGTTTGGGTGGATTGGCCATGGTACATTGCCCCTTAGTGTTTATTGATGTACAGGTTAGGTGCATTGGCCATTCTAAATTGCCCCTTGTTGTCCCCCTGACACTAAGGAATGTGCCGTTAGTGGGATTGTGGTTAGTGCAGGCTTGATGGACAGAATAGCCTCCCTCTGTACTGTAGGGATTTTGGACGTTGAGATCGAATGAGGCTGAGACTGAACCAGATTTAACTCAACTCTGCAGTTAGCCAAACAGTTGATCCCACGCAACAAGTCCTCCATTCGCACATGTATTGGAGAGTGGAATTCATGAACCTGGTGGAGAACTCCATTCTCTCCTCTAATGAGTTACGTACAGCGGCCTGAAAAAGATTTGTGAATGCAACCTAATTTAACTACTGAACGTTACAAGGTAAGGAACGGAATTTTGGGAACTTGGCTTTGACAGTTTGTTCTTTTTATTCGCACTGTTCAATTTGCAGGGTAGGGGGAATCAGGTGAAGAAGCTGGGCATTGTTGTTTCACTAGGAACAGGAAAGCCCCCACAGGTACCTGTGACCTCTGTGGATGTTTTCCGCCCCTCCAATCCCTGGGAACTGGCTAAAACAGTCTTTGGAGCCAAAGAGCTGGGCAAGATGGTAGTTGACTGTGTAAGTATAACATGGATGCAGTGTGTGTTTGTTTTTGTTTTCCCCTTGCATGAATTTACTGTTCCTTAAAAGTGGGGCGCTTAAGGAATCACTATGCCTGTTGTTTTTGAGAGTCTTGTCACTTGACGTTAGTTCAAATCCAGTGGGCGGCATGGTGGTTAGCATTGCTGCTTGACAGCAACAGGGATCTGGGTTCAGTTCTGGTCTTGGGTCACTGTCTGTGTGGAATTTGCACGTTCTCCCTGTGTCTGTATGGGTTCCCTCCAGGTGCTCCGGTTTCCTCCCATAGTCCAAAAATGTGCAGGTTAGGTGCATTAACCATGCTAAATTCTCCCTTTGTGTACCCAATGGCAGCATGGTGGTTAGCACTGCTGCTTCACGGCGCCCAGGAGCCAGGTTTGATTACGGCCTTGGGTCACTGTCTGTGCGGAATTTGCACATTCCCCCCGTGTATGTGTGGGTTTCCTCCCACACTCCAAAGATGAGCAGATTAAGTGGATTGGCCATGCTAAATTGCCACTTTATGTCCCAGGATGTGTACGTTAGATGGATTGGCCAAGCAAAATTGCCCTCAGTGTCCCAAGATGTGTAGGTTAGATGGATAAGCCATGTTAAAATGTGTAGAGTTATGGGAATAGGGTGGGGAAGGGGGCCTGTTTATGAAACTCAATCTGAGAGTTGGTGCAGACTCGGTGGGCCGAATGACCTCTTCTGCACTGTAGTCATTCTCTGATCCTCTGAAATTAAATATGTCTTTTACTGTTATCCAAATAAGTTTCAAACTGGTAATTGTACAGTAGCAAATGTAACAATGCACTGAATGATTGGTTGCCTGGCTATATTTTATACTCCTCTGACCCTTGCTTTCCTGTTTCTGTTAATCAAACCAGTAGACTTTGTAACAGCAAATGCTCCTCCATCCTTCTTTCCCAGGTATTTTCTGCCTTTCCAACTCCTGCCATCTTCAGGGCTTTGAAATGTAAGCTTGGCATCACTTAATAACCAAAGGACACAGGGCGAAGCTTGTGTTATCTTCTTTTCTGCTTGTTTTAGTCCTTTCATTTAATTTGGTATCTCAATAAAAATGGACTACTGTTGCTTTTTATAATGAGTGCAGACTTCACTAATGACAGGCACAGGATAAAGTGATTTAAAATCTAATGGGTTAGCACTGCTGCCTCACAGCACCAGGGAGCCGGGTTCGATTCCCAGCTTGGGTACGGAGTTTGCACGTTCTCCCCGTGACTGTGGGTTTCCTCTGGGTGCTCCGGTTTCCTCCCACAGTCAGAAAGACGTGCTGGTTAGGTGCATTGGCCAAGCTAAATTCTCCCTCCGTGTACCTGAACAGGTGCCGGAGTGTGGCGACTAGGGGATATTCACAATAACTTCACTGCAGTGTTAATTTAAGCCTGCTTGTGACACAAATAAAGCAAACTTAAAACTTAAACTTAGCTTAAATAAACCAGACCCTTTTGAGTGTCCAATGATCATCCAGCATTGAGGGTTGATCTGATTTCTTTTTTTGTTTATAGAAGGTTTTAATACAATTATCATCATTAAAATAATGCAACTTTTTAAAAGAAAGTCTATCCTGGATCTGTTCTCACATTTCGCAAAAAGAATATTATATTTCTCCTCAACCCATACTGCTACATCTGCGTTGACTACTCTTTAGATCTGATGCCAGTCTGGCAGCAGGTTGCTCTGCCGCTGCTGGGTGTGTGGCAATGAGAAAACACAATCTCTTTCGACTACGCAAGGAGAAAGTCTCAATGTGTCAGTGTAGTAATGGGACCTCCGCCTTCTGTTTGTCAGTGCACTGATTCTGACGGTCGAGCAGTGGATCGAGCCAGAGCCTGGTGTGAAATGGTGGACATTCCGTATTTCAGGTATGGCTTTTTATCATTCTCTCTCTGTCTCAGGGATGTGGGCATCCCTAACTCTTCATCATCAAACACTTGCCCGCTGAAGCTCTCCATTTAATGTAACGTTGAGGCCAAAATGTTGTGTGATTTCAAGAAGAAATGAGATCTAGCTCTTGGGGCTAAAGGGGTCAAAGGATATGGGACGAAGGCAGGAAGAGGTTATTACATTGAAACATAGAAACTAGAAGCAGGAGTGGGCCATTCGGCCCTTTGTGTCTGCTTCCCCATTCATTTTGATCACGGCTGATCATTGAATTCAATAAACTGATCCCCCCTCTTCCTCCCAAATCCCTTGACCGCCTTTAGCCCCAAGAGCTACATCTAATTTCTTCTTGAAATCACACAATGTTTTGGCCTCAACTACTTTCTGTGGGAGTGAATTCCACACAAGCACCACCCTCTGGGTGAAGAAATTTCTCCTCACCTCAGTTTTAAAAGGTTTACCCCCTTATCCTCAAACTATGACCCCTACTTCTGGTCTCACGCACCATCGGGAACATTCTTTCTGAATCTACCATGGCTAATCCTGTTTGAATTTTATAAATTTCTATGCGATCCCCTCTCACTCTTCTAAACTCCAATAAGTGCAATCCTAACCGACTTAGTATCTCCTCATATGACAGACTTTGAATTTGATGATCAGCCATGATCGTAATGAATGGTGGAGCAGACTTGAAGGGCCGAATGTCCTACCCTTGCTGCTAGTTTCTATGTAAGTCTCTGATGCATGGCCGCTGTTGGTTGAATCCAGTTCCCTTCAGGGTGAAGACTCCCCCACGGCAGCTGCAGCTGAGTGAGCCACCCAGCTCCTCTTCATATCCCTACCCTGACTTGCCCTCCGACAGCTCCTGACCTCTGGCAACTGGGCCTTGATGGCACAGCAGTGGCAGGTGAGCACAGCAGTGGGAGTGGCGGCGGGTTCGGCAGTCGGCCACACGCAGGCTGGAGCTTTAACGGAGGAAGCTCAGGCAGATGTTACATACCAGGTGCCCCCACTGGCAGCAGGTGGCTCCAGCGCAGCTTCAGAACCGGCAGAATATGCCATGCCAGTTTGAAATGGGTGGCATGGCAGCACAGTGGTCGGCGCTGCTGCCTCACAGTGCCAGGGACCAGCATTTAATTCCCAGCTTGGGTCACTGTGTGGTGTCTGCATGTTCCTGTATCCTCAGTCTGTGATGCCTGGTTCTGGACATACCCACCATCGGGAATATCCTCCCTGTCTAGTTAGAATTTTATAAGTCTACGAGATTCCCCCCTCATTTGTCTGAACTCCAGCGAAAACAATCCTAATCTAGTCAATCTCTTCTCATACATCAGTACCACCATCCTCGGAATCAGCCTTGTAAACCTTCGCTGCACTCCCTCAAGACCAAGAACAGAAAAGGAGACCAAATCTGCACACAATATTCTAGGTGTGGTCTCACCAAGGCCTTGTATAATTGCAACAACACATCCTTGCTCCTGTGCTAGAAACCCCTCCCAATGAAGGCCAACATACCATTTGCCTTCTTTAACGCCTGCTGCACCTGCATGCTTATCTTCAGTGACTGGTTCACAAGGACACCCAGGTTCCACTGCACATGCTCCTCTCCCAATTAACAGCCATTCAGTAGTAATGTGTCTTCTTGTTTTTGTTTCCAAAATGAATAACCTCACATTTATCCAAATCATACTGCATCTGCACAGGATGGCACAGTGGTTAGCACTGCTGCTTCACAGCACTAGGGACCTATGTTCGATTCTGGCTTTGGATCACTGACTGTATGGAGTTTGCACATTCTCCCTATGTCTGCATGGGTTTCCCCCAAGTGCTCTGGTTTCCTCTCACAGTCCAAAGATGTACGGGTTAGGTGGATTGGCCAAGATAAATTGACTCTAGTGTTGTGGGGAGAAAGTTAGCAGGATAAATGCATGGGGGGTTATGGGAATAGAACCTGGGTGGGATTGTGGTCAGTGCAGACTTGATGGATCAAATGGTCTCCTTCTGCACTGTAGGGATTCTATGATCTGCCTTTGATTTGCCCACTCACCCAACCTGTCCTGATCATACTGAAAGATGCTGCATCCTCGTCACAGTTCACCCTTCCACCCAACTTGGTATCGTCTGCAAACTTTGAGATATTGCAGTTGTCTGACATATTTGTGATGTTTTCAATGCGGTTTCTGGACAATGCAAATTGTTGCAATGGTCCATCCTAAAATGGGATCTGTAGGATGTGGGAAAGGAAAGGAAAGCTGGGATGTGTGACTGTGATCCTTGCGCTGATTTAATGATCAGATGGTGAAGACCTCAGTCACTCGATGTGAATAAAATTTTCTTTCAACTGGAGGGCGGGGAGGAAAATAAAGTATGTTTCCCAGGCTTGGTGGGAAAGCGAGCAGGTGAGCATATTCTGTATTTGTCATTCTGCCTGGGCTGGACTGTTCCACAAGACTGGCCGTTCTCAGCATTGCTCCCTCGTCCGTCAATGAGGTTTGTTCATGTAGGACTGGCAGGTTACATTGCCCAGGGCAGAACGGTTGGGATGCCTTGCTGCGTAAAGTTTATTTATTAGTCACACTCCAAAGATGTGTGTGTTAGGTGGATTGGTCATGCTAAAATTGACCGTAGTGTCGGGTAGGTTAGCAGGGTAAATGTGCAAGGCTATGGCAATAGGGTCTGGGTGGGATGTGATCAGTACGGATTAGATAGGTCGAATGGCCTCCTTCTGTATTGGAGGGATTCTATGAAGTAAGGCTTACATTAACACTGCAATGGAGTTTCTGTGAAATTCCCCCAGTTGCCGCACTTCAGTGCCTCTTTGGGTCGATGCACCTAACCAGCACACCTTTTAGAATGTGGGAGGAAACCGGAGCACCCGGAGGAAACCCACGCAGACACAGGGAGAATGTGCAGTCTCCGCACAGACTCTGATCGAAGCCGGGAATCGAACCCAGGTCCCTGGCGCTGCGAGGCAGCAGTGCTAACCGTTGTGCCACAGTGCCGCCATGAGTCTTGACTGTGTGTATGTGGGGAAACTGAGTGAGCCTAACGCGATGCTGTTGTTCCTCACCCAGGCTCAACTCTCAGCTGAAGACGGATGTGATGTTGGATGAGATTGACGATGCCATTTTGGTCAACATGCTTTGGGACACTCAAATTTACATCCACCAGGAGAGAGAGAGAATCCAGCAACTGGCTCAGCTTCTGTTAACAGCTTGACTGTGGTAGGGGGTCGGGGGAAAAGAAAACGGAAGGATAAACTGAAGTCAACTTTGAGGTCACCTATCCCATAATGCCGCAGGACCTGACTGAATATTTGACGTTCTGTATGTTGAATTTTTCTAATGCTGTTAATTAACCAAGCAATGCTGTGAAGCACCAATTGTACCCTGGCGTGGACTGGCAGAGCCTGTGTGCCTTGTACAAAGAAAGACAAATAGAAGAAATAGTTGATCTGGAGTGTACACGTCCATGTGTACCTGTCGTAGCCTGCCTTTTCCCAATACAGCTGCTTGCGTTTTTTTGCCTTGAGAAGGCTGTAGCTTATTGGTGGCCAATTCCTAGTTTGTAGAAGCTAGGAGGTGGCTTGATGGGCCAAATAGCCTTCACAGGCTCTTGCCTTCTTACCAAGTCAGCTGGGAACATTTTGGTTGCCTCCTGTTCAAAAGAAAAACCCTGAGTTTACTGCAAGTTGTTGAACTCAATGCTGTGATCGCTCAATCTATAAATTATATCAAGCGTAATATATGTAGCTGCGTAGAATTAAACATTTCTTAATTGTCTAGGATATAGCCCTCCTTAAGTTACCAACACTGAATTAGCCAGACACTTGAGCTAAGGAAGAGAAACTATTACTAACAAACAAGGCACTGAAAATGGATGGTCATTATATATTTCTCTTTTTTTCATTTGTTGCCTTTAAGCTTCTGTGCCAGCCCACGGATGTGTTCGAAACTGAGAAAACATCTGTGGCCTTACCGAACTGACTGGACAATGTAAACTGTTACTGTTAAGTTGTGGACCAATCATTATCATTTGTTAATTAACTAACTGGGGAAAATGTGTGTGAATTGAAGTTCCCACAATACTTTCACAGTGTTACAGGAATTCTTCAATTTCTGAGTCACTTTTGAAGAACAATGTTTTTATATATTGTAGTGAGACTGGAAGAAAATATTGCTTTTTTTTTTGCTGCTTGGTTACAGGGGAAAGGAATGACTTTTTAATGCACGTTGGCACAGTGGTTAGCACTGTTGCTTCACAGCACCAGGGACCCAGGTTCGATTCCGGCCTCAGGTGTCTGTGGGCAGCACAGTGGTTAGCACTGCTGCCTCACAGCACCAGGGACCCAGGTTTGATTCTGGCCTCGAGTGCCTGGAGGCAGCACAGCGGTTAGCACTGCTGCCTCACAGTGCCAGGGACCCAAGTTTGATTCCTGGCTTGAGTCACTGCCTGTGTGAGTTTGCACGTTCTCCCTTTGTCTGCATGAGTTACCTCTGGGTGCTGCAGTTTCCCCCCCCACACTCCAAAGATCTGCGGATTAGGTGGATTGGCCATGCTAAATTGCCCCTTAGTGTCAGGGAGGTTAGTGGGCAAAATACTTGGAGTTGTAGGGATAGGGCCTGGGTGGGATTGTTGTTGATGCAGACTCGATGGACTGAATGGCCTCCTTCTATACTGTAGAGAGTCTATGATTTGTAGTTCCCCTCCCCAACTCAATTTGGTTGACCTAGAAAATGAGTTTACTGACAGCCTTATAGAATCCCTACGGTGCAGAAGGAGGCCATTTGGCCCGTCAAGACTGCATCGACAACAATCCCACCCAGGCCCTATACCCATAACCCCATATATTTGCCCCATTAACCCCTTTAACCTACGCAATGTGGGACACCAAGGGGCAACTTAGCATGGCCAATGCACCTAACCTGTACATCTCTTAGACTGTAGGAGGAAACCAAGGGAAACCCACGCAGACATGTGCAAATGGACAGTGACCCAAGCTGGGAATGGAACCCAGGTCCCTGGCGCTGTGAGACAGCGGTGCTAACCACTGTGCCACCACACTGCAGGAGTTGTTCTGAGATATTAGTTTGGTTTGAGTTAAAGAAATTAAACCTTTAAACTCCACTCGCTTTGGTGAGTGCAAAACAAAAAAAAAATGTCCTATCGGTGGGACCTCGCCAGATACTAATTGGCTGTTGTGTTGCTACAACGCAACTGTGACTAGTCTTAAAACAAAAAGAACTTAATTGGCCAAGAGAAACATGAAGTCCCCCTGAGTTTGCGAAAGGTGCTATATTAATGCAAATCTTTATTGTAAAGTCCTTGATGGAAAAGAGGAGACATTGCCTCAGAAATGGGAAATATGATGGAACTGAATTTATATTTTCATAATTTCTTTTTGTCCTAGGTTGAGACTGAACTGACTGCATTATTTAATGATATGTTTTGATTTATTTGCACTGCGCACTTGGTTTTTGGTGGCCATGTGTCATGCAATGTGTGGCTAGCTGGATTATGTCAAAGTTCTTCTTCTGATCAGCCTGCTGAGATGGGAACTGAAAAAGAACTTAATAAGAATCAAATCTCTGACTGATGAGATAATATGAAGGGTTAATAGGTTTACGCCTCGTGTTTGGTCATCTGTAATTATGAAATTCTGACCCTTATTTTCACTGACAGTGTGTAACGTGGTTACAATAAAAGGATAACTACGACTTCTCAGACTATAACTGTGTAAACAAAGCACATTTCGCTTCCCCAAATGGTTGGATTGGACTCGCAGAAGGAAAGTTTTAGTCATCGCAGACGGCTGTGGGTAATTGGCAAGAATACTCCTGCTCTCATTTGTGTAGAGTATCTGGCAGATTGAAATGTCGCGAGTTGAAACGAGGTGGGAAAGATGCACTGTGAATGGGGAGAGGGAGACCAAAGGGAACTTTATTGAGGAAGCAAGGCAAAGTGGCGAGAGGATTTCGGAGATTAATAATGGCAGGACTGGCCGTCAATAGCAGCGTGGAGTGCAAGAAGCCGTGGCGGGTGGAGGGGGGAGTTGGGGGATTGGAGAATTTGATGTGTTGAGTGGAGGAACACACTTAGAGGAGCTTGCTAGGAGATCATAAAAAGCGAAGGATTTAAAGATGAGGTGAGTAGGCCACAGAACACTTTTCAACATATATTTAGAAGTGGCACTGCTGCCTCACAGCTCCAGGGACGCGGGTTTGATTCCAGCCTAGAGTGACTGTGTGCATGTTTTCCCCGTGTCTGCGGGGATTTTCTCCGGGTGTTCTGGTTTCCTCCCGCACTCCCAAAGATGTGCTGGTTAGGTGGATTGGCTGTGGTAAATGCATGGGGTTATGGGGCTAGGGTGGGTGGGATGGCCTGGCTAAGATTCTGTCTGGGAGAGTTGGTGCAGATTCGATGGGCCGAATGGCCTCCTTCTGCACTGTAGGGTTGCTGTGACCTTAGAGGGAAGATTTATTCCCAGAACATTGTTAATCCCCCAAACTTCAGAAGTACAGTGGAATGTTGTGACGATGTACCAACACTTGTAGGTCTTGCCATGAGTGTGTTCTGGGGATTGTCTTTGAAACATTGCAAGCGGTTACAATTAACTGTCACCATGTGCCTCTCCTTGATACCGGCACTCTACCTTCCGCATGTCTGCTGCTCTTTATTGTTTAAAAAGAAAGGCAATTCTAATAGTTAAGAGTTTTTTTTATTCATTCATGGGATAGGGATATCCTAAGCTTGGCTAGCATTTATTCCCCATTCCTAATTGCCCTTGAGAAGGTGATGGGGAGTTGCCTGCAGTCCGGTTAGGAAGGGAGTTCCAGAATATTAACCCAGCAACAGTGAAGGAACAATGCTATATTTCACACTGTCAGGATGGTGAGTGACTTGGAAGGGAACTTGTAAATGGTGTTTTTAAATTCATTTGGGAGACATGAGTGTCACTGGCTGGCGTTGCCTATCCCTAGTTGGGAGTCAACCACTTTGCATGTAGGCCAGACTGGGTAAGGACGGCAGATTTCCTTCCCTAAAGGAACATTAGTGAACCAGATGCGTTTTTCCGACAATTGGAAATGGCTTTTAAAAGTTTATTTATCAGTCACAAGTAAGGCTTATATTAACACTGCAGTGAAGTTACTGTGAAATTCCCCTCGTGGCCACACTCCAGCACCTGTGCGGGTCACCAGCACGTCTTTGTGGGAGGAAACTGGAGCACCTGGAAGAAACCCACGCAGACACGGGGAGAATGTGCAAACTCCACACAGACAATGACCCAAGCTGGGAATCGAACCCGGGTCCCTGGCACTGTGAGGCTGTAGTGCTAACCGCTGTGCCACTGGTCATCAGTCGATTCCAGATTTTTTTTATTGAATTCAAATTTCACCATCTACTGTTGCGGGATTTGAACCCGGGTCCCCAGAACATGAGCTGAGATTCTGTGTTAACAGTCTAGCGATAATATCACTAGGCCATCACCTCCCGTGTCTGCTGCCTGAGACATTCTGAGAATGTGATGGAGCTACTGTTTGTTTTTCACTGCTCTTTTTCCCAAAAAAAAACTCACCACGATGAAGCCATCAACAGCCTGTGTTTAAACTGTCTTACTAAAGCCCCACAAATATAAACCATCCTGTTAACACCTAATTTAATCATTTGAACAGATGTCGTGGCCCAGATTCAAGCTCAGTGATACAATTATAAATAGAATAGTTTCTATATTTTTCTCTATCATGAGTCTATATCGAATAAACCATTGGGTGTGACTCCCTCTCGAGGGAGAGGAATAAGACCCACATCATAGAACCCTGACAGTGCAGAAGGAGGGCCATTCAGCCCATCGAGTCTGCACCAACCACAATCCCACCCAGGCCTGATCTCCATAACCCCATATTCTTGCTAGTCCTCCTGACACTAAGGGTCAATTTAGCATAGCCAGTCAGCCAAACCTGTTCGTTTTTGGACTGTGGGAGGATACAGGAGCCCCTGGAGGAAACCCACGCGGACAGAGATGTTTTCATGGGGAGGCTAGTGATATTATTGCTAGACTATTAATACAGAAACTCAGCTAATGCCCTGAGGACCCGGGTTCGAATACCACCATGGCAGATGTAAAATTTGAATTCAGCAAAAAAATCTGGAATTAAGAATCTACTGATGACCGTGAAACCATGGTCGATTGTCGGAGAAACACATCTGGTTCACTAAATCTGCCGTCCTCACCTGGTCTGGCCTACATGTGACTCCAGAGTCACATCAGTGTAGCTTGGGGGCGGTATGGTGGTACAGTGGTTAGCACTGCTGCCTCACAGCGCCAGAGACTCAGGTTTGATTCCCAGTTGGGTCACTGTCTGTGTGGAGTCTGCACGGTCTCCCCGTGTCCACGTGGGTTTCCTCCGGGTGCTCCAGTTTCCTCCCACAGTCCAAAGATGTGCTGGTTAGGGTGTGTTGATCCGAACAGGTGCTGAAGTGTGGCGACTAGGGGAATTTCACAATAATTCCAATATAGTATTAATGTAAGCCGCCTTATGACTAAAAAATTATCTTTTAACTTTAATGTGCGAGATAGGTGGGTTGGCCATGCTAAATTGACCCTTAGTGTCAGGTGGACTAGCTAGGGTAGATGCATGGGGTTATGGGGATAGGGGCTGGGTGGGATTGTGGTCAGTGCAGATTCAATGGGGCAAGTGGCCTCCTTCTGTGCTGTAGGGATTCTGTGAGCTCTCCAACCCTAATTCATGCCAAAGGAAGAAAATTCCATGCCATGTAATTATATGAGACACGCAACAGGGGGCAATGTCTACATGGTTAAATGGGCTTAAATGAGAAGCATTTCTTACTGCTTTGAGACCACAGTGTATTAAATTGGGTACATCCATTCCTAGTATGCACAGTCTCATCTGAGGGGAAGTATACAAGCAGGGGTCAGCTGGATAGGATTATGAGGCATTGAAAAAGACAAGGCGAGCCCTTGGGGAAGTTGTGCATTCCTATTGTAGGATGTAAACCCATGTGCTGCACAGTGAGTGACTCATTACTGTCAGGAGATGTGTTACTTGCTGCAGGATTCCCAGCCTGCTCCTGTATTTGTATGGCTGGTCCAGTCAGTTTCTGGTTGATGTTAAACCCCATCCCCCCCCACTTCTCCCCCAGAATGTTGATATTGGGGAGATTCAGCGATGGTAGTACCACTGTCGAGGGCTGATGCATAGATTGCTTCTTGTTGGAGATGGCCATTGCCTGGCACTTGTGTGTCATGAATGTTACTTGCCACTTGTCAGCCCAAGTTTGGGTATTGTCCAGATCTTGCTGCATTTGGACACGAATACTTCAATATCCCTGGAGTCATGAATGGCGCTGACGATTGTGCAATCATCGGTGAACTTTCCCACTTCTGACCCAATGATGGAAAGGAGGCCATTGAAAAAGCATAGAATCCTTACAGTGCAGAAGAGGCCATTTGGCCCATCAAGTCTGCACTGACCCTTGGGCAGAGTTTCATGTTTAGGCCCTCTTTCCTGCCCTATCCCTGTAACCTTGGATCACTGTCTGTGTGGAGTTTGCACGTTCTCCTGTGTCTGTGTAGGTTTCCTCCGGGTGTCTGGTTTCCTCCCACATTCTGAAAGATGTGCTGGTTAGGGGGCATTGACCCAAACTAGGGGAATTTCACAGTAACCTCATTGCAGTGTTAATGTCATTTGCCGGGTGTTAGCGATGGAAAGGTGGTAGGACTGGAGGGTCTTAATGACGTTACTGTTACTAGAGAGGCGGTGCTCGACAGACTGGAGGGGCTGATTGTGGACAAGTCCCCAGGACCGGATGGAATGCATCCGAGGGTTCTGAAAGAAACGGCGGAGGTGATAGCGGATGCCTTGGTGGTTATTTTCCAGATGTCGCTGGATTCCGGGGAAGTGCCGGAAGATTGGAAAACGGCTAATGTTACGCCGTTGTTTAAGAAGGGTGCCAAGCAAAAGGCGGGGAATTATAGGCCGGTTAGTTTAACGTCTGTGGTAGGTAAAATGTTAGAATCCGTCATTAAGGAGGAAATTGCGAGGCATCTTGAAGGGAATTGCTTGATAGAGCAGACGCAGCACGGTTTCATTAAAGGGAAGTCGTGTCTGACAAATTTACTGAAGTTCTATAAGGATGTGTCTAGGGCAGTGGATAGAGGAGAGACGGTGGATGTGGTCTTTCTGGATTTTCAGAAGGCATTTGACAAAGTACCTCACAAGAGGTTATTGCAGAAGGTCAGGGGACATGGAGTTGGGGGTAGGGTGTTAGCATGGATAGAGGATTGGTTGTCAAATAGGAGGCAGAGAGTGGGGGTCAACGGGTGCTATTCGGATTGGCGGATGGTGACTAGTGGAGTGCCCCAGGGGTCGGTGCTGGGGCCTCAGCTTTTTACTATTTATATAGATGATCTGGAGGAGGGAACCGAGTGTAGGGTGTCGAAATTTGCTGATGACACCAAGATTGGGGGAACTGTGCGGAGTGTGTGGAGAGTCTGCACAAGGATCTAGATAGGCTGGGCGAATGGGCCAGGAAATGGCAAATGGAATTTAATGTTGCCAAGTGTGAGGTGGTCCACTTTGGTAGGAATAATGGTAGGAAGGACTATTACTTACGTGGCGAAAAACTGCAGCAGGCGACGGTGCAGAGGAACCTCGGGGTCCTTGTGCATGAGTCGCAAAAACCCAGCTTGCAGGTGCAGCAGGTGGTCAGGAAGGCGAATGGGATGCTGGCCTTCATAGCGAGGGGGATTGAATATAAAAGTAGGGAGGTCTTGCTGCAGCTGTATAGGCATTGGTGAGGCCGCAGCTGGAGTACTGTGTGCAGTTTTGGGCGCCGCACCTGCGCAAAGATATTTTGGCCTTGGAGGGAGTGCAGAGGAGGTTTACTAGGCTGATACCAGAGTTGAGGGGGTTGAGCTATGAGGAGAGGCTGAATAAACTAGGCTTGTACTCGTTAGAGTTTAGAAGAATGAGGGGAGATCTCATTGAGACGTATAAGATGATGAATGGGATGGATAGGATAGAGGTAGAGAGACTCTTCCCGTTCAAAAAAGACAGTAGGACTAGGGGGCTCAGCCTCAAGATAAAGGACGGGTGGTTTAGAACGGAGTTGAGGAGGAACTTCTTCACTCAAAGGGTGGTGAATCTCTGGAATTCTCTGCCCGTTGAAGTGGTGGAGACTGCCTCGCTAAATATTTTTAAGACGCGGGTTGATGGGTTTTTGATAAGAGAAGGGATTAAGGGTTATGGGGAGAGGGCGGGAAAGTGGAACTGAGCCACGACAGATCAGCCATGATCTTATTGAATGGCGGGGCAGGCGCGAAGGGCTAGATGGCCTACTCCTGCTCCTATTTCTTATGTTCTTATGTTCTTATTTGCTACTAATAAATAAACTTTACTTTTGTGTGTATTGAAGACAGAAAAAGATAGGTTCTTGATTGGCAAGGGGAATCAAAGGTTATGGAGATAAGGCAGGAGAATGAGAATTGAGAAACATATCAGCCATAATTGAATGGCAGAGCGGACTTGCTGAGCCGAATGGTTGGACTCTGCTCCGATATCTTATGGTCTTACAGACAACCAGTCAAATTTAACGCTGCAACCCCAAGCACTCAGAGTCCTTCACTTTCAACTTATGTTTTCTGATAGCAGAATAACCCCACCGCTGTGTGAAGATAGAAGCTAAACTAAAGATACGGGGTGGGATTTTCAGAACGCCCACCCCTCCCTGCTACCCTCTCCCAGTGTGTTTGCTGTTGGCGGAGGTGGCTCATCGTTGGCCAGCCAGTGTGAGACCTTCCAGTCCTGGCGATGTCTACAGTGTTTTGCGTAGCTTGACTGTCCCGCTGCTGAGGAACACGGGGGTGGTGGAGGTGGTGGTGGTGGTGGGTGGGGGGGGGGGGAAGGTGGGAGAGGGGGGAAATACGGAGCTGGTTGCAAGTCACCTTCAGCGGGGCTGGAAGATCCCACCAGCAGGAAGGGCCAGAAAATCCCAACCAGAGGCCTCCTTAATGTTTTTACGCAGTGTCACGGAAAATAAAAGCAGAAGGAGGCCATTCGGCCCCTTCGAGCCTGCTCTGCCATTCATTTGGATCATGGCTGATCATTGAATTCAATAGCCTGATTCCCCCCACTCCCACTGTTTTTAAAAACAGGTGGCCTATTTGCCACCTTTGAGGAGCGTTCTGATATTCCACAACCGTTGGCTTCACTATTCCGGACAAGCAAAGTTATTTAGCAATCAAATGAAAGTTACTGCCGTCCCAGATGACCATAGGCTGCTCTGAGGGGGAAGGGATGACTGGTGATGATTTAACCTGAGGATCGCCACTCCTCAGACGAAGGGCAAGGTTGAGAAGGCAAGGGCCTCCGTGCATGACCTCAGCCGGGACGGGAATTGAACCCATACTGTTGGCATCGCTCTGCATCACAAGAGCTGTGCGGCTAATTGAGCTGACTGATTTCCCCCGACTCTGCAATATTGCTCTCTCACAAAGAAAAAAAAAGGACAATCACACCTCAGTCAGCACTTTGGAGGGATTTAAAGCAAGACTTGTAATGTCAGAGTGTGGTGTGGCCCTTTTAAGGGGTGGGAATTTCCTGAGAGCCACGTGTTTGGTGTGGACCCTATGGGTTGTCATGGCAGAAGCTGAACTAATTGGCGGGGGGGGGTGTACCACGGGTCGATGCGGGGCTCGCAGTTGGAGCCAGGGAGTCCAGTAGAGCAGTCACATTTGTAATCTGGTCACTACTTGTGTGTGTATATATAATATATATGTATACCACAAAGATTTGATTTATTATTGTCACATGTATTAGTATACAGGAAAAAGTATTGTTTCTTGCACACTCTACAGACAAAACATACCGTTCATAGAGAAGGAAAAAAGAATATGTGAGTGCAGAATGTAGTGTTACAGTCATAGCTAGGATGTAGAGAAAGATCAACATAATGCAAGGTAAGTCCATTCAGAAGTCTGATGACAGAAGGGAGAAGCGGTTCTTGAGTCGGTTGGTATGTGATCTTAGACTTTTGTATCTTTTTCCCGAGGGGGGAAGGTGGAAGAGTGAGTGTCTGGGGTGTGTGAAGTTCTTAATTATGCTGGCTATTTTTCCGAGGCAATGGGAAGTGTAGATGGAGTCAGTAGTTTGGAGCCTTTTATTGATACATCAAGCCATCTTCGTTCTGTTACAGAGTACAAGTGGCCCTCTGCAGATCATTTAAGGAGGAGAAACTTCTGGATGTTATTCCACACGTATCCAAATGCCTGAGGTTGCTGGGACTTTCAGAGGAGTAATGACAGCAAGTGCTGACGGTTGAAGTGTGATTGTCACGGCAAATCCCGGGCCATTGTTTGATGTAATGCACTTAAAAGCCAATTGATAAGGAAACAAAGTCTTTCTTCACTCTAAAGCACAGTCTTAATCATTTAATTATATTGCAGGTCAAATTCCACTGCAGTTGTGACACACATGAAGAATAATATCAATTTTTCCATAAATTTTACTCACCTCTGTGAACTTTGTGAAGGACTTTCCTAGTGTGATTAGAGTCAAAGCCAAAACTTCCTGGAACAGTTGATTGCAGTGAATGGTCACCAGTAGGAAACGCCTTCCCTTTTTGAATCCCAATTGGCACTCGGAATTTCATAGAAACATAGAACAGTACAGCACAGTACAGGCCCTTTGGCCCTCAATGTTGTGCTGAGCTATGTCCAAACCCAAGATCAAGCTATCCCACTCCCTATCATTCTGGTGTGGTCCATGCGCCTATCCAATAACCGCTTGAAAGTTCCTAAAGTGTCCGACTCCACTATCACAGCAGGCAGTGCATTCCACACCCCAACCACTGAGTGAAGAATCTACCTTGGACATCCCTCCTATATCTCCCAACCTTATAGTTATGCCCCCTAATACCAGCTACATCCACCCGAGGAAATAATCTCTGCATGTCCACTCTATCAATCCCCCTCATCATCTTCTAAACCTTTATTAAGTCGCCTCTCATCCTCCTCACGGCGGCACGGTAGCATAGTGGTTAGCACTGCTGCTTCACAGCTCCAGGGTCCTGGGTTCGATTCCCGGCTCGGGTCACTGCCTGTGTGGAGTTTGCACATTCTCCTCGTGTCTGCGTGGGTTTTCTCCGGGTGCTCCGGTTTCCTCCCACAGTCCAAAGATGTGCGGGTTAGGTTCATTGGCTATGCTAAAATTGCCCCTTAGTATCCTGGGATGTGTAGGTTAGAGGGATTAGCAGGGATATGGGGATAGGGTCTGCGTGGGATTGTGTTCGGTGCAGACTCGATGGGCCGAAGGGCCTGTTTCTGCACTGTAGGGTTCTATGTTCTATGTTCAGCTCTAAAGAGAAATGCCCCAGCTCCCGTATTTCACATATCTGATTTTTCTTGATGAATGCCTGTCATTGACCAGTGTTGTTTAAAGACAACCTTGGAACCAAATTAGTTGCTACATATTAATGCTTGTTCCTATGTTACAATGATGACTACGTTTGAACTGTACTGCATTGGCAATAAAGTATGTGAGGATGTCCTGATACTATGAAAGGGGTTAGGCTGAAACGGGAGAAATGTACTTTTCAATAGAAGAAGTTACCGTCTTAGGGTTCAGGGTCGATTCAAAGGTCCACATGGCCTCCTCCTATTGCCTCTGTTTATCTGTTTTTATGGGAGACAGCTGGGGCGGCATAGTAGCACAGTGGTTAACACTGCTGCTTCACAGCTCCAGGGACCTGGGTTCAATTCCCGGCTTGGGAATGTGCAAAGTGGAGTTTGCAAGTTCTCCTCATGTCTCTGTGGGTTTCCTCCGGGTGCTCCGGTTTCCTCCCACAGTCCAAAGATGTTTGGGTTAGGTTGATTGGCCATGCTAAAATTGCCCCTTAGTGCCCTGAGATGCGTAGGTTAGAGGGATTAGCGGGTAAATATGTAGGGATAAGGGGGTAGAGCCTGGGCAGGATTGTGATTGGTGCAGGCTCGATGGGCCAAATGGTCTCTTCCTGCACTGTAGGATTTCTATGATTCCATGAAACTCCGGTTATAAGAACTGCCTACTCTCATCCAGGTCAAAGTAGAATGAAGGCCTTAGCCAGCAGTTATGTGTGGTAGCCGGGCATTGACAGGGCTGCATGGTGGGACAGTCATTGGCACTGCTGCCTCTCAACACCAGGGACGGGGGTTCGATTCCTGGTTTGGCTCACTGTCTTTGCGGAGTCTGCACATTCTCCCCATGTCTGCATGGGTTTTCCCTGTGTGCTCAAGTTTCCTCCCACAGTTCAAAGATACGTGGGTTAGATTGATTGGTCATGCTAAATTAACCTTTAGTGTCCAGGATGTGATAGGTTAGGGGGATTGCCAGGGTAACTAAGCGGGGATAGGGCCTGGCTGTGATTATTGTTGGTGCAAACTGGATGGGCCAAATGGCCTCCTTCTGCACTGTAGGGATTCTGTGGTTGACAAGGAAGTAGAAAAGATGGTTAGTCAGTGCCCCAGTTGTGAAGCTCAACAGGCTTTACCAGAAACGGTGAAATTGCAACCATGGGAGTGGCCTGGCTGACCATGTAGATTTGGCTGGGTCATTTATGGGTCATATGTTCCTTATGATGCAGACTACAGCCATGGCCACCATCGACAAGTTAAGGAAGGTATTTGCTATCCGTGGCATTCCAGAGGTGGCGGTGTCAGATGATGGCACATCATTCATGGCAGAAGAATTCCAAAAATTTCTCAAGTCCAATGGCATTTGCCTTGTGAGGTTGTCATCGTACCACCTGGCATCAAATGGGCTGGCAGAATGCAGGGTACAAACATTTACATTGTCAATAAAAAGAACAGGCAAATAGGCCTCTTTATTTATGCATAGCCAGTTTCATTGGCCATGCTAAATTGCCCCCTAGAATCCAAAGATGTGTAGGTTAGGTGGATTGGCCATGCTAAATTGCCCCTTGGTGTCCAAAGATATGCAGGTTAGATGGATTGGCCATGCGAAATTGCCCCTTAGTGTCCAAAGATGTGTAAATTAGAGTGGATTGGCCATGCTAAATTGCCCCTTAAGTGTCCCAAGATGTGTAAATTAGGTGCATTATTCATGGTAAATTGCTCCTGATGTGCAGGTTAGGTGGATTAGCTGTGGTAAATGCGCGGGGATACAGGGATAAGCCCGGGGTAAGATGCTCTTTCAGAGAATTGGTGCAGGCTCGATGGGCCAAATGGCCTCCTCCTGCACTGTTGGGATTTTAATGGTGTGTGATGGTGTGTCTGCAGTTAGAGTTTGTAGCAGAGTAAGGTGATTCAGTAGCCATCACCCAGCTCAGCTTACGGTGACGGGAGGGGGGGAATGGTGGTGGTGACAACAGCTGTCAACACTCTAACCATTTCACTACAGCTACTGTCTCTCTGGTGGTGGGGGTGGGGGGGGCTGCATTTGCAGTTTTCAGAGAGATGGGGTGTGTGGGGCGGTGGGGTGTGTGGGGCGGTGGGGTGGTGAGGGGCGGGGTGGTAGTGAAATTAGAGAAGTTGTACATCTTACAAGAAACATTGTTTAAAACTCTGCTGTCATCAATCCGAGTGAATTTGAGCCGTTTTGAACTGGCTCCGTGGGAAAGAGTCGGGAGTTCCTGTCGGACACAGAGGAGTAACAAAGAGCAAAGGAACTTCTGTACGAGTTAATAAATAATTAAAATGATCCGCCTTGCATCTGGGCTGTAGCTGCAGTCTCCGTCCTCCAACGGGGAGAATCTTAATGTCAGGAAGGAGGAAGAAAAGGAAAGAAAAAGACTTTTTTGTTGTTCTGAAATCTCTCCTGCGTTTCTCAACCTTATAATATTTATATTTCCTTGCCCTGCCTGGAACCATGGCTCTCTCAGCAGATCAAATCTACCGGTCGACATTGAACACCTACCAGGTGAGTGTTGCCTTACGTAGCTGTGCTATAGCAGGGATTGATTGGGGTCTAAATACTGTCCATCCCTGTATTGCTGTCTAGAAAGTGTGGTCTCCACTCAGTGAGCTGCAGTTACATCAGAACGTGGGCGACACGCTGGTAGAGTGATTGGCATTGCTGCCTCGCAGTGTCAGGGACCCCTGTTCAATTCCTTGGCCTCGGGTGACTGTCTGTGCGGAGTCTGCGCCTTCTCCTCATGTCTGCATGGGTTTCCTCTGCGTGCTCCGGTTTCCTCCCACACTCCAAAGTTGTGGCTTGATTGCCCCTTGATATCGGGGTAAATGTGTGAGGTTATGGGGTTAGGGTCTTGGGGGGGATGTGGGGAATTGTGGAAAGTGCAGACTCGTTGGGCTAAATGGCTTCCTTCTGCACTGTAGGGATTCTATGAACATTCAGCCCCTCGAGCCAGCTCCTACACTTAACAAGATCATGGCTGATCTGTGTCTCTAACTCTATGTATCCGCCCTAGGCCCATATCCCTTGACATCCCTACTCAATAAATCTTTGTCCATCTCAGACTTAAACCTAACAATTGAACCAACATCCACTGCCATTTGAGGAAGAGAGTTCCAAACCTCCCCCACTCTCTGCGTGTAGAAGTGTTTTCGAACATCTCTCCTGAATGATTTGGCCCTAATTTTTAGATTATGGCCCCTGGTTCTAGAACCTTCAACTACTGGCAACAATTTATCCTTATCCACCCTGTCTTTCCCTGTAAATATTTAGTAGACTGCTAACAGATCACCTCCCCCTCAATCTTCTGAATTTGAGAGATTAATCTCTCTAATCTCTCCTCATAATTTAATCACTGGAGTCTAGGAATTGTTCCTGTTTTATGATTGGTTTGCAATAAATAGAAGAATCATGAGCAGAGTGGCACATTGAGTTGGCACTGCTGCCTCACAGCGCCAGGGAACCTGGGTTCAATTCCCGGCTCAGGTCACTCAGGCCTGTGTGGAGCTTGCACGTTCTCCCCGTGTCTGCATGGGTTTCCTCCGGGTGCTCCGGTTTCCTCCCACACTCCAAAGATGTGCAGGTTAGGCGGATTGGCCAGGCTAAATTGCCCCTTAGTATCAGAGGGATTAGCAGGATAAATGCATGCAGTTACAGAGGATAGAGCCTGGGTGGGATTGTGGTCGATGCAGACTCGATGGACTGAATGGCCCTCTTCTGCACTGTAGGGATTCTATGATTCTATCTCATGACATTTTAGCACAAGTGGCTTTTTTGTATAGAATTTACAGCACAGAAACAGGCCAGTCAGCCCAACCAAAGTGCTGGTACAATCCCCATCACGCATCCCCTCCTACTCTGCCATATTTAATCCTATCAAAGAACAATACATCACAGGAACAGGCCCTTCGGCCCACCAAGCTTGTGCCCATATGTGGATTCTATCCCTCTGTTCGCCTCCCGTTCATGTGTCTATCAAGATAAGCCTTGAATGTGCTTTCCACCACTGGCAGCGTGTTCCACCCACCAACCTTTGTGTGAAGTACTTTCCCCGCACATCTCCACTAAACTTACCCCCTCTTACCTTGTGCCGTCTTGTTGTTGACCTTTTTCCCCCTTGGGAAAAAGCCCCTGACTATCCACCCTGTCTGTGCCCCTCATCACTTAGTCTCTCAGGTCTCCCCTCAGCCTCTGTCTTTCCAGTGAAAACAATCTGAGTTTATCCAACCTCTCCTCGTAGCCAACACCCTTGAGACCAGGCAATATCCTGGTGAACCTTCTTTGCACTCTCTCCAAAGAAACCATGTCTTGATAGTGTGGTGACCAGACAATACTCCAAATGTGGTCTAACTAAACTTTTGTATTGGCTCAGGAAACATTCAGAGAGGGAGTAGGGCAGAAATTATTCAGCCTTAGAATCCAGGCAACATTCGTTCCTGCAAAAACAGTCAGAGAGACATTCACTGGACATCTTGTTGAGTTATTGCTGCTGCTGCCTTTCATCTATCATTCTATCTCAGTGCATTGAAACCTGACCCAGTAAAACACTTGAAGGTATTCTGGCTGCCTTTTATTTCCACCCCCCCAACCCCTGCCAGGTTAGGGTGGCCAGAATGTAACTCTCCCTCTTGCGCACTGTGAGGTAGAGACTGGAGTGGGGAATATCAAGTTCTATTAATCAGTTAATTGTTGATTGTAAAGATATCAGTTTAACAGCCCATCATTTATTAATAGTAAACCTGGCAGGCTATTCTTAGCTCATTCTACTATGGGGAGGTGGTACTGTCACCGGACCGACGGTCTGGAGACACCAGCTCCGGGGGTTCGAATCCCACCATGGAGTTAAACTGATGACCATGAAACCATTATTGTAAACGCCCAATCTGTTTCATTAATGCCCCCTAATAGGGAAGGAGATCAACCATCCTCACTGACACATGACTCCAGACTCTCAACTACCCTCTGAGGCAGCTGAGCAAGCCACTCAAGTTCAAGGGCAATTAGGGATGGGCAACAAATCAAAGGAGTGGGTGGCGCAGTGATTAGCACTGCTGCCTCATAGCGCCAGGGGCCCTGGTTTGATTCCTGGTTCGACCACAATCCCACCCAGGCTCTATCCTCTGTAACTGCATGCATTTATCCTGCTAATCCCTCTGATACTAAGGGGCAATTTAGCCTGGCCAATCCGCCTAACTTGCACATCTTTGGAGTGTGGGAGGAAACCGGAGCTCCCGGAGGAAACCCATGCAGACACGGGGAGAACGTGCAAGCTCCACACAGGCAATGACCTGAGCCGGGAATTGAACCCAGGTTCCCTGGCGCTGTGAGGCAGCAGTGCCAACTCAATGTGCCACTCTGCTCATGATTCTTCTATTTATTGGCTTGGATCACTGTGTGGGTTTCCTCTGGGTGCTCCAGTTTCCTCCCACAGTCCGAAAGACGTGATGGTTAGGTGGATTGGCTGTGCCAAATTCTTCCTCAGTGTACCTGAACAGGCACCCAGAGTGTGGTGGCTAGGGGATTTTCATAGTTCATTGCAGTGTTAATGGAAGCCTGCTTGCGACACCAATAAACATACTTAAAACTTTAAAATCCGACAATGACTTCTACCCTCGATCCAAGTTCAAATCTCAGTGGAACCTTGCTTTTTGGGTGGCACAGTGGTTAGCAATGCTGCCTCAAAACACCAGGAACCTGGGTTCGATTCCTGGCTTGGGTCACTGTCTGTGTGGAGTCTGCACGTTCTCCCCGTGTCTGCATGGGTTTCCTCTGGTTTCCTCCCACAGTCTGAAAGACGTGCTGTTCAGGTGCATTGGCTGTGTTAAATTCTCCCTCAGTGCATCTGAACAGGTGCGGGAGTGTGGTGACTGGGGGATTTTCACAGTAACTTCATTGCAGCATTAATGTGAGCCTACTTGTGACACTAATAAATGAACTTTACACATGCCTCCAGACTCTTAACTGTTCTCTGAAATGGTCTAGCAAGCCACTCAAGTTCAAGGGCGATTAGGGCTGGGCAATGAATGCCAGCGATGCCCACATCCCATGGAAGAATAAAAGAACACCGTTTGTGTCAGTCGACAAGCTAAATCCTCAAACTTCAATTAATTTGTTTTGCACAGGTTACGCAATTTGCTGTCCCAGGGAAGTCCAATTTCACAGTACTGTAATGATAGGGCGTACGCAAGGTGGCACAGTGGTTAGCACTCATTCACTGCCCCACACGCTAGGAACCTGGGTCAAAAGAGCTGGGCATGGTGGCGCAGTGGTTAGCACTGCTGCCTCACAGTGCCAGGGTCCCAGGTTCAATTCCGGCCTTGGGTCACTGCCTATGTGGAGTCTGCACATTCTCCCCGTGTCTGACTGGGTTTCCTCCGGATGTTCCGGTTTCCCCCGTACTCTAAAGATGCGTGGGCTAGGTTGACTGGCCGTGCTAAATTGACCCTAGTGTCAAGGGGGTTAGCTGGCTAAATGAGTTAAACCGAGGGGCCACTTCTGCCGGGTCAGGAATTCCCATGGCACTGTATTGAGGAGGAGCTCCCTGGTATCTTGGCCAATTCTTATCCAAGGACCAACCCTTCAAACAGATAAATCATTTGACCCAGCTGTTGGCCCCTCTCCCATAGCTACATTCATGGCCTTGTGTCCTTGGAGAGGGTGTATGCGGCCTCCACTAGTTTGGCACCGTCCGTGCTGTGGGGACCATCGGCAGTGAAATGCATTATTGGCCTCCAGGGCAACAACTTAATTTAGTTGGATAAAGTTCCTTTTTATATTTTTTTTCTTTAATCATCGTGCCTTTAGGGGGGTGGGAGGGGAGAGTGGGGTGGTGGGGGCTATCATTTCATAGAATCCTGACAATACAGGAAGAGGCCATTCAGCCCATAGGGTCTGCACCCATTCTCTGACAGAATATCTTACCCAGCCCCACCACCTGCTCGATCCCATGACTAATCCATCTAACCTGCACATCTTTGGACCCTAAGGGGCAATTTAGCATGGCCAATCCACCTAACCTGCACATTTTTGGACACTAAGGGGCAATTTAGCATGGCCAATCCACCTAACCTGCACATCATTGGACACTAAGGGGCAATTTAGTTTAACTGACTTTTATTTTTCAATTGATTAAGTTGTTTGCTTTACCGGAAGTATCTAAAGCTGGTCTAAACTGCTCGTTATCACGTTACTGTTTCTGGGGTCTTGCTGTGCGCGGGTTGTTTTCCACAGTTGACCGCTTTTCTGAAAGCTCTTTCTTGACTGTAAGCTGCTTTGAGACGTCTGGCGATTATGAGAAACGCAGTCATTCGATTCACTGGCCTCTTGGAAGTCAGATCCCGTCAACAAAAATCTTAAAAATCGCAGAGAGTTTTTAAAAAAAAAAGTGTAAATGTGCTTTCATTCCAACTCTTCTATACCCCCCCCCACTTAGTAATTTTAGTATTTTGTCATGCGCCGCCAAAGCACCCCTTAGTAATTTTATTTTAATATTTTGTCACGCACTGCCAAAACAAGCGAGAGAAAATAACTGTGCAAAGTTCTCTGAGTGACAAAATGTTCCGATCAAGTATTTGCCTGCCTTTAGATCCGTAAGCCAAGAACAGAACAGAACTTTCTCTCCTTGCGCTCCTGTTTTCTTTCCTTGAATTTAATAAAAAGCTCAGTAATTCATTTGACCCTATGGGTCAAAGCAAGATGGACTTGATCCTTTGTAATTCATTGCTTGTGTTGTCTGGTCCTCTAATTGTCTTTGTGTTCGATTGCAGAACATCATGGATCAGTTCAATCCTGGACTGCAGAATCTGGTGTTCCTTGGAAACAACTTTATGAAAGCTTTCCGTAGTAGGTATCCCATTCCTGCCATACTTTGTTCTCGTGACACGTTGTTTTCAGGTTAGTTGGACCTCAAGATTGAACGATAAGGGAGCGGATTTATACAAAGAACAAAGAACAATCCAGCACGGGAAACAGGCCCTTCGGCCCAACGAGCCCGCGCCGCCACATCACCCTGCACCTATTCTACCCTGCATATCTATGAATGGAACCCTACTCAGTCAGATTCAGGGAAGAAATAGTGTCAATTTGGTAAAAACCGATTAGCCTGAGAGCACATTTTTGGGGTGTGGGAGGAAACCGGAGCGCCCGGAGGAAACCCACGCAACCACAGGGAGAATGCGCAAACTCCCACAGACACAGGCCCAAATCCATGTGCCTGCACAGCCAGCAGTGCTAGTCACTGAGCTGTTGCGGCGCCCATCTACCGGTCCAGGATCAAGCACACACACCGACACGAAGTTCTAGGCCACTCCTGGAACTTCCAAGAGCAGCCCAGGCACGACCTGCCGTGTGAATGCCCCTCGTTTGACACGAGGTGGACCTCCACCTGTGGAATAAAGTCAAAAATATTAATCTTACAACCTGCCTTTCCGGTGTCTCCCGAGGTTTAACCCTATTTAATATCCCCTACCATATCCCTCCATTCTCGTTTCACTCATGTGCCTATCTAACTGCATCTTAAACGAGTCCAATGTTCCTGCCTCCACCACCCTACTCGGTAGCGCGTTCCAGACCCCTACAACTCTCTGCGTAAAGAACCTTCTTCTCACCTCCAAATTATACCTCTCCCCCCTCACCCTTAAATGATGACCTCTCGTGTTCGTACCCAGTCTAGGGAGCAGTCTCTCACTATTAACTCTATCCATTCCCTTCATTATCTTATATACTTCTATCATGTCCCCTCTCAATCTCTGCCTTTCCAAGGAGAATAGTCCCAGTTTCTTCAACCTCTCCTCGTAACCCAGTCCCCCCATGCCAGGCAACATCCTGGTAAACCTCCTCTGCACCCTTTCCAGAGACTCCACGTCCTTCCGGTAGTAAGGTGACCAGAACTGGACGCAGTACTCCAAATGCGGTCTAACCAACGTTCTGTACAACTGAAGCATTAGACGGCAGCTTTTATTTCGGCTTATCAAACGCCTTCAGAGAAACACTGACCCCACCCTGTCAGCAAACTGTGGCAAACCCAGCCCATCCCCCCTACTGTCCAAATTTCACCATCAGGATTTGAATCTGAGTCCCCGGAACATTACCCTGGGTCTCATGCCCCCTACGTATTATCTTGGGGCCTCTGGATTGCTAGACAGTTGGTTGTTCAGGGCCCAAAAGAGAAAACGCTGGAAAATCTCAGCAGGTCTGGCAGCATCTGTAAGGAGAGCAAAGAGCTGACTTTTGAGTCCAGACAAAGCTAAGTTTGTCAAAGCTAAAAGGCACAGAATGTGGGAGATATACTGCAGGGTGAGGGAATGAAAAATGAGTCATAGCCACAGAAACCCGGGGAAAGGCTGCTAATGGCAGTCCTTAGAATAACAAATGTGAATGGCCAAATGGCAGGGCAGCTAAAACCATTAGCACCTCTTAGTCTTTCCCCTGGTTTCTGTGGCTATGATTCATCTTTCATTCCCTTCCCCTGCAGTATAAATATCTCCCACTTTCTAGGCCTGTTAGTTTTGACAAAAAGTCATCTGGACTCAACGTCAGCTCTTTTCTCTCCTTACAGATGCTGTCAGACCTGCTAAGATTTTCCAGTGTTTTCTTTTTTGGTTTCAGGTTCCAGCCTCCGCAGTAATTTGCTTTTATCCATATGGTTGTTCAGGGAACTTTCTGTGCAAACTCTACGCAGACAGTCACCCGAGGCCTGAATTGAACCCGGGACCCTGGCGCCGTGAGGCAGCAGTGCTAACCACCGTGCTTGAGGGGAAGCATTGGCAAAATGGTATTACCGCTAAGAGTTGAATTCAAATTTCACCATCAGCCATGGTGGGATTCAAACCCGGGTCCTCAGAGTGTTACCCTGGGTCTCATGCCCCCTAAGTATTATCTTGGGGCCTCTGGATTGCCAGACAAGTAACAGCAACAGGGAGAGGTGGTGGCTTACTGGTATTGTCACTAGACTAGTAGTCCAGAGACCCAGGGTAATGCTTTGGGGACCCTGGTTCAAATCCCACCATAGCAGATGGTGAAATACGAATTGAATAAAAGTCTAATTGTGAATAGGAAAACATTGTCGATTGTCGCAAAAACTTATCTGGTTCACTAATGTCCCTGAGGGAATGAATTCTTACCTGGCCTGGCCTACATGTGACTCCAGATCCACAACAATGTGGGGATGCCTTGCTGAAGTTGTACAAGACATTAGTAAGATCACACTTGGAGTACTCTTCACCCTATTATAGAAAGGATATTATTAAACTAGAAAGACTGCAGAATAGATTTACTGGGATGCTACCAGGACTTGATGGTTTTAGTTATAAGGAGAGACTGAATAGACTGGGACATTTTTCCACAGAGTGTGGATGGCTTAGGGGGTGATCTTGCAGAGGTCTATAAAATAATGAGGGGCATAGATCAGCTAGATGGTCAATATCTTTTCCCATAGGTAAGGGAGTCTAAAATTAGAGGGCATGGGTTTAAGGTGAGAGGGGAGAGATACAAAAGGGTCCAGAGAGTCAGTATTTTCACACAGAGTGGTGAGTGTCTGGAACAAGCTATCAGAAGTAGTAGTAGAGGCGGGCACAATTTTAAAAAGCATTTAGACAGTTACATGGGTAAGATGGGTATGGAGGGGTATGGGCCAAATGCGGGCAATTGGGGCTAGTTTAGTGATTTTTTAAAAAAGGGCAGAATGGATAAGTTGGGCCTGTTTCCATGCTGTAAACCTCAATGACTCTATGACTTGTAACTGCCCTCTGAAATGGCTCAGCAAGCCACTCAGTTCAAGGGCAATTAGGGATGGGCAATAAATGTCGGCCCAGCCAGTTGGACGCCTACATGCCAGGTAAGGATGAAAAACAGAGAGTGTGCATGAGAGAGGGTGTGAGGGAGGGGGCGATAACTGGGCAAGTCCTGGCCCTTGATAAAAATGATCATTCTTCACGTGTGAGCCTGGGAACTGAGGGAGAGGCTTGAAGGTCAGAAATAGACAGCTTCAAATGTGCTTGGGCCACATTCCACCAGGGCGTTGAGACCTCCGCAACTCAAACAGAATGATCAGAGCATACCAGGCCAAAGAACCCATGTCAGATTCCAGCAATGTCAGAGGTCCAGGCAATAAAACTGCGCTCCTGGACACAGAACAAAGAAACCCGGCTTATGGTTTGTTCTTGCTGTTGTTTTATTTAAGCAGTCTTGCCAGTTCTGATGTGTATCAACTGTTGTACCTCATGATCTTTCCTGTTGCTTTAATGGTGCCAGATTGCCATGTTTGTCTGAGTGTGTTTTGTTTTTGCTGTACTCAGTCTGACACGGGGCTGACTGTTGACTTGTTCATAATATTTGTCCACCTTCACTGGAATCACGGTCAGCGTTGACGCTTGTTGGGATGTGGTGTCACGGGAATCAGGTTCTTTCTCCTGACCCCCTCCCCACAAAGGGGTGGCACGGTGACACAATGGTTAGCATCTGGATATAAATTGTCCCATTGGTAAGATGCAGCATGAAGGGAAGGTCATGTCTGACTAATTTGGTGGAATTCTTAGAGAACGTTACACGTGCAGTGGACAATGGGGAACCTGTGGATGTGGTGTATTTGGATTTCCAGAAGGCATTTGACAAGGTACCGCACCAGAGATTGCTACATAAGATAAAGGTGCACGGTGTTACGGGTATTAACATGGATAGAGGATTGGTTAACTAACAGAAAGCAAAGAGTGGGGGTAAATGGCTGTTTTTCTGGTTGGCGACCAGTAACTACTGGTGTGCCTCAGGGTTCAGTGTTGGGACCGCAATTATTTACGATTTACAGAGATGATTTGGAGTTGGGGACCAAGTGTGGTGTGTCAAAATTCGCAGATGACACTAAGATTAGTGGCAAAGGATGCTGAAAGTCTGCAAAAGGATATAGATAATCTGTGAGTGGATGAGGGTCTGGCAAATGGAGTACAATGTTGGTAAATGTGAAGTCATCCATTTTGGCAGGAATAACAACAAAATGGACTATTATTTAAATGGTAAAAAATTGCAGCTTGCTGCTGTGCAGAGGGACCTGGGTGTCCTTGTGCAAGAATCTCAAAGAGTTGGTTTGCAGGTGCAGCAGGTAATTAAGAAGCAAATGGAATTTTGTCCTTTATTGCTAGAGGGATGGAGTTTAAAAACAGCGAGATTATGTTGCTGCTGTATAAGGTGCTGGGGTGAGGCCACACCTGGAGTACTGTGTACAGTTTTGGTCTACTTACTTGAGAAAGGATATACTGGCACTGGAGGGGGTGCAGAGGAGATTCACTAGATTGATTCTGGAGTTCAGAGGGTTGGCTTATGAGAAGAGACTGAGTAGACTGGGGCTATACTCATTGGAATTCAGAGGGGAGATCTTATAGAAACATATAAGATTATGAAAAGAATGGATAAGATAGAAGCAGGGAAGTTGTTTCCACTGGCGGGTGAAACTAGGACTAGGGGGCATGACCTCAAAATAAGAGGAAGCGGATTTAGGACTGAGTTGAGGAGGAACTTCTTCACACAAAGGGCTGTGACTCTGTGGAATTCCCTGCCCAATGAAGCAATTGAGGTTACCTCACTGAATGTTTTTGAAGCAAGGGTAGATTTTTGAACAGTAAAGGAATTAAGGGTTATGGTGAGCGGGTGGGTAAGTGGACCTGAGTCCACAAAGAGATCAGCCATGATCTTATTGAATGGCGGAGCAGACTCGATGGGCCAGATGGTCTGCTCCTGCTCCTATTTCTTATGTTCTTATCGCACTGCTGCCTCACAGCGCCAGGGACCCGGGTTCAATTCTGGCCTTGGGTCACTGTCTGTGTGGAATTTGCACATTCTCTTCGTGTCTGCGTGGGTTTCCTCCGGGTGCTCCGGTTTCCTCCCACAGAGCAAAGATGTGTGGGTTCGAGTCGATTGGCCATGCTAAATTGCCCCTTTGTGTCAAAAGTTAAGGTTTATTTATTAGTCACAAGTAAGGCTTACATTAACACTGCAATGACGTTACTGTGAAATTCCCCAGTGGTCACAGTTTGGCACCTGTTCAGGTCAATGCACCTATCCAGCACATCTTTAAGACAGTGGGAGGAAACCAGAGCACCCGGAGGAAACCCACGCAGACATGGGGAGAACGTGCAGACTCTGCACAGACAGTGACCCAAGCAGGAATTGAACCTGGGTCCCTGGCGCTGTGAGGCAGCAGTGCTAACCATTGTGCCATCTCTTTTTTTTGGGGGGGGGGTGCGGTGGAGAATATTATCAGCCGTTCCTTCACTGTCACTGGATAAAATTTTAGAAGTTTGAAGCAATGTGACATTTGTGTGTGTTTGTGTGTGGGGAAGCTGGTTAACACTATGGGTGGGTGCTTCCTAAAAATAAGACCAATTACTTCTTGTTGACCAAGTTAAACTCCCTAACAGCGCTGTGGGTGTACCTACTTCTCAGGGACTGCAGCGGTTCGAGAAGGTGGCTCATGGACTTTCTGGATGGTGCCGGGAATCGAACCTGGGTCCCTGACACTGTGAGGTAGCAGTGCTAACCGCCATGCCGCCCCCATGTCACCTCACCGTTTATTTCATTATTTCACAGGCTGCGGGCATTGCTGGCTAGAAACTATTTCAGATACATTACAAACTACAGCAGACAGTGTTTGGGTTCCCCGATACTGTGTCACAGCAGGTAGCTTGGAGTAAAATTGATATCCCTCACACAAATAAACCCAAAACTCCACACTGAGCCTTAAATATTCTACAGCTAAATATTTAAACAGATAACAATACTAACTCACCATTTTTAGTTGGAATGTCTTTGTAGTTCTGTCTGCTTCTCTCCCATATACAGCAGCTTGAAGATTGTTACTGTTTGGTTGCTCATCCCTAATTGCCCTTGGTGTGCAGTCAGCCCCCTTAAATCTTGAAGGCAGCACAGTGGGTGAGCGCTGCTGCCTCTCAGCCCCGGGGACAGGTTTGATCCCCGGCTTGGGTCACTGTCTGTGTGGAGTTTGCACGTTCGCCCCGTGTCTGCGTGGGTTTCCTCCGGGTGCTCCGGTTTCCTCCCACAGTCCAAAGGTGTGCAGGGTAGGTGCATTGGCCGTGCTAAATCACCCCGTAGTTCCTCCTGACACTATCCAGGGTAAAGGCATGAGGTTATCGGGATTGGGCCTGGGTGGGACTGTGGTCGGTGCAGACTCAGTGGGCTGAATGGCCTCCTTCTGCAATGTTGGATTCAACTCGATGGGCCGAAGGTTTTTTTCTGGTTGTCATTGAGTGCGTGTAACTCCATTAAGTCTTGAGTCATGGTAACATGTTGATTTATTGTCCTTGTTACCCTGTGCTTGCGCAAGACAGACCCACCGTATTGTTTATTTAGGAACCACTCACTCCTGAGTTCTTAACCGGCCAAGCGTAGACACAGCGATCAATTAATGTTCTTGTCATGGTTTTAATGAGGGAGATGTTAACTGTCCAATTTTTCTTTCCATTCACTTCCACTTTAAAAAGTTTATCTATGGGATATTGAATGTCACTGGCTTTGTTACCCATCCCAATTATCTTTGAACTGACTGACTTGCCAGAGGGGCAGTTAAGAGTCAATCACATTGCTGTGGATTTCCAGTCACTTGTGGGCCAGATTTCACAGAATCATAGAATCCCTGCCGTGCAGAAAGAGGCCATTTGGCCCATCGACCTGCACTGGCAACAATCCCACCCAGACCCTATCCCCTTAACGGCACGTATTTACCCAGTTAATCCCCTGATACTAAAAGGCAATTTAGCATGGCCAATCCACCTTACCTGCACATCTTTGGACACTAGGGAGCAATTTAGCATGGCCAATACACCTAACCTGCACATCTTTGGACGCTAAGGACAATTTAACACAGCCAATCCAGCTAACCTACGTGTCTTTAGACTGTGGGAAGAAACCGGAGCACCCGGAGGAAATCCACGCAGACACGGGGAGAATGTGCAAACTCCACACAGACAGTGGCCCGAGGCCAGAATCAAACTTGAGTCCCTGGCGCTGTGAGGCAGCAGTGCTCACCTTTCCTTCGCTAAAGGGCCAGAAGGGTTTTTATGATCATTGAAAACGGTTTCACATTTCACCATCTGCCATGGTGGGATCTGAATCCGGCTCTTCTGATTGCTAGTCCAGCGACAATACCACTAGCACCACCACCTCATTGCAGACACAGGGCCTCAGGAAATCCTACAATCCTACAGGGTTTTACAGTCAATGAAGTACTTCCTTCTCAAGTCTGTTTATTGGTATAAGGTCAGAAATGCAACAGCCGGTTTACACACACAGCAAAGTCCCCCAGGCGGCCATGTGCTAATGATTAACCTGAGATTGGTGATGTTGGTTGAAGGATGATGTTATCTCGGATGTGAGAGAGAACCTAACCACACTTCTTTGAAATGGCAAAGACGAGACTTTTGACATCAATCCGAGATGGGGAAGGAGATAAAAAGTTGACGCCATCAACCCTGCTACACTCCCTTAGTTTACACTCACTTATCATTGGGGGTCTGAAGATGTGCAGGTTAGGTGGATTCGCCATGCTAAATTGCCCCTTAGTGTCAAAAGATGTGCAGGTTAGGTGGATTGGCCATGCCAAATTGCCCCTTAGTGTCAAAAGATATGCAGGTTAGGTGGATTGGCCATGCTAAATTGCCCCTTAGTATCCAAAGATGTGCAGGTTAGGTGGATTGGCCATGCCAAATTGCCCCTTAGTGTCAAAAGATGTGCAGGTTAGGTGGATTGGCCATGCTAAATTGCCCCTTAGTATCCAAAGATGTGCAGGTTAGGTGGATTGGCCATGCTAAATTGCCCCTTAGTGTCAAAAGATGTGCAGGTTAGGTGGATTGGCCATGCCAAATTGCCCCTTAGTGTCAAAAGATGTGCAGGTTAGGTGGATTGGCCATGCTAAATTGCCCCTTAGTATCCAAAGATGTGCAGGTTAGGTGGATTGGCCATGCCAAATTGCCCCTTAGTGTCAAAAGATGTGCAGGTTAGGTGGATTGGCCATGCTAAATTGCCCCTTAGTATCCAAAGATGTGCAGGTTAGGTGGATTGGCCATGCTAAATTGCCCCTTAGTGTCAAAAGATGTGCAGGTTAGGTGGATTGGCCATGCTAAATTGCCCCTTAGTGTCAAAAGATGTGCAGATTAGATGGATCAGCCATGCTAAATTGCCCCTTAGTGTTGGGGAGGTGAGCAGGGTAAATATATGCGGTTATGGGGACAGAGCCTGGGTGGGATTGTTGTCCGGACAGGCTCAATGGGCAGAATGACCTCCTTCTGCACTGTAGGGATTCTATCACTGACTCTTTATTGAATGCCCACTTTGAAATCTTTCTAATTGCCTTCTTCCTTGCAGTGCTGGCCGGGGCAGCGAACACTTATTTTGTTGCGGTGGGGAGATTTGGCGAACAAGCTCTTCGAACGTCCACGTCTCAGACACTGGGTAAGAATCAATTCTCCTCAGGACCAGGGCTTCCAGGGCAGGGTTCATGGTCTCTCCTGAGGTAAAATGGCCACCTGACCTATGGGATGAACCCGCTCATGCAGTGAATCCCTGCAGTACAGAAGGAGGCCATTCGGCCAATAAAGTCTTGCACCACCCACAATCCCATCCAGGCCCTGTTCCCGTAACCCCACACATTTACCGTGCTAGTCCCCCTGACACAAGGGTCAATTTAGCATGGCCAATCCACCTAACCTGCACATCTTTGGATTGCCGTCTGGGCCAGTTTTTTTTTGTCACATGTTCTCCCAAGGCGAGAAGTATTGGATACTACCCAATGGAATATCTCCATTGCCAATGACTCTTGGAGCAGCTGCGGCTGAGGTTAGCTGCTGTGTAAACGTTGATGACGTCTCGGAATAGCACCAATTATAAGAGCATTGCATTTCCACAACAGTATTTCTGTAACCTAAATTGACTGATCAGTGTCATTTTTGTAAGGCGGCAACAGTGGTTAGCACTGCTGTCTCTCAGCGCCAGGAGCCTGGGTTCGATTCTGACCTTGGGTCACTGTCTGTGTGGAGTCTGCACGTTCTCCCAGTATCTGTGAGGATTTCCTCTGGGAGCTCCGGTTTCCTCCAGAACCCAAAGATGTGTAGGTTAGGGTGGATTGGCCATGCTAAATTGTCCCTTTGGGTCCAAAGATGTGCAGGTTAGGTGGATTGGCCATGCTAAATTGCCCCTTAGTGTCCAAAGATGTGCAGGTTAGGTGGATTGGCCATGCTAAATTGTCCCTTAGTGTCCAAAGATGTGCAGGTTAGGTGGATTGGCCATGCTAAAATGTCCCTTAGTGTCCAAAGATGTGCAGGTTAGGGGGATTGGCCATGCTAAATTGCCTGTTAGTGTCCAAAGATGTGCAGGTTAGGGGGATTGGCCATGCTAAATTGCCTGTTAGTGTCAGGGGAATTGGTAGGATGGATATGGAGATAGGCCCTGGGATTGTTGTCAGTACAGGCTTAATGGGCCGAATGGCCCCCTTCTGCACTATGGGGATTGTATGATTCTAATCTAGTCCTTTTTGATTGAGCCACTTTCGCCAGGACTTCACTGAGGATGAGCAGACTGAGGAGACTTTGGGCTTGGTTTATCCTTACACTCTTCCATCTGAGCGGGTCTTTCAGGCCAAGCGGGTCTTGCTCCTTGACCAAGGTACATGTCTGTTCCTTTAAGATTTCCTCAGAATTGTCCATTTTTGACGGCACGATTCAACCATAAAGGGGGAACTGAAATCACTCAAAAGCAATTGCCACCAAAAGCCAATCAGGCTAATATGCCGATTGGAAAACCTACCTATCTATGGATAGTCATTCCTTAGTACCACCTCCTGGGGGTTACCATTGACCAGAAACTCAACTGGACTCGCCACATTAACACAGTGGCTACAAGAGCAAGTCAAAGGCTAGGAATACTGCGGCAAGTAACTCACCTCCTGACTCCCCAAAGTCTGTCCACCATCTACAAGGTACAAGTCAGGAGTGTGATGGAATATTCCCCACTTGCCTGGATGGGTGCAGCTCCAACACTCAAGAAGCTCAACACCGTCCAGGGCAAAGCAGCCTGTTTGATTGGCACCCCATCCACAAACATCCATTCCTTCATCACTGACCATCTACAAGATGCACTGCAGCAATTCACCAAAGATCCTTGGACAGCACCTTCCAAACCCAAGACCACTTCCATCTAGAAGGACAAGGACAGCAGATACATGGGAACACCCACCAGCTGCAAGTTCCCCTCCAAGCCACTCACCATCCTAACTTGGAAATATATCGGCCGTTCCTTCACAGTCGCTATCTTGGAATTCCCTCCCGATCGGCATTGTGGGTCAACCCACAGTACGGGGACTGCAGCGATTCAAGATGGCAGCTCACCACCACCTTCTCAAGGGGCAACTAGAGATGGGCAATAAATGCTGGCCCAGCCAGTGACACCCATGCCCCATGATTGAATATATAAACAGGAACGAACTCTGCAGCTTGTAGCTATCTCTTTAAAACAAAAAAAATGACAAATACTTTGACCTGGATCCAAATTTTCACGTACAATAATCATTGGTTGCTAAGTGACGATATCATATATTGTCTGGCTGATGGGAACAAAGAAGTGTTGTAAAATGTGTTCCTTATCTCCCACCTTGAAGAAGCGAAATTGCTGCTGCTCACTTTCTGTGCCTTTAGGCTTCAATTACAATAAGCTGAGGACGACAACATTTTTGCTGTGTAAGGGGAAAAGGCTTTAATCAGTTTACCTTAAAACCCCTACAGTGCAGAAGGAGACCATTCAGCCCATCCACTGTCCACCAACTCTCCACGAGAGCATCCCAGCCAGGCACAAGCCTCTGCCCTATCCCTGTGACCCTGCGCATTCACCATGGCCAATCCACTAATCCTTTACATCTTTGGAAACTAAGGGGCAATTTAGCACGGTCAATCCCACCTAACCTACAGATCTTTGGCCACAAAGGGACAGTTTATCATGGCCAATCCACCTAACCTGCACATCTTTGGACACTAAAGGGCAATTTAGCATGGCCAATCCACCTAACCTGCACGTCTTTGGACACTAAAGGGCAATTTGACATGGCCAATCCACCTAACCTGCACATCTTTGGACACTAAAGGGCAATTAAGCATGGCCAATCCACCTAACCTGCACATCTTTGGACACTAAAGGGCAATTTAGCATGGCCAATCCCCCTAACCTGCACATAACAATGAACAAAGAACAGGCCCTTCGGCCCTCAAAGCCTGCACTGACCATACTGCCTGACTGAACTAAAACCCCCTACACTTCTGGGACCATATCCCTCCATTCCCATCCTATTCATGTATTATCCAGATGCCCCTTAAAACTCGCCATCATATCTGCTTCCTCTACCTACCCTGTCAGCAAGTTCCAGGCACCCACCAACCACCCTCTGTGTAAAAAAAAACTTGCCCTCGCACTTCAAAAATTTTACCCCTTGTATCTTCGGAGTGTGGGAGGAAACCGGACCACCCAGAGGAACCTCATGCAGACATGCTAACAGAGTGTACAAACTCCACACAGTCACTCAAGGCTGGATTCAAACCCAGGTCCCTTGAGCTGTGGGGCAGCAGAGCTAAGCATTGTGCCATCATGCCATCCATCTAGTAGTAATGAAAATAAAAAGCAGCCCTCACCCCATCCCTCCCCACACACTCCTCATACCCAATCCATGCCAACACACATGGCACCTCATGTCTCCTATTCACCTCAATGGCCCTTCTCCATACCAAACTATGTCTCCCAGCCCATGCTATGGCCTCTGAACCAATCTAGTGCCAATTCATGCCAACCCACAACCCCACTCATGGTTGACAGTCCCTATGCCAATTCAAACATCCCACCTGCTACCCTTTGCCCTAACACCCTCCATGCCAACTCACCTCATTGGCGTGATGAGCAGAACTCAAGAGCCATACTGAGATGACATAAATTTTGAGATATTTATTACAGACTTTGCTGTTTTAAAATAAACAGTCATTGATAAATCCCCATTCAATACATTTAAATCCCTGACAGTACTTAGTTCCTTACACAAAAAAGCATTTGTATTCCCAACCCCACAGCAAAGTTCGCTGATCTCTTTATGACAACTGGAAGCTGTCAATCAAACTGTGAACTTAGAGGTCAGGCACTTTGATGATATGTTGTGGAAAAGGTCAGGCAGTAATAATAATAAATAAATAAAGTTCAGGAAATAATACAATAATAATGACACTCAGTCGCATGTCAACAAACATTGAAATTACAAACACCAATTTCTTTTAACTGCATGTTTTGTTTTGTCAAAATTTAAAGAGCAGGGGATTTAAATGACTTGACAGCTTGACAGTCTGACACACTTTATCTGCTTTTCCCCCACATTCCTGTCCACTATTAGCAATCCCAAAGAGATACATGTTATCCCTCCAAGGGATACCTGATCCCACCAAAAGGGTACCTGACTATTCCAAATAACTGTGAGAGGCTTAAACGTTTGAATCAAATTGTTAATGCTTGTGTTTCAGAAACGTGGGATACCACAAATTCTTCTGTGTAAAAGCAACTGCACAAATGTGCCGCTGCATTGGTGAACCGTCTCCTGCCCCCTCAAAAATGAGAGGCATGCGGGGGGTGGGGGGGGGGGGGGGCGGCGAATGTTACTTTCCAGCACCACTTTGGTTAAGGCAAATTTTGGCATGGTGTGGCACAATGGCACTGCTGCCTCTCTGTGCTAGGGACCCTGGTTCAATTCCAGCCTCGGATCACTGCATGAAGTTTGCTCATTCTTCCTGCCACAATCCAAAGCTGTGTGGGTTAGGTTGCTTGGCCATGCTAAATTGACCCTAGTGTCTAGGGATTAGCAGGGTACATATGTGGGGTTGCAGCACTAGGGCCCAGTGGGATTGTAGTAGGTGCAAGTGTGATGGGCAAAGTGGCCTCCTTCTGCATTGTAAGGATTCTATGAAAGCATAGTGATCAAAGTTTGGAAAGGAATTCCTAGTGGAATGTTGGAGGGGATAATCCCAGACTCCTTGAGGATCCTTTCGTTGCCACGATGGAAGAGCTACAATGTGTAATTTGCCAGGAAGATGGGCTGAAAGGCCTCCTTCATATGTACTGAGCCTCTGTTTTTTAATTCGGGTTAAATTTCAAACCAGGTCCCTAGCGATGAAGTGGTTTAAATCTTTCTGCTGTTACTTCTTTACATTGATTCCCCTACTTGTTCTCCTGTTCTTGTTAAGGTCAGGTCTTGCTGCAGATGATGGATACTCAGAGGCAACTCAGCAATGACCTGGAAGTGATTGTAAGTACTTCCTCTTTTAGGTGGGATATAATTCCAGATTGCTTTGATTTTAATTTGATTTATTATTGTTACATGTATTAGTATTGTTTCTTGCGCCGCTATACAGACAAGGCGTACCATTCATAGAGAAGGAAAGGACAGAGTGCAGAATGTAATGTTACAGTCACAGATAGGGTGTAGAGAAAGATCAACTTAATGTGAGATGGGTCCATTCAAAAGTCTGACAGCAGCAGGGAAGAAGCTGGTCTTGAGTCGGTTGGTACGTGCCCTCAGACTTTTGTATCTTCTTCCTGACTGAAGAAGGTGGAAGAGAGAATGTCCGGTGTGTGTGGGGGTCCTTGATTATGCTGGCTGTTTTTCCAAGGCAGCGGGAAGTGTAGACAGAGTCAGTGGATGGGGTTTGTGTGATGGACTGGGCTACATTCACAACCCTTTGTCACAAAATGGATTACACAGATTGCCTCAATTGGTTGAATAATTGAAGGTTGGATTCAGACTTAGTCACAGAAGCGCTGGGGTTGGGGGGGTTAGGGGGGAAGGTGGTAGTGTGCTAGTAATCCTGAGGCCCAGGTTGATGCTCTGAGGGCACAAGTTCAATCCCACCACATCAGCTGGAGGAATTTAAATTCAGGTTAATAAAATTTAGAATTATTCTCAGTAACAGTGACTGTTAGAATGTAAGCAGTGACAATTTTGTATTGGATTTAATGTGACCAATAGTAACAAGCTGTAAGGGTCAGCTGACCCAATAAACCATGGAACCAATTACAGAATGAAGTGATGGTCAGCTGACGCATTATAAATAAGAACCTGTTGGGAATTTTGGAGAGGTTGGAGTGGCCCAGGGTGAGGCTCCAAGTTTGGAGTAATGAAGTTTCTTTATTAAACTCTTTCTTTGATTTATAAGTGGAGTAAGTTTTGTTATATTTTTATTGTCTGCATTTGAAGAGTGCCTTAACCATGAAACCATTGTTGATTCTCACAAAATTGTTGAATCACGTTGGCACAATAGTTAGTACTGCTGCCTCACTGCACCAGGGACCAGGTTCGATTCCCGGCTTGAGTCACTGCCTGTGTACAGTTTGCACATTCTCCCCCCTGCCTGCATGGGTTTCCTCCGGGTGGGGTTATGGGGATAGGGTGGGATTGTTGTTGGTGCAGACTAGATGGGCCAAATGGCCTCCTTCTGTACTGTAGGGATTCTATGATTCCATGTCTATGGGGAAATTGCTTAAATTGGAACTATATTGGATAGCTGTTAAGAATTACATTTTGTCATCTTGAAGGATTTTAATTGTTAAAAGTTATACCAATTCTTTTTGTTATATTCTGACAGTGATCTTAAATAAAGTTTGTTTTGATAAAAGCTTCCAAGTGGGCCGCTTGAATCATACCCAGAGAGAAATACCTTATGCTCACCTTAATGCCAAATTCAGAAGTATAAGTTGGGGGTCTGGACTAAGTCCACAAAATACCTTGGAGTTTCTGATCTGGTCCCTAACCATATTCTCCTTACTCCCGCCATCTTTTCTCCATCTCTTATTAATAGCCCGTGCTAGGCCACGTGCCTCAGTTACTTCATTCATGGACAAAAACACACACCATTGCATTATTAATTTGATGTCAGTAAGCTTGCATCCAGTTCTGTGCATTTACTAACTGAACACCATGTCTTGAAACATCAGTGAGTCTTCTTAAAGATGGTAAAATGTTCCAACACTGCCAGATGTTTGCCAGCTTGACGATGAGGCCTCACAGTGGGCCTGGCATTCTGATATTTGATGTTTGTGCTTTTAGTTTCGCAGATTCAATGATGAGCTCCTGCGAGAGATGGGCCGTAATATGGAGTTAGACGTCAAGTACATAACTGTGAGTAAATCTCAAAGGGTTTCCTTCATCATTCGGCTTCAGCATGCGTAATAGGAGGGTAAGGCCATTCAACCCTTCTAGCCTGCCCCGCCTTTTGATAAGATCATAGCTGATCTGATCGTGCAATCCCTATAGTGCGGAAGGTGCCAATTCGAAGCATCGAGCCTGCCCTGGCAACAATCCCACCCAGGCCCTAACCCCATGTATTTACTCTGATAAACCCCTGACACGAAGGGGCAATTTAGCAATTTCAGTGAGCTAGCCCATGCAATTTTCCTATGCTCTGTTGACTTTGGCAGAAGGGGTTTTCACAGCTGTGGGGGGGTGCAGGGGGTTGGGAGGGATGGATTCTAAGCTTGCCAGGGAAGCCAGTTGCAGATTGCCAGGCATGCGCCCTGGTTTCCTATATATTGTGTACAAACTTACATAGTGTACAGGAGATCTGTCAACCACCTGACCCCATCTCCCCATAGACATTGCCCTCTCAACTCCCCGACACCCCCCTGATCGCCTCTCTCCCAATCACCAGCCCTCTGCTCCCCTTCCCGCCTACCGATTGCTTGCCTCCCTCAATCACCACCTGATTGTCACCCCCTCCCATGTGTAGCCCCAACCTCTGTTTTCTGACCCCATGACCACCCCCCCTCCGATGCAGAGTTCCCCCACCCTTCCCTGCATGGCTCTGCACCCATCTGGCTCTTCCCCGTGAGGCCTTGTTTCCTCAGACCCCATCCCTTGGCATTGCCAGGTGCCGGTGAGCAGTGCCAGGGTGACAGGCTGGCACGTCAAGGGGCACTTCCCAGCCCAGCTTCCCCAACACCCAGGGAGGGGGCCTCAAAGGCCTCTTGTCCCACCAACGAGGTCATTAGGTCAGGTCCCTACGAGTGGGAACCATCTGTGATCCTGCTGGTGAGAGCCTCCACTAGCAAGGCTAGAAAGCTAAGTGAGTCAGGACCATTACGTCCCAGGCTTGCTAATCATATTTAAATCAGCCTATAAATATTTAAATTGCCTGGGACGAGGCTGATTACATCATCAAAAATGGCCCGGGAGGATCATGAAGGGCCTGACGCCCTTCATAGCTGATCTGATCATACAATCCCTACAGTGCAGAAGGAGGCAATTCAATGCATCGAGTATTTTTTATCCTCCCTTTCAAATTTCCTGCCGCGCTGCAGCAGGGCGGAGAGATCATGTGCTGGACGTTGGCCAATTCTCAGCCTTTCTCGTGACCGTTGACCGCTGGTACGGGATCCACTCCTGAGAGCAAGACGGGAAAAAACTGTCGGAGACTCGACAGTCCCTTTGCCCGGAACGTTCCAGTTCTGAAATTGTGGATGGTTTTAATCCTTTGTAGGATAGTAAACGGCGATTCGAAATGGAGCACCGGAAGAGGACTGAAGTCCTCGGGGGAGCAAATGCAGAACTTCAGCGGCTGGAGCGGATGAGAAGCACACAGGCCAGAGACATGCAGGTAGGTGGGCTGGGGGTGTGGGGGTTATGAGCGGGAGGGATGGAGGGGAGGGTGGGAGGAAAGGTGGTGGTGGTGGAGATAGTGGGAGGGGTCTCTCATTGGTCTGCTCCGGTTTCCTCCCACACTCCAAAGATATGCGGGTTAAGTTGATTGGCCGTGTTAAGCCCTTACTGTCAGGAGGACTAGCTAGGGTAAATGCCTGGCGTTACGGGGATAAGGCCTGGGTGGAATTGTGGTTGGTGCAGGCTTGATGGGCTGAATGGCCTCCTTCTGCACTGTAGGGTTCTATGCTTCTGTAATTCTCAAACAACAAAACTCCAGAGAGAGAGAGAGCGGGAGGGAACATCTCTTGCCTTTTTCAGACTCTTGAGAGTGATACCTATTATCTAGCACATCCCAGATTTTAATTTCCTGACAGAGCGAGAGAGAGAAAGTGCTACTGCTCTTTTTCAAATTCAAACAGCAACTGCCTGCTTGTCTCTCTGTATACCTAGCTTCACCCATTCACATGACTTCCTCTTTTTTTTTGTTCATTCGTGTTTCATGGGCATCACTGGCTGGGCCAGCATTTACTGCCCATCCCTAGTTGCCTGAGGGCAGTTGACAGTCAACCGCATTGGCGTGGCTCTGGAGTCATATGTAGGCCAGACCGGGTAAGGATGGCAGATTTCCTTCCCTAAAGGACATTAATGAACCAGATGGGTTTTTTTCCCAACATTGACAATAGTTTCACAGACATCAGATTTTTAATTCCAGATTTTTTTTAACTGAATTCAAATTCCAGCACAAGCCACGGAGAGATTTGAACCCCGGGGCACTAGCTGAGTTTCTGGATTAGTGGTCTGGTGATAATACCACGAGGCCATCACCTCCCTTACTAAATCAAACACAACTCTAAAACCCCTAAAATAACAAAACTGAGATTAAAACAAACATTCTAATATTTAGGAGCAATTATACTTCTGCAGTATGGGTACCAGCTGTAGACAATTGGTGCTGTATTCGGAGCTGAAATATAAACATACCCTTTATCAGAAACATGACATTTAGTATATTTCTTAAAGGCACAGTGTGTCACAGTCCTCAATAGCAATGTCAGCCTAGGTTTTGTACTCGAGTAGGACTTGTACCCACGACTATTTGACTAAGAGGCAAGAATGTGACCCACAAACCCAGAGCTGTCACCTTTTAATTAAACTATACATCGTCATTTTGTTGAGTGTAGCTATACTGCTTTTGTGAGTGTAAGCATTGCAGGAGGAAGGGGCGTGCTGTCAGAGCATCTCACCTTGCACATCAGGACTGATTCGCAAATCTCAGTGAACAACAAATTATACTGCACAAGAAGAGGGTGCGGATTGAATGGCAAGAGGACTCTGATTGGGAGAGACTTTGCCCTGGAGTGTGCACCAGGGAACAGTTAACTGCCGACCTCTTGTTTAAATTCAAACCAGGCAGTTCAATTCTGATTGGTCAAGGCATGGGAAATAAACCAGGAAATGGCTGTCCTTGCACCTCCTCCCCTCCTGCCCCAAGCTTTTATTTAATTGCAAAAGACACAGTACATGAACATGCTTAGTTAACTGTTCCTCGGTATATTCTCCATGGCAACACTTTACCAAGCAGACCCCTCTTGCAACCAATCAGCACCCTCTTCTCATGCAGTATAAATGGTTCTTGTGATAGATTTAATATTCTTGCAAATCTGTCCTGATGAGTGCAAGATGTAAAGATTCAATAGCATGTCTCTTTTTTCAGCGATACTCAATACCTCTACTGCCAAGTGACTATGAGTGTCGATATGTTGAAGAATGACCTAGACATAGTGCTGGAGAGAAAGGATTGAGGGAGAATTGGGCAATGCTGCAACTCAGAGGGGATCAGGTCTGCGTGTAGAGGACACTTCCCCAAATTGAGGAGTCAGTGAGCGGAGGTATCTTTCTGTTCTCCCTCCTGGATGTATCACAGTTTGGTATGGCTCCTGCTCTGATCAAAAAAGCAAGAGAATCAAAGGTAATCGGGGATAGACGAAGAATGTGGAGCTCGAAACGCCAGCAGATCAGTTAGATATAGAACCCTACAGTGCAGAATCTTATAGAACCCTACAGTACAGCATCTTATCAAATGCTGGAAGGCTGAAGGGGCCAAATGGCCCACCTTGCTCCTCTCTTCCACCTTCTTCCATCAGAGAAAAAGATACAAAAGTCTGAGATCATGTCCCGACTGACTCAAGAACAGCTTCTTCCCTGCTGCCATCAGACCTTTGAATGGACCTATCATATATTAAGTTGATCTTTATCCCACACCCCATCTACGACTGTAACACTACATTCTGCAACCCTTTCCTTTCCTTCTTCCTGATGTATTCTATGAATGGTATGCTTTGTCTGGAAAGCACACAAGAAACAATATTTTTCACTGTATCCCAATACATGTGACAATAATAAATCAAATGAATCCAAATCACTGTGGGAACAAGGGACTATGGTTAGGTGAGGTTGAGATTCTGGACGTAGTCTCCACTCTTGGCATTGACTCATCCCTGTTCCCTGATAACAGCAGACACTAGCGTCAGGTCAAAGTGAACATTCTCACCACTACCAAGTTGAATAATCATGTGTTCCTGCGTCCAGTGACATATCTATCCATGTGTCTGGGCAGTGATTGCATGTATTCAAAGGTTATCAAGGATAGACCTTTGATTGTAGTTGCAACATTTGCTTCCTTATGGAATTCTCCCAATAAGACCACTGCCGACTAACCTGTTCCCAGACCTTTGGCTTTAAACTATTGACTTTTGCCATCATGCCTTTTGGTAATTTAGCTTGGCTGAAGTAAACAATGCATTTGAAATAGTCATAGAGGTCTACAGCATGGAAACAGGCCCTTCTGCCCAATTTGTCCATGCCACTCTTTTTTTAAACCCCTAAGCTAGTCACAATTATTCGCATTTGGCCCATATCCCTCTATACCCATCTTACCCATGTGACTGTCTAACTGCTTTTCAAAAGACCCACCTCTACTACTACCTCTCGCAGTTCGTTCCAGACACTCACCACCCTCTGTGTGAAAAAAATTGCCCCTCCGGACCCTTTTGTATCTCGCCTCCTCACTTAAACCCATGCCCTCTAGTTTTAGACTCCTCTACCTTTGGGAAAAGGTATTGACTATCTAGCTGATCTGTGTCACTAATTATTTTTATATGTTAAGTATGTTAAAATATTATAAAATGTCAGCATACATGTTTTGAAATCACGATTACCAGTTTTGACTTACTTTACTGCACTCACATATGTGTAAATTGTTAGCGTTCTCTGGTCTAAGAATCTTTTTTTTTACTGATTTCTTGTCCTCTGTCTATAAATCTTATTAGCTGGTTCGGAATCTCCGTTCACTCTACTAAGTTGTCATTTATGTGGGATAGGAGTTTGTCTGTGAGTTGCTTCCCTTCATCTTTTCTTTACCGTAGCTCATTGTGCACGCCTGCGCAAGTAAACTGGAACAGTTTGCTATGCTGGGGAGTAGGTCAGTGAATTCTGAGACGGTTTATTAATTTATTGGTGTTCTTTTGTAGAGCAAATTGGTCAAAGTCTACCCATTAACTTACTCCATTTCATCGACAGCTAAAGGCCAATATTTCCCTTGTGACTTGCGCACAAGTTGATCCAGATTTAAGGGCACAGTGGTTAGTACTGCCGCCTCACACAGCAGGGACCTGGGTTCAATTCCAGCCTCAGGTCACTCCGGCGTGGAGTTTGCACATTCTCCCCGTGTCTGCCTGTGTTTCCTGTGGGTGCCACCCGGGTCCTTGCTGCTGTGAAGCAGCAGCGCTAACCACTGTGGCACTGTGCTGCCCAGCATCACATGTTGCATATCACATGTAGACCAGACCCAGTTAAGGATGGCAGATTTCCTTCCCAGTAAGAAGTCTCTCAACACCAGGTTAAAGTCCAACAGGTTTATTTGGTAGTAAATGCAACAAGCTTTTGGAACGCTGTTCCTTTGTCAGGTGAGTGGAGAGTTTTGATCAAAAACAGGGCATATAAAGGCGCACACAGTTTACAGAATACTGATTAGAATGCGAATCTTTATAACTGAAAAGCAGATTAGCTGTAAAGATTCGCATTCTAATTAGTATTCTGTAAACTGTGTGTGCCTTTATATGCCCTGTTTTTGATCAGAACTCTCCACTCACCTGACGAAGGAACAGCATTCCAAAAGCTTGTGACGTTTACTACCAAATAAATCTACTGGACTTTAACCTGGGATTGTGAAACTTCTTACTGTGTTTACCCCAGTCCAACGCCAGCATCTCCACATCAGATTTCCTTCCCTACAGGGCATTAGTGACCTGGAAACTACCAGATGAGTTTTTAGGGCAATTCATTACTGAGACTGATTTTTAATTCCAGATTTGAATGCTAGTTCAGTGTCATTACTACTGCAACACTGTCTCCCCTGATAGAATAATCGTGTTAAGATTTGGTATGAAATTGGAGAACTTGTGTCAAAACTCAACAAGACTTCTTGGGCAGCACCTTCCAAACCCATGACTTATACCATCTAGAAGGACAAGGGCAGAAGATACATGGGAAGACAATCACCGGCAAGTTCCCCCCCCAAGCCACTCACCATCCTGACTAGGAAATATATCGGCCGTTCCTTCACTGTGCCTCAGACAAAATCCTGGAATTCCCTCCCTTATAGCACTGTGGGTATCCCTTTTTCTGTATTCATTCATGGGACATGGGCATCGCTGGCTAGGATGGCATTTATTGCCCATCCCTAGTTGCTCCTTGAGAAGGTGGTGGTGAGCTGCCGCCTTGAATCGCTGCAGTCCCTGCATTGTGGGTTGACCCTCAATGCCATTAGGGAGGGAATTCCAGGATTTTGACCCAGTGACTGCGAAGGAAAGATCGATATATTTCCAAGTCAGGATGGTGAGTGGTTTGGAGGGGAACTGGGCAGCAGATACATGGTACTCCCATGTATCTGCTGCCCTTGTCCTTCTAGATGGAAGTGGCTATGGGTTTGGAAGGTGCTGTCTAAGGATCCTTGATGAATTGCTGCAGTGCATCTTGTAGACGGTACACACTGCTGCTACGGTGGTGGAGGAGATGGGCTGCCCAGGTTCAAGGAGGCAGCTCGCCACCACCTTCTCAAAGGGCAATTAGGGATAGGTAATAAATGCTGGCCTAGCCTGCGACACTTGTATCTTGTAAATCAATGGGAAGTTAATAGATCTTCAGTCTCACCAGATGGTGACCCGTTTCTGAGCAAGGCTGTGGTAAGACAGGCTCTGCAAGCAAATCAGTTGTGATTCGCTCTCTAGTGTGCTGTCTGATCTGTTTCAGGAGAAGATCTACAACCTGGAGTCCAACATGGAAGTCTTTCTCAAGAGCAGTTACAGACAGGCCCTGGCTGAAGAGAGACGGCGTTACCGGTTCTTGGCTGAGAAACACTTCCACTTTTCCTATCAGTTCCTGAGCTTCTACAACAAGGTTGGCACCCAAGACCAACTGTAAGGTCCTCTGACTCCTTATAAAGGCCTTCCTGCACCCCAAACCCATCTCCTTTAAAATATCCAGCACTGGGAGCAATGTCCTGTCACTGGCACACCAGCCAGTACCAATATTTACGCCAACAATTCCCTACCCGACTCTGTTCCCATCACCGGAGGTGTCCTATATACTCACCACTTAGCTTAATAATGGTGGCCACAAAACGATCTTTGATTGTTGGAAAAACCCATTTGGTTCGCTAATGTCCTTCAGGGAAGGAAATCTGCCGCCCTTACTTGGTCTGGCCTTCATGTGACTCTGGAGTCATAGCAATGTGGCTGACTCCAAACTGGCCCTCTGAAATGACCTCACAAGCCATTTGGTTGTATTCAAGAAGGTGGCTCACCATCGCCACCTCAAGCGCTATTAGGGAGGGACAAAGGACTTTGGCTTTGCCCATGATGCTTACATTCTATGAGTGGGTAATATGGTCTTGGTGGGGGGAGGGGAGGGGGTGTGTTCTCTGGCCGTCCACGCTGACCGGATTCTCTGATGCTGCTGGTGGTACCCCCGTGCCCACGGATTTTCCGGATGGCCTGGCATGACATCAATGGGAAATCCCGTTGACAGTGGTGAGACCAGAGAATCCCACCGCCAGCGAGTGGTGCGCCAAATTCCATTGCCGAGGAGCACGTGGCTGGGAGGCCGGAGAATTCCACCCCCTCTCCTGCCACTCCACCTCCCTCCATCCCCCTCCCTCCCCCTCCCTCCCCTGATTTCAATTCTGTAGTGATCAATTGTTCTGTGTTTGATTATGTGAGTCTGGTAGCTGATCAATGATCACTATGCTTGATTGATAATCATTAGAATCCGTAAATGCGGGAGGCCATTTGGCCCATCGAGCCTGCACTTACCACAATCCCACCCAGGCCCGATCCTCATAACTCCACGAATTTACCCTAGCTAGTTCCCCCTGATGTTAAGGGGCAATTTAGCGTGGCCAATCCAGCTAACCTGCACATCTTTGGGCTGTGGGAGGAAACCGGAGCACTTGGACGAAACCCGCGCAGACACGGGGAGAAGGTGCAAACTCCTCACAGTCACCCAAGCTGGGGAATTGAATCCGGGTCCCTGGCACTGTGAGGCAGCAGTGCTAACCACTGTGTCTGCTGGGTGGTGACCCAGTGAACCACAGAAGCAGTGTGAAACTGGGCTGTCAGCATGGGTGCAGACAGTTTGTGTTTTAAAATCTTGTAAGTAGACCTGTTGCACACTTAGAAACAAATGGGTGCCTTTCCTCCGGGCACTCCGGTTTCCCCTCTCAGTCTGAGAGACGTGCTGGTTAGGCGCATTGGCCAGAATAAACGTCGGAGTGTGGCGACTAGGAGAATTTCACAGTAACTTCATTGCAGTGTTAATGTTAGCCTTACTTGTGACTAATAAATAAACTTTTTTAACTTTAAGTGTCATCTATGCATAATTCTAATTTAGGTAATATATTCAATTGCTGTAATAGGCTTATGAACTAAGCTATTGGTATCATTGACATATTTTTGCACCTGTCACCCTGAAAGAGCTTTTGAGACAAGAATCTCGCAGTGGAGAGGTTCACTGGAACTCTCACTCTTTCCTTCTCATAGTGCAGGGTCAAAACCATAAGACATTAGCCTTCTGTCAATCATTAGCCTTCCAAATGCCTCCCGCTATTCCCTTTCTCCCTTCTCTCTTTCAGGCCCAGGAAATTCTACACAACAAAGTTCCGGGGTGGAAAGAACACACCAGTCCTGAGAGTTCCGGAAACAAATCTGGGAGAGCGAGTCCACGAGCCTGTTCCACAGGAATGGCTCTTAGTCTGGTAATCAGCGACTTGGGAAGGGATGCTTCCCTCCCTTATATTTCCCGGGACGAAGTAACAGGATAGTGGAACACATGGTGGGGGCTCGCTGGTTAGCACCGCTGTCTCTCAGAGCCAGGGACCCGGGTTCAATTCCAGCCTTCACTGTCTGCGTGAAGTTCGCATGTTCTCCCCATGTCTGTGTGGGTTTCCTCCGGATGCTCTGGTTTCCTCCCACACTCCAAAGATGTGCAGGTTAGGTGGATTGGCCAGGCTAATTTTCTTTTTCATTTGTGGGGCATAGGTGTCGCTGGCTAAGCCAGCATTTATTGCCCATCCCTAGTTGCCCTTGAGAAGGTGGTGGTGAGCTGCCTTCTTGAATCGCTGCAGTCCCCGTGCTGTGGGTTGACCCACAATGCCGTTAGGGAGAGAATTCCAGGATTTTGACCCAGCAACTGCGAAGGAACGGGCGATATATTTCCCAATCAGGATGGTGAGTGGCTTAGAGGGGAACTTGCAGATTGTGGTGTTCCCATGTATCTGCTGCCCTCGTCCTTCTAGATGGAAGTGGACGTGGGTTTGGAAGGTGCTGCCTAAGGATCTTTGGTGAATTGTCTCTAAATTAACAACAAGGGACAATTTAGCGTGGCCAATCCACTTAAGCTGCAACATCTTTGGACTGTGGGAGGAAACCGGAGCACCTGGAGGAAACCCATGCAGACACAGGGCAGAACGTGCAGACTCCACACAGACAGTGACCTGAGGCCAGAATCGAACCCGGATCCCTGGCACTGTGGGGCAGCAGTGCGAACCACTGTGTGTTACCCCTTACAGTACTGTGAAACTGGACTATCCTGGTATGGCGAATTGTATAACTTGTGGGGAACCAATTAATTGAAGTCTGAGGGTTTAGCTCGCTGACTGATTTTGTGATTTTCTGTTTTGAATAAAAACTTCGGCTTGCAGAATGAGGACACCATCTCAAGGTGCAGCTACATTGCCAGCCCCCAGCCAATGAGACGTGAGATAAATGGGATCTCCTATCTGCACTCAAACCATAGACAAACAGAAAGAAGAGACCTCTCAATGAGTAAGATGTTTCCTAAATGCGTATCTCTCTTTCTTTCTTCCCTCTATCTATCTCTTGCACATTTTTCTAATAATTTCACATCTGCAAGTACTTTCAGATGTTCACGCATTTCATCATTTCCCCTATTTAGGTTATAAATTCCGACATAACCCTGTTTACTTTTTACTACAATCTGACCACCCAAATAATACTGAGATCTTTATCCTTACAATTCACCCAAGCTGCAAATTTAATGTTAATGTAAGGCTACTTGTGACAGCAATAAATGAACTTCAGAATTGTCAAGATGCTTCAAGATCGTATTTGTTTCAATCAAGGTGCCTCTTACTCTGCTAAACTCGAGGGATACAAGCCTAGCCTCTCCAACCTTTCCTCATAACACAACTGGCCTATTTCTGGTATTAGCTGAGTAAACCTTCTCTGAAATCTTCAAATGCATTTACACATTTCCTTAAACAAGGAGACCAATGCTGTGAGGGAGGTAATTCCAATACAAATACAATGCACAGTTCTCCAGGTGTGGTCTTACTGTACAAATGAAACATAACCTCCCAACTTTTGCCTTCAATTCCCCTCGCAATAAACAACAGCCTTCTGTCACCTTTCCTACTTTCCAACACCCTCTGAAAGATGTGTTGGTTAGGGTGCATTGATTCGAACAGGTGCCAGAGTGTGGCAACCAGGGGATTTTCACAGTAACTTCATTGCAGTGTTAAAATAAGCCTCATTTGTGACTAATAAATAAACTTTACTTGTTTGCAATTGCATATTAGGTATTTGTACTTCATGCACTAGGACACCCAGATCCCTCTGCCTCTCAGAGTTCTGCTATCCCTCGCCATTTAGGTAATAATTCCTTTTTTAATTCTTCCTGCCAAAATGGACAATTTCACATCTGTCCACGTTATATACTCTGTTTAGTCATAGAGTCATAGAGGTTTACAGGATGGAAACAGGTCCTTCGGCCCAACTTGTCCATGCCACCCATTTATTTTTAACCACTAAGCTAATCGCAATTGCCTGCATTTGGCCCATACCCCTCTATACCCATCTTACCCATGTAACTGTCTAAGTGCTTTTTAAAAGATAAAATTGTATCTGCCTCTGGCAGTTTGTTCTGGACACTCACCATCATCTGTGTGAAAAAATTGTCCCTCTAGACCATTTTGTATCTCTCCCCTCTCACCTTAAACCTATGCCCTCTAGTTTTAGACTCCTGTACCTTTGGGAAAAGATATTGACTATCTAGCTGATCTGTGCCCCTCATTATTTTATAGACTTCTATAAGATCACCCCCCAGCCTTCTATGTTCCAGAGAGCATAGGAGACCTTTTGCCCACTCAAACTATCTATGTCCTATTGTCTTCCTATGTCTCCTTGATAACATACATTCCTATCTATCTTTGTGTCATGCACGCAGCCTTAAATGCTGTTGATATTTGCCATTCCTTTTCCCAGTATCAGGCTTTGACGGTCATCTCTCAAGGTCTGGCTCGCTTGGAGATAAGATCAATGCATTGAACAGTCCTCGTGTTCACGCCATAGCCTCTCACTCTGCCGGCAATAATCAAACCATGTTAAGTTTCGAGAAAGGGAATATCATCGCGATATTGGTGCCAGAGGCGAAGAATGGCTGGCTTTACGGAAAGCTGGAAGGAACACCCAAGTATGTAATACCGACAGTGGTGAGGTAGCACAGAGCTTCAATCTTCTTGTTAAAAGAGAGCCACATTGCCCAAATCTTTCACAGGAACATAGGAATGAGGAGCAAACATCAGCAATTTCGGCCCTTTGAGCCTGCTCTGCCATTCGCGGCACAGTGGTTAGCACTGCTGCCCCACAGCACCAGGGTCCCAGGTTCAATTCTAGCCTCGGGTCACTGTCTGTGTGGAAACTGCATGTTCTCCCCGTGTCTGTGTGGGTTTCCTCCGGGTGCTCTGGTTTCCTCCTACGTCCAAAGATGTGCTGGTTAGGTTGCTAAATTGCCCCTCGTGTCAGGGGGATTACCAGGGTAAATGTGTGGTGTTACAGGAATAGGGCCTGGGTGGGATTGTGGTCGGTACAGGCTCCATGGGCCGAATGGCCTCCTTCTGTACTGTAGGGATTCGATGATTCAATCAGGTCATGGTTGATCTCTCCCTGGCCTCAAATCCACAATCCACCTGTTCCCCATATCATAGAACCCTACAGTGCAGAAGGAGGCCATTCAGCCCATCGAGTCTGCACCGACGACAATCTCACCCAGGCCCTTTCCCCATAACTCCATGCATTTACCCTAGCTGGTCACCCTGAGAGGCAATTCAACATGGCCAATCTACCTAACCCGCAGATCTTTAACCCGTTTTAAAAATCAGAAATATATCTATCTCCCTCTTGAATCCATTCAATGATCCAGACTCCACCGCGCTATGGGGCAGCGAGTTCCACACATTCACCGCCCTCTGTGAGAAGTAGTTCCTCCTCATCTCAGTTTTAAATCTACCGCCTCTCAATCTATACCTGTGACCTTTTGTTCGAGATTGTCCCACAAGGGGAAGCATTTGGTCTTCATTTAATTTGTTAATCCCTTTTAGTATTTTACATCCCTCAATCAGATCCCACCCCCCCCCAATCCTTCTAAGCTCCAGCAAGTGCAACCCCAAACTGTTTAACCACTCGTCATACACCGACCCTTTAATTACAACAATTTACTCTGATGAAAGGGCCCCAATCATACCCCCATCAGCCTGTTCACCAGAAATAATATAGAATCACAGGATCCCTACAGTGCAGGTGGAGGCCATTCAGCCCACCAAGACTGTCCGATAGAGCATCTTACCCAGGCCCATCCTGCCCCATTTCCTTAACCCCACATTTCCCCCTAATTTCCCCCTAACCTACACATCGTGGGACAGTGAGGGTCAATATAGCATGGCCAGTCCACCTAACCCACACACCCTTGGAGTGTGGAAGGAAACCAACGCAGACACGGGGAATGGGATGCTGGCCTTCATAGCGAGGGGGATTGAATATAAAAGTAGGGAGGTCTTGCTGCAGCTGTATAGGGCATTGGTGAGGCCGCAGCTGGAGTACTGTGTGCAGTTTTGGGCGCCGCACCTGCGCAAGGATGTTTTGGCCCTGGAGGGAGTGCAGAGGAGGTTTACTCGGCTGATACCGGAGTTGAGGGGATTGAGCTATGAGGAGAGGCTGAATAAACTAGGCTTGTACTCGTTAGAGTTTAGAAGAATGAGGGGAGATCTCATTGAGACGTATAAGATGATGAATGGGATGGATAGGATAGAGGTGGAGAGACTGTTCCCGCTCAAAAAAGACAGTAGGACTAGGGGGCACAGCCTCAAGATAAAGGGGGGGCGGTTTAGAACAGAGTTGAGGAGGAACTTCTTCACTCAAAGGGTGGTGAATCTCTGGAATTCTCTGCCCGTTGAAATGGTGGAGGCTGCCTCGCTAAATATTTTTAAGAAACGGGTTGATGGGTTTTTGATAAGAGAAGGGATTAAGGGTTATGGGGAGAGGGCGGGAAGGTGGAGCTGAGTCACGACAGATCAGCCATGATCTTATTGAATGGCGGGGCAGGCTCGAAGGGCCAGATGGCCTACTCCTGCTCCTATTTCTTATGAATGTGCAGACTCCACACAGACAGTGACCCAAGCCGGGAATTGAACCTGGGTCCCTGGCGCTGTGAGGCAGCTGTGTTAACCATCGTGCAGCCGCATAATGTAGCTGTTAAAAAGACGGAGAAAGGAGCAGCTGGAAGGATTATGATTGTAGAGGGATTAATTCCTCTCGAACATGACAAACTTGTATATTCATTCCTCACAATCCAAGCCCTCCACTCATTCAATCATTCGAGTTTTTCTTCTCTATCTCTGTTTAATATATTTCTCCTGACAGATAATGGGCAGAGTGTGTTGTCTGGAACTACCAAGCTTACCAGTCCTTCTAAGGAACTCTATTAAGTGAATAATTGACCTTTACTGAGCAACTGTTAATTGATGTAGCTGTAATATTGTCTTACTCAATTCTACCTCTCTGCCCCCCATAATCTTCAAACAAATCTCTCTTGCACAGTGCCAGTCAGAATCATTTGCTGCATTAGAAGGACACGTGTGGCATGGTGGGTAGGGACCTGTGTTTGATTAAGCCTTGGGTGACTGTCTGTGTGGAGATTGCATGTTCTCACCATCCCTGCGTGGGTTTCCTTCCAGATATTCTGGTTTCCTCCCACAGTCTAAAGATGTGTAGGTTAGGTGAATTGGCCATACTAAATTGCCCCTTAGTATTCAAAGTTGTGTAGGTTTGGGTGAATTGACCATACAAAATTGCCCCTTAGTATTCAAAGATGTGCAGGTTAGGTGGATTGGCCATGCTAAATTGCCCCTTAGTGTCCAAAGATGTGCAGGTTAGGTGGATTGGCCATGCTAAATTGGCCCTTAATGTCCGAAGATGTGTAGGTTAGGGGGATTGGCCATGCTAAATTACTCCTTAGGATCCAAAGATGTGCAGGTTAGATGGATTGGCCATGCTAAGTTGCCCCTTAGTGTCCAAAGATAGAACATAGAACATAGAACATTACAGCGCAGAACAGGCCCTTCGGCCCACGATGGTGCGCCGACCAGTTACAAAACAATGACCCACTAGCCTAAACCAATCCCTTTTCGTCCATAAACCTATCCACAGATCTCTTAAACGCCCCCAAACTAGGTGCATTTACAACTGCAGCTGGCAGGGCATTCCAGTCCCTCACCACTCTCTGGGTAAAGAACCTACCCCTGACATCAGTCCTATAACTACCCCACCTTAATTTAAAGTCGTGCCCCCTCGTGCTAGCTTTCTCCATCCTAGGAAAAAGGCTATCACTATCTACCCTGTCTAAACCTCTAATCATCTTATATGTTTCAATGAAATCCCCTCTTAGCCGCCTTCTTTCCAGTGAAAACAACCCCAAATCTCTCAGTCTCTCCTCATAGGATCTCCCCTCCATACCAGGCAACATCCTGGTAAACCTCCTCTGCACCCTCTCCAAAGCCTCTACATCCTTCCTGTAATGTGGGGACCAGAACTGCACACAAAACTCCAAGTGTGGCCGCACCAGAGTTGTGTACAGTTGCATCATGACGCTGCGACTCCTAAATTCAATCCCCCTACCAATAAACGCCAAGACACCGTATGCCTTCTTAACAACCTTATCTACTTGATTCCCAACTTTCAGGGATCTATGTACACATACACCTAGATCCCTCTGCTCCTCCACACTATTCAAAGTCCTCCCGTTAGCCCTATACTCAACACATCTGTTATTCCTAAAGATGTATGGGTTAGGTGGACTAGGTAAGGTACATGGATTGGGTACTGGACTAGGGTAAAGGAGATGGGCCTTGGTAAGATGCTGTTATGGAGAGTTAGTGCAGACTCAATGGGCCGAACTTCTTCACTGTAGGGATTCTATGGTTCTATGGCAGCAGATACCCGGGAACACCAGCACCTGGAGGTTCCCCTCCAAGACACTCACCATCCTGACTTGGAAATATATCGGCCGTCCCTTCATTGTTGCTCGGTTGAAATCCTGGAATTCCCTCCCTAACAGCACGGTGGGTGTACCTACACCTCAGGGACTGCAGCGATTCAAAAATGTAGCTTACCACCACCTTCTCAAGGACGACTAAGGATGGGCAGTAAATGCTGACTCAGCCAGCGATGCCCACATCTATTAATGAACGGAGTTATTAAGTGTCAAGAGTTACTTCGCTGTTTCAGCTCAATATTTATCTTTTTGTTTAATATGGAAGGACTTTGGCCAAAAACAATAGCTTAACAATGTGTCTTTCGTGTGGTTTCACATCTTGACTTTGTTTGCTGACTTTTACTGTTGTTGATCTGGCTGTCTCAGCCCTGCCTCTCCCTTCAAAAAAAACAGAGGTCCCCTCACCTCAAACTGTGAGTCTTGAAATCCCCTCTTAGTTTGAGATTTCCCCTTTAATTCCTGGGATGGCAGGTCTGTCATATGAGGAGAGACTAGGTCAGTTAGGATTATATTCACTGGAGTTTAGAAGAGTGAGAAGGGATCTCATAAAAACTCATAAAATTCTAACAGGATTAGACAGGATAGATTCAGAAAGAATGTTTTCAGTGGTGGGGGGGAATCCAAAACTAGGGGACATAATTTGAGGATAAGGAGTAAACCTTTCAATGATTGAGTTAAGGAGAAATTTCTTCACCCAGGCATGGTGGCACAGTGGTTAGCACTGCTGCCTCACAGTGCCAGGGACCCCAGTTCGATTCCCAGCTTAGGGTCACTGCCTGTGCAGAGATTGCACATTCTCCCTGTGTCTGCGTGGGTTTACTCCAGTTTCTTTCCACAGTCCAAAGACGCACTGGTTAGGTGCGTTGGCCGTGCTAAATTCTCCATCAGTATACATAAGAACATAAGAAATAGGAGCAGGAGTATGCCATTTAGCCCTTCGAGCCTGCCCCGCCATTCAATAAGATCATGGCTGATCTGTCGTGGCTCAGTTCCACCTTCCCGCCCTCTCCCCATAACCCTTAATCCCCTCTCTTATCAAGAACCCATCAACCCGCTTCTTAAAAATATTTAGCGAGGCAGCCTCCACCACTTCAACGGGCAGAGAATTCCAGAGATTCACCACCCTTTGAGTGAAGAAGTTCCTCCTCAACTCTGTTCTAAACCGCCTCCCCTTTATCTTGAGGCTGTGCCCCCTAGTCCTACTGTCTTTTTTGAGCGGGAAGAGTCTCTCCACCTCTATCCTATCCATCCCATTCATCATCTTATACGTCTCAATGAGATCTCCCCTCATTCTTCTAAACTCTAACGAGTACAAGCCTAGTTTATTCAGCCTCTCCTCATAGCTCAATCCCCTCAACTCCGGTATCAGCCTAGTAAACCTCCTCTGCACTCCCTCCAGGGCCAAAATATCCTTGAGCAGGTGCGGCGCCCAAAACTGCACACAGTACTCCAGCTGCGGCCTCACCAATGCCCTATACAGCTGCAGCAAGACCTCCCTACTTTTATATTCAATCCCCTTCGCTATGAAGGCCAGCATCCCATTCGCCTTCCTGACCACCTGCTGCACCTGCAAGCTGGGTTTTTGCGACTCATGCACAAGGACCCCGAGGTCCCTCTGCACCGTCGCCTGCTGCAGTTTTTCGCCCCGTAAGTAATAGTCCTTCCTACCATTCCTCCTACCAAAGTGGACCACCTCACACTTGCCAACATTAAATTCCATTTGCCATTTCCTGGCCCATTCGCCCAGCCTATCTAGATCCTTCTGCAGACTCTCCACCCCCTCCGCACAATTTGCCGTTCCCCCAATCTTGGTGTCATCAGCAAATTTTGACACCCTGCACTCGGTTCCCTCCTCCAGATCATCTATATAAATCATCTATATAAATTCACTACCACAGAAAGTAGTTGAGGCCAAAACATTGTGTGATTTCAGGAAGAAATAAAAGGATCAAAGGATATGGGGGAAAGGGGAGATCAGGATATTGAATTTGATGATCAGCCATAATCAAAATGAATGCTGGAGCAGACTCGAAGGGCCGAATGGCCTACTCCTATCTCTAGTTTCTAATGTTTAATTGCCTCTATTCCTTCAAATTTGACCAAAACACAATTCTCCACATCCGTGATACCCTTACACGCTTCAACTCTTGCATTGGAATGTAATCAGCTGTCAGTGAGGAATGGAGTGCTAGCAACACACACGTCATGTGGGAGTATGGCAACAAGTTCAAACCATTCAACAGCTTTGCAATAAAATCTGTGCTAAATTCGTTGTTAAATAAAAGCTGGAACGTTACCAGGGTTCAGGCCAGTGAGATTTTTCCATCCTGCAGCAGTAGATGGAGATTTGACCGGGCGCCAAATTCTCTGACCTCGCTGTAGTGGGAGCGTGGCAAGGACGGCTGGTGAGATTGCATTGGAAATAAAACCTCGTTGAGTGGTCGGTGATGAGTATCGGGCCATGCCATGTTTCCTTTTGTTTGTACCTCATTAACCTGTGATTATTTATTGGTGTCCGTTAACACTGCGCTTACAGGCAGGGCTGGTTCCCATGTTCGTTTGTGAGGCCCTTGGAGGAGGAGACACGGAGACAGGAGCCCTCGGCCAGGTAACTGGGTCATTCGACGTTCGGGAGATGTTCTTGTGTATACTGTTCCCAATAGGGGTTCGAGGATTGGCATCAGGTCTGCTTGGCGTTTTTGGGGTGGCAAGGTGGCACAATGGTTAGCCACAGCGCCAGGGACCCGGGTTTGATTCTCTGGCTTGGGTCACTGTCTGTGCAGACTCTGCACATTCTCCCCATGTCTGCATGGGTTTCCTCCGGGTGCTCCGGTTTCCTCCCACAGTCCGAAAGACATGTTGGTTAGGTGCATTGGCCATGCTAAATTCTCCCTCACTATAACCCAAAGAGGCGCCAAAGTGTGTGGCGACCAGGGGATTTTCATAGTAACTTCACTGTAGTGTTAATGTAAGCCTACTTGTGACACTAACAAAATAAACTTCAACTTGAACAGGCGCCGGAGTGTGGCAACTAGAGGATTTTCACAGTAACTTCATTGCGGTGTTAATGTAAACTGACTTGTAACACTAATAGATAAACTTATAAGTTTAAAGACTGTATGATCAATTGAAGTAAATCAGCTAAATAGAGGAACAAATTAAGGGGGCAATCCTTTAAAGGATTACACAAGAGCATGGACAAAAGAAGGGTGGGGTGGGGGGGTGCATGATGGCCGAGTGGTATTATTGCTAGACTATTAATCCAGAAACTCAACTAATGTTCTGGGGGACCTGGGTTCAAATCCTGCCACGGCAGATGGTGGAATTTGAATTCAATTAAAAAAATCTGGAATTAAGAATCTACTGATGACCATGAAACCATTGTCGGAAAAACCCACCTGGGTCACTAATGTCCTTTAGGGAAGGAAATCTGCCATCCTTACCTGGTGTGGCCTACATGTGACGCCAGAGCCACAGCAATGTGGTTGACTCTCAACTGCCCTCCAAGGGCAACTAGGGATGGGCAATAAATGTTGGCCAGCCAGCGACACCCATGTCCCAAGAATGAATAAAAAGTATGGAAGCAGGATTGGCTACCGTTCCCTTCCATCCTGCCTCGCCATTTAACTCAGGCAGTGAATTCCAGACGCCGACGCCTTCTACTTAAAAAAAGTTCTTCCTCATCTCCCCTCTACACTAACTGCCACTTATCTTGTATCTACGTACCTTGGTTCTAGAACTCTCCACCAAGGGAAGCAGTTTTATCCTGTCCACCCTCTCTTCCCCTCATAATTTTTTTTGCAATCTCCCAGATAATTCAAAAAAGGAGGAAAAGCTTGAACATATTCCTTTTGGATACAGAGAACGAGTTTTGTGGGGTAGTGGGGTGGACCTTGCAGATAAATGTCCATCACTTTGAGCAAAGAGCCAGGTTAGGAGCTGGGTTGATTACGTTAAATTAGTTGTCTGTGTAGGCATTAGCGCACTCAGGAATGTTCAGAAAGTGCTGCCCTCTTGCAAAATCGAACTGGACAGTAGACATTTTATTTTGGAGTTTGCAAGCGCAGGCCAATTTAACTTTTTTGAATTATCTAGGTACTTAGGGAAGCTATAATTCTGTTGAGGATTAACGAGGTGACACATGGTGAGTACTCAGTCTCCCAAACTTTTATTACTAGTTAGCAAGGAGAACAGACATAGTGAATTTCACTATGATTTTCTGTCGATTCATACAGATGATTAGCAGTGACAGTTACTGCAGCATCTGAGAAACGAGCAAATTTCAAATCCTTCATTTGCATACATAGTCCACCAATCATAGCATAGCTTTTTGCCCTTTCTTATCCAATAGAAAGCCGTTTCTTTCATTCGCATAATATGTCACTATATCTCATTTTTTGATATTTGCCATGGTAACTTGTCTTTGTTTCATCCTGTGACCAAGACTGGGCATGCAGTGTTTATGAAACTGACGCAAGGTTAGATTAGTCTCTTTCCTTGCTCCTCAACAAGGTCTTGTCTGATAAGAAGCCTTTTCCATTCTTGCTGACAGAGCCATAGTTGTTGTAACCTAATTCCGCAGTTCCCTGTCACTTCCTCCATGGCAACAGCTTAGCCAATCAGAGCCAACTTGCCAACCAGTCAACAGCCTTTCCTCCTGTGGTAGGAATTGACGTGATTGATTGAAATTTGGCATTTTTGCATTTGTCCCGATGAGTGCAAGATGGGAAACTTCAACAACATAGAAACACAACTCAATTGAACTCAATGGCCAACGAATTGACGTAGCCCATATTACACCATACGCGTTGCTAGGGTTACATCCTCGAGTGTGTGACAGCGAGCTGAGCTGTACGTTCCGTTTCTTTTCCAGGATGTATCCTTTGCGGAGTAGCCGCAGTGCTGAAGATCTATTGGATGTGAAGGATTACAGCAGCAGAGCAGCGCCAGTGCCACCTGCGCCACCGCTACTTTCCGGCACCTCCACAAGGAGCCAAAGTCCTGCCCCCCCAAACCTGGGCAGCAGAAGGAACAGTGCAACCAGTCTGGCTGTGTCGGAGAGTGGCCGGAACAGGGTAAGTAATGCAATCTCATTACTTCCGTTAAAATGGAGTTCATACAAGATTAATCATAGGATCCCTAATGTGCAGAATGAGGCCATTCGGCCCATCGAGCCTGCACTGACAACAATTCCCACCCAGTTCTTACCCCTCTAATCCCACATATTAATCCCACTAACCTATGCATCCTGGACACAAAGAGGCAATTTAGCATGGCCAATCCACCTAATCTACACATCTTTAGACACTAAAGGGCAATTTAGCATGGCCAATCCACCTAATCTACACATCTTTAGACACTAAAGGGCAATTTAGCATGGCCAATCCACCTAATCTACACATCTTTAGACACTAAAGGGCAATTTAGCATGGCCAATCCACCTAATCTACACATCTTTAGACACTAAGGGGCAATTTAGTATGGCCAATCCACCTAATCTACACATCTTTAGACACTAAGGGGCAATTTAGCATGGCCAATCCACCTAAACTGTGCATCTTTAGACACTAAGGGGCAATTTAGCATGGCCAATACACCTAACCTGCACATCTTTAGACACTAAGAGTCAATTTAATATGGCCAATCTACCTAACCTGCACATCCTTGGAATGTGGGAGGAAACTGGAGCATCAGGAGGAAACCCACGCAGACATGGGGAGAACGTGCAAACTCCACACAGACAATGACCCAAGGCCGCAATCGAACCCGGGTCCTTGGTGCTGTGAGGCAGCAGTGCTAACCACTGTGCCGCCGTACCGTCCTTTGCGTCCAGTAAGTCTTGTAGAAAATTCAGTGCATTTGCTCTGATGTAGTCCTGAAAACCAGGTGATGAAAGGTAGAACTGGAGCCAATACTTACACGTTTATTTACACAGCGGCAGATTGTCATCGGCTTCAGGAAGCATAAAGGAGAACATGCCCCTGTCTACATCAATGGGGATGAAGTAGAAAGGGTCGAAAACTTCAAGCTTTTAGGTGTCCAGATCACCAACAATCTGCCCTGGCCCCCCCCCATGCCGACACTGTTGTTAAGAAAGCCCACCAATGCCTCTACTTTCTCAGAAGGCTAAGGAAGTTTGGCATGTCCGCTACGACTCTCACCAACTTTTACAGATGCACCAGAGAAAGCATTCTTTCTGGTTGTATCACAGCTCGGTATGGGCTCCTGCTCTGCCCAAGACAGCAAGGAACTACAAAAGGTTGTGAATGTAGCCCAATCCATCACGCAAACCAGCCTCCCATCCATTGACTATCTCTACACTTCCTGCTGCCTAGCATAATCAAGGACCCCACGCATCCCGGACATTCTCTCTTCCACCTTCTCCCGTTGGGAAAAAGATGCGAAAGTCTGAGGTCACGTACCAACTGACTCCAGAACAGCTTCTTCCCTACTGCTGTCAGATTTTTGAATGGACCTACCTTGCATTGAGTTGATCTTTCTCTACACCCTAACTATGACTGTAACACTATATTCTGCACTCTCTCCTTTCCTGCCCTATGAACGGTATGCTTTGTTTGTGTAGCGCACAAGAAACAGTACTTTTCACTGTATACTAACACACGTGACAATAATAAATCAAAAACTGTTTCCCACATCAAATAAAATCGAAAGATTACAAGCATGAACTTCCTAACCCAGGGATCACAGATTCTGTATGTGTCTATCTATGGGAGCTTAAGTGAATCATTGGTTAACATCCACCATCCGAATACAATTAAAAGCAATCTGTATCTAAATGGTGAATTCACTCAGGTCTCCAGCTGATCCCACACCTCTGATCTATCTCCACGATTGTTCAATTCAGCCGCTCTCAACCCCCCTTTTGAAATGTTCCAATTGCATTAACTCCCATCATTCTTTCAGATCATAGATCACTCCACCAAAAAACAGAAATTGTCTTCAGCCACCTCTTTGAGCCGATCACTATCATAAGAACATAAGAACATAAGAAATAGGAGCAGGAGTAGGCCATCTGGCCCTTCGAGCCTGCCCCGCCATTCAATAAGATCATGGCTGATCTGTCGTGACTCAGCTCCACCTTCCCGCCCTCTCCCCATAACCCTTAATCCCTTCTCTTATCAAAAACCCATCAACCCGTTTCTTAAAAATATTTAGTGAGGCAGCCTCCACCACTTCAACGGGCAGAGAATTCCAGAGATTCACCACCCTTTGAGTGAAGAAGTTCCTCCTCAACTCTGTTCTAAACCGCCCCCCCCTTTATCTTGAGGCTGTGCCCCCTAGTCCTACTGTCTTTTTTGAGCGGGAAGAGTCTCTCCACCTCTATCCTATCCATCCAATTCATCATCTTATACGTCTCAATGAGATCTCCCCTCATTCTTCTAAACTCTAACGAGTACAAGCCTAGTTTATTCAGCCTCTCCTCATAGCTCAATCCCCTCAACTCCGGTATCAGCCGAGTAAACCTCCTCTGCACTCCCTCCAGGGCCAAAACATCCTTGCGCAGGTGCGGCGCCCAAAACTGCACACAGTACTCCAGCTGCGGCCTCACCAATGCCCTATACAGCTGCAGCAAGACCTCCCTACTTTTATATTCAATCCCCTTCGCTATGAAGGCCAGCATCCCATTCGCCTTCCTGACCACCTGCTGCACCTGCAAGCTGGGTTTTTGCGACTCATGCACAAGGACCCCGAGGTCCCTCTGCACCGTCGCCTGCTGCAGTTTTTCGCCCCGTAAGTAATAGTCCTTCCTACCATTCCTCCTACCAAAGTGGACCACCTCACACTTGCCAACATTAAATTCCATTTGCCATTTCCTGGCCCATTCGCCCAGCCTATCTAGATCCTTCTGCAGACTCTCCACACCCTCCGCACAATTTGCCTTTCCCCCAATCTTGGTGTCATCAGCAAATTTCGACACCCTGCACTCGGTTCCCTCCTCCAGATCATCTATATAAATGGTAAATAGCTGAGGCCCCAGCACCGACCCCTGGGGCACCCCACTAGTCACCAACCGCCAATCCGAATAGCACCCATTGACCCCCACTCTCTGCCTCCTATTTGACAACCAATCCTCTATCCACGCTAACACCCTACCCCCAACTCCATGTCCCCTGACCTTCTGCAATAACCTCTTGTGAGGTACCTTGTCTCAGTCTCCTTTGGTTCCCCTTGCCAATGGGGATGATTGTTTATTCTGTCCTTGCTGCTTCTACTTTGGAACGCCTCCGCTGAAACCATCCGACCCTTCTTTGCTGGAAGGAGAACAGCCCCAACCTGTTAAGCCCTGGGCGGCACTTTGGTTAGCACTGCTGCCTCACGGCGCCAGGGATCCAAGTTCAATTCTCAGCTTGGGTCACTGTCTGTGTGGGGTCTGCACATTCTCCCAGTATCTGTGTGGGTTTCCTCCAGGTGCTCTGGTTTCCTCCCACAGTCTAAAGCTGTGTATGTTAAGTGGATTGACCATTTTAGATTGCCCCTTAGTGTCCAAAGATGTGTACATTTGGTGGATAGGCCATGCTAAATTGCCCTTACTGTCCGTAGATACGTGGGTTAGGTGGATTGGCCATGCTACATTGCCTCTTAGTATCCATAGATATGCGGGTTAGGTGGATTGGCCATGCTAAATTGCCTCTTAGTATCCATAGATATGCGGGTTAGGTGGATTGGCCATGCTAAATTGCCTCTTAGTATCCATAGATATGCGGGTTAGGTGGATTGGCCATGCTAAATTGCCTCTTAGTATCCATAGATATGCGGGTTAGGTGGATTGGCCATGCTAAATTGCCCCTTAATGTCCATAGATGTGCAGGTTAGGTGGATTGGCCATGCTAAATTGCCCCTTAATGTCCACAGATGTGCAGGTTAGGTGGATTGGCCATGCTAAATTGCCCCTTAGTGTCAGGGGGACTAGCAGGGTAAATATGCGGGGTTTATGGGGATAGAACTTGTGAACTGACATGCACAGAACATGATGTGGGTATGTCGGCGTTGGACTGGCGTAAACACAGTAAAAAGTCTGACAACACCAGGTTTTAGTCCAACCGATTTATTTGATGATATTCTCATAAGCAAGCAAGCTTTCGAGGGGACTGCCTCTTCGTCAGGTGAATGGAGAGTGACAGATATTAGATCACAAATGGGTCTGTGACCTCACGATGAGCTTGCGGGCCACTCTTAATGTCTTGGTGCTTGCTGTGTGAAGCCTTAATCAGCAATTCAGGCCAAAACTGGATCCTTTACTAACTTTATATCTTTCCTGAACAGTCAGGAGCAATTTTTTTAACATGGTGCCAACTGCCTCTTTTAAGACCAGTCTTACTGAGTACTGGTCACGTGGTCTGGACAACCAATCAACGCCAACAATGGAATCCTCCGGCCGTGCTGGTCTACACGGTGGAAATTCCTGCCCAACCGCAATCCGCCCACTAAAATTCCAGTGGCAGGCAGGATGGGGGAGTTCCCTTAGTGCAGGGAATCCCCCTGAGCGAGTCAGAGGGAGTGTACAATGACTAAATTAGAATTATAAATTCCTTACAGTGCAGAGGGAGGCCATTCAGCCCATCAAGTCTGCACTGACAACAATCCCACCCAGGCCCCTTCCCCATAACTCCACAAGTTTACCCAACTAATCTACCTAACCTGCACATCTTTGGACACTAAGGGGCAATTTAGCATGGCCAATCCACCTAAACTATACATCTTTGGACACTAAGGGGCATTTTACCATGGCCTGTCATTATTAACCTGCACATTTCTGGATACTAAGGGGCAACTTAGCATGGCCAATCCACCTAACCTGCACATCTTTGGAATGTGGGAAGAAACCAGAGCACATGGAGGAAACTCATGCAGACATGGGGAGAATGTGCAGACTCAACACAGACAGTGACCCAAGCCGGGAATCGAACCTGGGTTCCTGGCGCTGTGAGGCAGCAGTGCTAACCAGTGTGCCACCGTGTCACCATTAGCGTGCAGCCAGCAAAGCAACCTTGTCTCTTAAGTTTAGCCTATGGGAGTACACCTTCACAGATATATTTTTACCTTCTTTCCCTGTAAATGTACGTTGACCATGATATGCTCTGATCAGTGTACTGTAGGTGTACTTTCTGAGAGCAGAGGTTCCGCGGATGCTTTTCCTTCCATTCTTGCCCACCCATCAAATGAACAATCCATTCACACCCAGTAGCTAAGACTTGGGGTCATCAAGGTCAACCAATAGAGGCTGCATGTTTTTGATTTGATTTAACTTATTATTGTCATGCGTATTGGAATACAGTGAGAAGTATTGTTTCTGGGGCATCATGGTGGCACAGTGCTTAGCACTGCTGCCTCACAGCACCAGGGACTCGGGTTCGATTCCCGGCTTGGGTCACTGACTGTGCGGAGTCTGCATGTTCTCCCCGTATCTGCGTGGGTTTGCTCTGGGTGCTCCGGTTTCTTCCCACAGTCCGAAAGACGTGCTGGTTAGGTGCATTGGCCGTGCTAAATTCTCCTTCAGTGTACCCGAACAGGTGCCGGAGTGTGGCAACTAGGGGATTTTCCTATTTGTGGCACTAATAAATAAACTTTAAAAGAAAATATGTACAGATAAAACATAACGTTCATCGAGTACGTAGGAGAGATGGAATGGAGAGGGTGCAGAATGTAGTGTTACAGTCATAGCTAGGGTGTCGAGAAAGATCAGCTTAATATATGGGCGGTCCATTCAAAAGTCTGATGGTGGGGGGGGAAGAAGCTATTCTTGAGTCAGTTGGTATGTGATCTCAGGCTTTTGTAACTTTTTTCCCAATGGAAGAAGATGGAAGAGGGAATGTCCGGGATGGGTAGGCTTCTTGATTATCACAAAATAGAATCATAGAAACCCTACAGTGCAGAAAGAGGTCGTTCGGCCCATCGAGCCCACAATGATGATGATCCCACCCCATAACCCCATGCATTCATCCCTGACGCTAATGGACAATTTAGCATGGCCAATCCACCTAAACTGCATATCTTTAGGACTGTGGAAGGAAACTGGGGCGCCTGGAGGAAACCCACGCAGACACGGGGAGAATGTGCAGAGACTGCACGGACAGTGACCCGAGCTGGGAATCGAAGCCGGGTCACTGGCACTGTGAGGCAGCAGTGCTAACCACTGCGCCACCCTGCCGCCCCAAACTGGCAGCTGGTCAGGATGGAGCTTGTCAGTGTGGGTTTCTGGGTCCGCTATTCCGCAGCTGGCGATTTCCCTCTGGGAGACGGCTTCCTCACTGAAGCCCTATAATTTGTGACATGCGCTCTTCTCCCTCCAACTGCAGACAAAATTTGCTTCGATTCTGCTGGACACGACCTCGCAGCCAGATTTCTGGTGGCTTCAGGGCTGCTCCTCATTCTGCTAAAACGCGGGGACTCTCTGTAAGGAAGCATGGCTTTTTGTGACACCCCACCCCCCGCCGCTTGCAGTGTTTAACCCTCTCCCACTCCGCACAGTTCAAATGGCCATCGCACATTTGCAAACGTCCCACGTGCCATCGTAGACACAACCTCCCCACGGCCAGCCTGGAAACTAATTTAATATTCCATCAACAGCCAATAACTTACACAGCATCCCTCATGTAATTAGGGGAGGTGTGGAGGCTTAGTATTGTCACTGGACTAGTAAACCAACATGCTACAGTGGTTAGCACAGCTGTCTCACAGCACCAGGGACCTGGGTTCGATTCCCAGCCTCGGGACACTGTCTGTGTGGAGTTTGCACATTCTCCCTGTGTCTGTGTGGATTTCCCTCCGGATGCTCCGGTTTCCTCCCACACTCCAAAGATGTGTGGATTAGGTGGATTGGCCTTGCTAAATTCTCCTTCAGTGTGCCAGAGTGTGGGGGATTTTCACAGTAACTTCATTGCATTAATGTAAGCTTATGTGTGACACTAATAAATAAATAATCCAGAGACCCAGGATAATGTTCTGGGGACCTGTGTTCGAACCACGCCATGGCAAGTGGTGACATTTGAATTCAGTGAAAATCTGGAATTGAAAGTCTAATGATGACCATTGTTGGAAAAACCCATCTGAGTTACTAATGTCCGATTAGGGAAGGAAATCCGCTGTCCTTACCTGGTCTGGCCTACATGTGACTCCAGAGCCACAGCAATGTGGTTGACTCTTAAATACCCTTGGAAAATACCACTCAGTTCCAGAACAATAAAGACGCCCACATTCACTTAAAAAAAAAAGTAGTGTCCCAAGCACTTTGCCAAAGATTTATCAGATACAATTTGACACGGACTCACCTAATGAGACCAGCTTGGACTCGCCAACATTAAGGGCATTTAAATGGTCATTGGACAAACATGTGGCTGATATTGAAATAGTGTCAGTTAGATGAGCTTTAGATTTGTTTCGCAGGTTGGCCCAACATTGAGGAATGAAGGGCCTGTACTGTGCCTGTAATGTTCTATGTTCTACGGTCAAAGAAGGAGATCAAACAAGCAGGAGAGGTTAGAATCGTATAGCTCAGAATGAGGCCCCTCAGCCCATCGTGTCTGTGCTGGCCTTCAAGCACCTATCTGTTAGGGCAGGGAATCTAAAGTTTATTTAGTGGCGTCACAAGTAAGGCTTACATTAACACTGCAAATCATCCAGTCGCCGCACTCCGGCGCCTGTTCGGGTACACTAAGGGAGAATTTAGCACGGCCAATCCACCTAACCAGCACTTCCGGAGGAAACCAGAGCACCAGGTGGAAATCCACTCAGACATGGGGAGAACATGCAGACTCCACACGGACAGTGACCCAAGCTGGGAATCGAACCTGCGAGGCAGCAGTGCTAACCACTGTGCCACCTGCTGCACCTAGAGCTCAGACAGAACATGTGGTGGGGCAAAGTAAAATGGGGATTCGCTGGAGGAGAACAGAGATGAGTACATTAAGGGGACAAATAGCAGACTTGAACCGGTAAAGTATTTGGCTCGGACTGTCTGGTTTGTGCACTTTGTAGGTTATCCCCTTCTCCATGCTGAGGTGTGACCTCTACACGTGCTCCTCCCAAGGACCCGGGCCCCCTCCTCTGTGGTACACAGTTATCGAGCACTCGATTCCTCTCCAGTTCGGGGTGCTATCATTTTGCCACTTCCCTCTCCCCCAACTGACAGTTCGACTGAGATCAGGCATCAATTCAGAGGGCGATACAAGGCCTGAAACAATTGGCTGGGCACAAGCCTGCTATTGTGAAGCTTGTGCTTAAAGCTTCCAAACACCCACTTGGGCCGATGTGCATGTGAAGACTAATCGCTATGGAATCTACAGTTAAGGGCCAGACCAGAAACTCCAAGATATATTTCTGAAGTTTGCCTGGACCCTAACGTTTCCTCTTGAATTTGGCATTAGAGTGAACAAAAGATGTTTCACTCAAGATAAGATTCAAGTGACCCACTAGGAAGCTTTTACCAAAAAAATTATTTAAGAATAAATTAAATTTGTTAGAATATAACAAAATTATTTCAAATAACTTTTACCAGTTAAAGCACTTAAACATGATGAAGTATAATTCTTAACAGCTAGCTATCTCTATTGTTCTAATTTAGAAATATCCCCCATGAATCCCTTCTTTAGAACCAGTTAGCACAGAAACCAGAGGAACAAGATTTCCAACATTTTGACACCCCTGGAGAATGTTCTGGACAGATACTTGTCTTCTACTTCTCATGCAGCATCCCTCAGAGAAAGCTCCATCAGCAAACACCAGAATCTCAGAGAAAGAGAATCATAGAATCCCTGTAGAGCAGAAGGAGGCCATTCAGCCCATCAAGTCTGCATTGATCACAATCCCAACCAGGCCCTATTCCCGTAACCCTGCATATTTACCCCGCTAATCCCCTGACACTAAGGGGCAAGTTAGCACGGCCAGTCAACCTAACCCGCACATCTTTGGGCTGCGGGAGGGAAATCAGAGCACCAGGAGGAAACCCATGCAGACATGGGGAGAATGTGCAAACTGCACAGAGACAGTGACCCAAGACAGGAATTGAACATATGTCCCTGGCACTGTGAGGCAGCAAAGCTAATCACTGAGATTTATTGCTTAGCAGATTCCAGTCTCCAGACTCCGAAAGGAGCGAGAGATATAGAGAAAGTGACTTCTCTCTAAAGATCCCAAAAAGCAGGCTAACTTGAGTTCTCTGTGAAAGCCGAGCCCCACCCAGTCATATGACCTTACCTGTCAATCGACCTAATGAAGCCCCACTCTGAAATGCCAGGGGAAAACACACAATAACAGAACCCTGCATTAGTTCAGATTATAGCAAACATGGTTAAGATCAATTTACGCTACCTTAGTAATAATACGGTGCTGCTGGACCCAGACAAAATAGTTCCGAATGCATCAGATCCTGCACAGGAAACATGACTAAACTACATTTCGTAAAGGCACAGTATCATCACATTAATTGGCGAGATTTGGAAAGCCATAGTTAATGGGCTCCAGGTGGTGTGTCCCTCTCTATAGTTAAGTAGACAGTCCTTGTTGGTGCAATTGCCAATATTTGAAGATTCCGCCACTTTAATTGAAGCCATGTCGGATGCCAGTGATGATCTAAATGATGAACAGATGTGACTATGCAGTGAGAGAGGGTTGACATAAATTATGACTTTGACCTTTCCACCAAATCTGTGCATGTACACCTGTCCTGATCTGTGAGATTCCACTTTTTCTCTCTCTTTCCCTGGAGTATCAAACTACTTAAAGATAAGACCAGTTCTCAAATTAAGCCACAAGGATCTGAGCCTGAATAAATTCACAATCGAAGGGGTGATTGGTAAGGTTTTCTGTGCATTTTGAGCTTGGCTGCCAATATTCTGGTGTTGAGTGTTTCCGCTGACCTTTCTGTCCTCACAGAATCCCTCCAGTGCAGAAGGAGGCCATTTGGCCCATCAAGTCTGCATTGACAACAATCCCACCCAGGTCCTATCCCCGTGACAGCCCTGCTAATCCCCCTAACACTAAGAGGCAATTTAGCATGGCCAATCCAGCTACCCTGAACATCTTTGGACACTGAGGGGCAATTTAACGTGGTCAATTCACCTAACCCACACATCTTTGGGCACTAAAGGGCAATTTAGCATGGCCAATCCACCTAACCTGGACATCTTTGGATACTGAGGGGAAATTTAGCGTGGCCAATCCACCTAACCTGCACGTCTTTGGACACTAAGGGGCAATGGTCCTATTCCGTCCTTGGGTGACTGTGTAGAGTTTGCATGTTCTACCCATGTCTGTGTGGGTTTCCTCCGGGTGCTCCTATTTTCCCCCACAGTCCAAAGATGTGTGAGTTAGGCGGATTGACCATACCAAATTTCCCCTTAGTGTCAGGGAGGGTAGCAGCGTAAATATGTGGTGTTAGGCCTTGGGTGGGATTGTGGTCGGTGCAGACTTGATGGGCCGAATGGCTTCCTTCTGCATGGTAGGAACCTATGATTGTATGATCTACCCTATCTATATCCCTCATAATTTTGTACGCCTCAGGCAGGTCCCCCCCTCAGCCTCCTCTGCTCTAAGGTAAACAACACCAGCCTACCCAGCCTCTCTCCATAGCTGTAACACTCCATCCCAAGCAACACCCTGGTGAATCTCCCCCGCACTCCCTCCTGTGCAATCATATCCTTCCTGTAGTGAGACGACCAGTTGAAACAGGGTGTCAATTTCTAAACTTTGTCAGTTCCGATTGTTGTAACTGGGATGCTGATGGATTGAAGACTCTGTGGAGAATAAATACTCAGATCCTTTGGAGAGAGAAGGAGAGAGATGACAGTAGATGGTGCTGTTGCATTAAGGACGGTGAGCAACACGTTCGGCCTAGACCCCCATCAGCCTGTTCAGCTGCGAGAGACACGTCAGGTGTTCAAATCCCTCACCCATGACTAACAATGCTGTCATTGCCCACATTCTCCGAGAAGGAGGGATGCCCAGTTGCAGAGGAGGAGGTTGTGGGTGGGGGGTTGGGGGAGTGTTGGCTTACACATGGCATTCAGTCCTATTTCATTCACCAGCGGAAACAGGGGCAATTCTCTGATAAAAGCAAAATACTGCGGGTGCTGGAATCTGAAACAAAAAATGCCGGGAAGTAGAATCATAGAGCCTTACAGTGCAGAAAGAGGCCCTTCGGCCCATCGAGTCTGCACCAAACACAATCCCACTGAGGCCCTACCCCCATATCCCTGCATATTATACCCACTAATCCCTCTAATCTACACATTCCTGGACACTAAGGGGCAATTTTTTTTAGCATGGCCAATCAACCTAACCCACACATCTTTGGACTATGGGAGGAAACCGGAGCACCCGGAGGAAACCCACGCAGACACGAGGAGAACGTGCAAACTCCACACAGACAGTGACCTGAGCTGGGAATCGAGCCCAGGACCCTGGAGCTGTGAAGCAGCAGTGCTAACCACTGTGCTACCGTGCCACCCTTCATCCTGCTCTGTCAAAAGGCCATCCAGACTCAAAATGTCAGCTCTATTCTCTCCCCACGGATGCTATCAGACCCGCTGAGATTTTCCAGCACTTTCTGTCTGTGCATTGGACAATTGTGTGTTATGGACTGTCGTCGTTCTCAATGATGGATTCTCAGTGGGCGACACAGTCAGCACTGCTGCTTCACGGCGCCAGGGAGCCAGGTTCGATTCCTGGTTTGGATAACTGTCTGTGTGGGTTTGCACGTTCTCCCCCATGTCTGCGTGGGTTTCTTCCGGGAGCTCCGGTTTCCTCCCACAGTCCAAAGATGTGCAGGTTAGGTCGACTGGCCGTGCTAAATTGCCCCTTAGTGTCCCATAATGCGTAGGTTAGATGGATTGGCCATCGTAGTGTCAGGGGGATTAGCAGGGTAAACATACGGGGTTACGGGGTAGGGCCTGGATGGAATTGTGTTGGTGCAGACTTGATGGGCTGAATGGCCTCCTCCTACACTGCAGTATTCTATGATTCTGGTGGTGTTGTTTGAAGACTAATTTGGGGTCTGCTATTTCAGTGTTGGTGAGGGGAGACAAAATGGACAACCTCATTTCAGTGTCTGAAACTTTACGTGACCCCAGAGTGACAATTTGGAGGAGATTAGAGGGACAAGACAGCCCTCGAGCCTGGTGTGGTGTGTAGAGAGAGAAGTTTCTGACAAACATGCCCTCTCCCCCAGCCTATGCCCACAACTCAGGACATGAATGGCACAGTGGTTAGCAATGCTGTCTCACAATGCCAGGGACCCAGGTTGAATTCCGGCCTCGGAAGTCTCCCCATGTCTGCGTGGGTTTCCTTTGGATGCTTCGGTTTCCCCCCACAGCCCAAAGATGTGTAGGTTAGGTGGATTGGCCATGCTAAATTGCCCCTTGGTGTCCAAAAATGTGCAGGTTAGGCGGATTGGCCATGCTAAATTGCCCCTTGGTGTCCAAAAATGTGCAGGTTAGGCGGATTGGCCATGCTAAATTGCCCCTTGGTGTCCAAAAATGTGCAGGTTAGACGGATTGGCCATGCCAAATTGCCCCTTAGTGTCAGGAAGAATGGTGAGTAAAATAATTGGGGTTATGGGGATATGGCCTGAGTGGGATTGTTGTCAACGCAGGCTCGATAAGCTGAATAGCCTCCTCCTGCACTGTAGGGATTCTATGAAATTTATTATCAGACTGAACGCTCGCAGACAGTGAAACACATAAAACAAACTTCACCTAAAAGCTGATATATTGTAAAAATCTACATTGCAAATTGGACTCGTGCATAATTAAGGCTTTATAATTCTCTCCCCATAATTCTTCACCACGTAAAATCTTGAAGTTTAATTTCTGCAGAACCTTTGTTATGTGTGACTGCCAATTACACGGGGGAGCAAGTTTTATGACACCAGCGTAATAGGATTTTGTACAACAGAAGATGCTAGTGTGAGATAGCTCTCCCCCCCCACCCCAATCCTCTCCAACTACAAAACTATCACAGTTCATAAACCCTTTTGTAAGCATGAATATATGATTTTTAAAAGCACGTGTGTGTATCTGTCTGTCACTGAGAGTTTCAACTGAATGTATTGTGACATCCTGTCTCTGAACGAACAATGATAATCCCAAATTCCTTCTTGTCTTTTTAGATCTTAAGTGGCACAGATTCCCAACCGGAACTCTTCCCGAGGTAAGGTATATTCCTGGTCCAGCGATTCTCCAGATAGAGGGCGTGCTTTGAACAATGCTCGCTAACATCAGTTGTGTTTAGACTTGAGGGCTAACATTTGGCACAGTTTGTTCGTTAGCCGAAAGAATCACTTTTGTAGAATCATTGAAGCATTAGAATCCCTGCAGTGCAGAAGGAGGCCTTTTGGCCCATCAAGTCTACACCAACCACAATCCCACCCAGGCCCTATCCCCATAACCCCATGTATGGTTCCCCTCTGACACTAAGGGGCAATTTAGCATGGCCAATCCACCTAACCTGTACATTTTTGGACACTGTTCTAATAACTACAAAATCGAAAAGGGCGGAAGGATCTTTTTTGTTTTGTGAGGAGATTTAACTCCTGAACAGACCAGGCTGGGATAGGATTGGATTGACTAGCAATCTCTGCTTATTGGAAACTGCAGAAAGATTGACTTAGAACTGGAGTCAACCGCATTGCTGTGGCTCTGGAGTCACACGTAGGCCAGACCGGGTAAGGACGACAGATTTCCTTCCTAAAGGACATTAAGTTTAAGGTTTATTTTATCAGTGTCACAAGTAGGCTTACATTAACACTGCAATGAAGTTACTGTGAAAACCCCCTAGTCGCCACACTTCGGCACCTGTTCGGGTACACTGAGGGAGAATTTAGCACGGCCATTGCAACTAACCAGCACATCTTTCAGACTGTGGGGGGAAACCGGAGCACCCGGAGGAAACCCACGCAGACATGGGGAGAATGTGCAAACTCCACACAGACCGTGACCCGAGCCGGGAATTGAATGGAGTCCCTGGCGCTGTGAGGCAGCAGTGCTAACCACTGTCACCATAAGGGAACCAGATGGGTTTTTCCGACAATGGTTTCATGGTCATCAGTAGGTTCTTAATTCCAGATATTTTTTATTGACTTCAAATTCCCACCATCTGCTGTGGCGAGATTCGAATCTGGGTCCCCCAGACCATTAGCGGAGTTTCTCGATTAATAGTCTCGCAATAATACCACCAGGTTACCGCCTCTGCTCGTACAAAGGAGAGCATTGGAAGGAGGAACAGGTTCAAGGTCGAGCGGCCCATTCCTGTTCCAATATCTAACGTTCTGTTGAAATTTCAGAGAATGAGAGGAGAAAGGGATGGCGCTGTGGTTAGCACTGCTGACTCACAGGGACTGGGGTTCAAATCCCGCCACGGCAGACGTTGGAATTTGAATTCAGTTTTAAAAATCTGGAATTAAGAATCTACTGATGACCATGGAACCATTGATTGGGTCACTGTCTGTGCGGCGTCTGCACGTTCTCACTGTGTCTGCGTGGGTTTCCTCCCATAGTCCGAAAGACATGCTGGTGAGGGTGCATTGGCCCTGTTAAATCCTCCCTGTGTACCCGAACAGGCACCGGAGTGTGGCGACTGGGGGATTTTCACAGTAACTTCATTGCAGTGTTAATGTAAAGTGACACGAATAAATAAATGAATTTTAAATGAACATTAGAAGGGGAACGGATGTGAATTCTTTTTTACTCTTTGTTTGAAATCTTTCTCTCTCGCACTTCCAGGGGAACCAATCCTTTTGCCACGGTGAAACTCAAACCCACTGTCACTAACGACCGATCGAAACCCTTCGTGAGGTAAAATGGACGCCTTCAAAAACAAATCCCGTTGCACTTTAGACCAGCGGCAGGAAGAGCACGATCAGGAACACTGATTAATTTTCCAAACCCTTTATCGTGCTCTTGCGTTGAGACGCCTGAGGGAAATAAAAATCTAATCTTCTGCCGGGGAGGATGTTAATTAGGAACTGCATCAATGCTTCTACTTTCACGATGCCTGGAAATTTTTATGATTCGCAGTTTAATTACAGAAGCCATGCGATGAGAGATGACAGGCTGCCATACATTCTCCTCAGTGATCCTGATTTAGTGAACATTATTAATTACCAGGGCCTGGGCTTCCAGTGATGAGGGTGGGGAGTGGGCAAGGGTGGGGGGGTTGGTGGTGGTGGGGAGTAGGCGGGGGGGGCGGTGGGTGGTGGGAAGTAGGTGGGGGGGGGCGGTGGGTGGTGGGGAGTAGGCCGGGGGGGTGGATGGGTGGTTGGGAGTGGGTGGGGGGGGTGGGTGGTGGTGGGGGGGTGTTGCGCAGGGAAGTGGAGAAGGGGAGTGGTTGCGATGGGAATTTATTTATTTCAGCGGGGGGGGTGGGGGGAGTGCAGTGGGACACACTCCTTCCTTCCTACACACCTCTGGTCACTAAGGGACAATTTAGCATGGCCAATCCATTTAACCTGCACGTCTTTGGACACTAAGGGACAATTTAACATGGCCAATCGATCTAACCTGCACATGTTTGGAGACTGAGGGACAATTTAGCATGGCCAGTGCATCTCACTTGCACATCTTCGGAGTGTGGGAGGAAACTGGAGCACCTGGACGAAACGCACGCAGACACCGGTAGAACGTGCAGACTCCACGCAGACAGTGACCCAAACCGGGAATCGAGCCCTGCTCCCTTGCGCTGTGAGGCAGCAGTGCTACCCACTGTGCTGCCGTACCGCACTGTTGAGGAAAAGATCAGAAATTCCAATGTATTTTATGAAGTTGGCCTAGACCCCAACTGATTTTGGCACGAGGGTGAGCATGACATGTTTCACTCCAGGTATGATTCCAGTGACCCACTGGGGAGCTTTTATCAAAACAAACTCTATTTAAGATCACAGTTAGAACATAATAAAAAGAATTAGTGTAACTTTTACCAATGAAAATACTTAAACATGACAAGGTATAATTCTTAACAGCGGCTAAGTCTATTATTCTAATTTAAACCGAATTCCTCGAGATAGAAAGATTGAGGGCTCTGGGGAAATGGTACAGAAAAGGAGTTTGAGGCTGGCATAGATCTGCCATGATGGTGTTGAATGGTGGGGCAGGTTTGAAGGGTCTGGTGGCCTACTCTTGCTTTTACGTCTTGCGTTCTTGTGTGTTTCATTTATCCTCCCCGTCTGGGTTCCATTTGTCTTTGTTGCCACTTTCCTGGAATCACGGAGCAGAAATTATGTCAGTCCCACAGATGTTGGATTTTAGGCCATTGAAGGGTTCTGATGTCATAAGACCTAAGATATAGGGGCAGAATTAGGCCGCTCGGCCCATCGATTCTACTCTGCCATTCAATCATGGCTGATGTTTTTCTCATCCCCATTCTCCTGCCTTTTCCCCATTATCCGATTCCCTTGTTAATCAGGAACCTATCTATCTCTGTCTTAAAGACACTCAGTGACCCGGCCTCCACAGCCTTCTGCGGCAAAGAGTTCCACAAATTCACCACTCTCTGGCTGAAGAAATTCCTTCTCATCTCTGTTTTAAAGGATCGTCCCTTTAGCCTGAAGTTATGCTCTCTGATTCTAGTTTTTCTTACTAGTGGAAACATCCTCTCCATGTCCACTCTGTTTCCAGGCCTCGCAATATCCTGTAAGTTTTTTTAAGATCCCCCTTCGTCCTTCTAAACTCTAATGAGTACAGACCTAGAGTCCTCAACCATTCCTCAAACGACAAGTTCTTCATTCCACGGATCAAGCTTGTGAACCTCCTCTGGACCCTATCCAAGATTAGCACATCCTCCCTTAGATGTGGGGCCCAAAACTGTTCACAATATTCCAAATGGGGTCTGACCAGAGCCTGATACAGCCTCAGAAGTACATCCCTGCTCTTGTATTCTGGCCCTCTCGACACGAATGCTAACATTGCATTTGCCTTCCTAACTGCCGACTGAACCTGCACATTAACCTTAAGAGAATCTTGAACAATAACTCCCAAGTCCCTTTGTGTTTCTGATTTTCTAAGCATTTTCCCATTTAGAAAATAGTCTACGCCTCCATCCCTCCTTCCAAAGTGTTTAACCTCACACTTTCCCACAGTGGATTCCATCTGCCACTTCTTTGCCCACTCTCCTACCCCGTCCAAGTCCTTCTGCAGCCCCCCGCTTCGTCAACACTACCTGTCCCTCTACATATCTCTGAATCATCTGCAAACTTAGCAACAGTGCCTTCAGTTCCTTCTTCCAAATCGTTAATCTATATTGTGAAAAGGTTGTGGTCCAGGCACTGACCCCTGAGGCACACCACTAGTCACCGGCTGCCGTGGTGAAAAAAAACCCCTGTGTCCCCACTCTCTGCCTTCTGCCAGTCAGCCAATGTCAGCTAATAAACAACCGCAAAGGGCGGCACGGTAGCACAGTGGGTTAGCACTGCTGCTTCACAGCTCCAGGGTCCTGGGTTCGATTCCCGGCTTGGGTCACTGCCTGTGTGGAGTTTGCACATTCTCCTCGTGTCTGCGTGGGTTTTCTCCGGGTGCTCCGGTTTCCTCCCACAGTCCAAAGATGTGCGGATTAGGTTCATTGGCTATGCTAAAATTGCCCCTTAGTGTCCTGGGATGTGTAGGTTAGAGGGATTAGCAGGTAAATGTGTAGGGATATGGGGATAGGGTCTGGGTGGGATTGTGTTCGGTGCAGACTCGATGGGCCGAAGGGCCTGTTTCTGCACTGTAGGGTTCTATGCTGATTCTCTCCCTGTCCAAAATCCATTCTCCCAAGGGGAAAAAGTCCGTCAAGTGTAGCCTCATTCCCGAAAATCCCCGGCTTCCTTCACTGGTAAAAGGATAGAAGTGATTCAAGGCAAATGCTCTTCTGATGAGTTGTTGAAGACTGAGGTTGCTGGCTGGGTGAGGTTACATCGATATGGGATCCGATCCTTCTCCAGTTTCACAGCTCCTGTGGATTCTTTTGGGTTGGTCTGAATCCAGCCCGGGCGAATTACTGGTGGCTCTCATTTCCTTCTGGATAAGTGTTTAGTCTCTGGGGGTCAGGGTTCATAAGCAGTGCAGATGGATCAAATGTAGGCTCTTTCACGAAATAATCAGTCTAGTTCCAGATGGACGTGTGTTTCTAAAGAAAACAAAGCAATTCCTGTGGCCCGAGTGGAGATATCGGGTCAGAGAGACTCAGGCGTTACGATACAGATTCTTGTGGCGAGGGAGCTTGTTCCGTTCCCTGCCATGATAGGGTGAGACAGCAGGAAATGGATGAACAATTGTTCCACTGATACCCTTGCACACAATCTGACAGGCAAGGCCAACCTTAGCACCAGTGTAAAACCCAGGAGCAGCAGTAGGCCATTCAGCCCATCGAGTATGCTCTCTCATTCAATGAGATTGTGGTTGATCTGATGTGATAATCCTCAACTCCACCTTCCCACCTTATCCCCATAACCCTTGGTTCCCTTACTGATTAAAAATTTGTCTATCTCAGCCTTGGACCATACTCAATGACCCAGCCTTTACAGCCTGCGGTGGTAAAGAGTTCCACTGATTCTCTACCCTCTGAGAGATAGGTCTTCGATAGGTGACCTCCTCACTCTGAGATGATGCCCTCGGTCCTATTGGAAACAACCTCTCAGCATCTACCCTGTCAATCCTCCTGAAAATCCAATATGTCTCAATAAGGTGGCCTCTCATTCTTCTAAACTCCAATGAGCATAGGCCCAAACTACTCAACCTCTCCTCATGAGAAAATCCCTCCATACCCGGGATCAACCTTGTGAACCTTCTCTGGATTGCCTCCGATGGCAGTGTGGGTGGCACTCTCTGGTCTCCCCGTGGGGTCTTTCTCACAGCAGGCAATGGTGCACCTTTGGCCAACGACAGGACCTTCTGGTGAAACGCCTTCTGGAAATCAATGGGATTTCCCATTCCCCGCACTGCCCGGAAACCCACAGCAGGGGGGGGCGCACTGTCAGTGGGACCAGAAGATGCCGCCGGTGTGAATGGCTGGAAATTTCTGGCATATATCATGGTAAATTGCCCCTTAGTGACCCAGGATGTGTAGTTTTGGGGGATTTTGCCCAATCCATCAGGCAAACCAGCCTCCCATCCATTGACTCTGTCTACACTTCCTGCTGCCTCGGCAAAGCAGCCAGCATAATCAAGGACCCCACGCACCCCGGACATTCTCTCTTCCACCTTCTTTCTTCGGGAAAAAGATACAAAAGTCTGAGGTTGCAGCAACTGACTCAAGAACAGCTTCTTCCCTGCTGCTGTCAGACTTTTGAATGGACTTACCTTGCATTAAATTGACCATTCTCTACGCCCTAGCTACGACTGTAACACTACATTCTGCACCCTCTCCTTTCCTTCTGTATGTTTAGTCTGTATAGTGTGCAAGAAACAATACTTTCACTGTATGTTAATACATGTGACAATAATAAATCAAGTCAAAAGATTAGCCATGGCAAATATGTGGGGTTATGAGGATAGGATGGAGGGCTGGTCCTGGGTGGAATACTCTGTCAGAGTCCCTCCAGACTCAATGGGCCGAATGGCCTCCTTCTGCACTGTCGGGATTCTATGAACCTGCTCATCCCCATTGTAGGTTCCAAATATGGATTGACTAACGCTAAAGATACAAATGCATGGAGGCTAACAAGGTTAGCATTCAGAACAACAGTTATTGGTCACACTATTATAGAAAAGATATTATTAAACTAGAAAGAGTGCAGAAAAGATTTACTAGGATGCTACCGGGATTTGATGGATTGAGTTATAAGGAGAGGCTGGATAGACTGGGACTTTTTTCTCTGGAGCGTAGGAGGCTGAGGGGTGACCTTATAGAGGTCTATAAAACAATGAGGAGCACAGATCAGTTAGATAGTCAATATCTTTTCCCAAAGGTAGGGGAGTCTAAAACTAGAGGGCGTAGGTTTAAGGTGAGAGGAGAGAGATACAAAAGGGTCCGGAGGGGCAATTTTTTCACAGAGGGTGGTGAGTGTCTGGAACGAGCTGCCAGAGATATAAGTAGAGGCGGGTACAATTTTGTCTTTTAAAGAGTGTTTAGACAGTTACATGGATAAAATGGGTTCAGAGGGATATGGGCCAAACATGGGTGATTGGACCTAGCTAATGGTTTAAAGAAAAGGGGCGGCATAGACAAGTTGGGCTGAAGGGCCTGTTTCCATGCTGTAAACCTCCATGACTCTGTGACAGTCTGACCTGATCAACTATAATTACTGGGGAAAAGGACTATTAATTATGATATAATGAAATGGAATCAAGAATATGAAACAGGTTCTCATAAAAAGATAATTTCTATTTTATTTTTAATTGTATTTTATCTGTACATTCAACTATCTTAAAATAGAAGTTGGATAACTCCATTCTGGAGAGGTTGTTGAAACTGTAATGTAATTCCTGTAGAGTGCATTTTGCAATAAAGTGTTGACCTGATGTGCGTGTACCTTTATGTGTACAGAGGCTGTTTGCTAGTTTTGTACAATCAAATGTCTTGCCAGTAGGTTGGGGCAAAGCAGTAGAGGTTGGACTATACAAAAGAGTGTATCACATTTAGCTAGGTTTGAGCAAAGTACCTTGATTCCTAGATGGCAAAAAAAACAGGGAAATAAGGGCCGGAATTCTCCGGCCATTCACACCTTGAATCATAGAATCCCTAAAGTGCAGAAGAGGCCATTCAGCCCATCGGGTCTGCACCGACTCTCTGGGAATATCTTACCCAGGCCTTCTTCCCCTCACCCTAACCCTACAACCCCACATATTTACCATTACTAATCCACCTTTTGGGACACTTAAAGGACTATTTAGCATGGCTAATCCACCCAATCTACACATCTTGGGACATTAAGGGGCAATTTAGCATGACCATTCCACCTAACCTGCACATCTTGGGACATTAAGGGGCAACTTAGCATGGCCAATCCACCTAACCTGCACATCTTTGGATACTATGCGGCAATTTAGCATGACCAATCCACCTAACCTGCACATCTTGGGACATTAAGGGGCAACTTAGCATGGCCAATCCACCTAACCTGCACATCTTTGGATACTATGCGGCAATTTAGCATGACCAATCCACCTAACCTGCACATTTGGGACATTAAGGGACAATTTAGCATGGCCAATCCACCTAACCTGCACATCTTTGGATACTATGCGGCAATTTAGCATGGCCAATCCACCTAACCTTCCCATCTTAGGACAATACGGAGCAAGTTAGCATGGCCTATCTTCCTAATCTGCACATCTTTGGAGTGTGGGAGGAAACCGGAGCATCCAGAGGAAACCCACACAGATATGGGGAGATTGTGCAAACTCCACACAGACACCGACCCAAGGCCAGAATTGCACTTGGGTCCCTGGCACCGCGAGGCGAAAACGGAGAATTTGTCACTCGGCCAAAACTCCATTCACTGCAGCGGGACTGGAGAATCCTAGCTGCTGGTGAGGTCGGAGAAGCTTAAGAATATTGGTGGGAGTTGGTTTTTTTTGTTCCCTCTGAGTTGGGTGCTTTGAAGTGGGGATTGAACCCATGGAGGCAGGAATGCTACCAAGTGATACATTCCCATGTTGGCTTTCAGAGCTGAATCGGTGAGGTTCCCTGACATCATTGCCCCGCTACCATTGGCTTTGATCCCGAGGTCACCGCCATGACCTCACAATCAGCTTGGAACATCACCAAAAAATTGAATCCAAACTGTCAGTTGGAAAGGCTGAATATGGTCAAAGGCTGCAAAATCCCACTGAAGGTATGGTTGTAATTCTTGTTCAATTTTTCGTCAACTGTTCACGGCACGTCAGTTGGGAGGTTAATCATTGTCATGAGTATATCATTTTATTTACTTATTAGTGTCACAACTGGGTTTACATTAACACTGCAATGAAGTTACTGTGAAAATCCCCTGGTCGCCACATCCGGCGCCTGTTCGGGTACACTGAGGGTGTATTTAGCACGGCCAGTGCACCTTAACCAGTACGTCTTTCAGACTGTGGGTGGCACGGTAGCACAGTGGTCAGCACTGCTGCTTCACAGCTCCAGGGACCTGGGTTCGATTCCCGGCTTGGGTCACTGCTTGTGTGGAGTTTGCACATTCTCCCCGTGTCTGCGTGGGTTTCGTCCGGGCGCTCCAGTTTCCTCCCACAGTCCAAAAGATGTGCGGGTTAGGTTGTTTGGCTGTGCTATAATTGTCCCTTAGCGTCCTGAGATGCGTAGGTTAGAAGGATTAGTGGATACAATACGTAGGGATATGGGGATAGGGCCTGGATGGGATTATGGTCGGTGCAGGCTCAATGGGAATGGCCTCTTTCAGTACTGTAGGGTTTCTATGATTTCTATGAAACTGGAGCATCTGGAGGAAACCCGCACAGACTTGGGGAGAATGTGCAGAGTCCGCACAGACAGTGACCTAAGCTGGGAATCGCACCCGGGTCCCTGGCGCTGTGAGGCACTATGCCACCGTGCTAACCACTATGCCACCGTGCCACCCACATCATGTTGGAGTTGACAATGTCTTAACAATGCTTCCTCCTGTGGCCATTTGAATTCATCATGAGGGGCAGAGATAAGGTGAGTAGCCACGGTCATTTCCCAGGGTAGGGGAGTCTGAAACTAGAGGGCATAGGTTAAAGGTGAGAGGGGAGAGATTTAAAAGGGGGTCAGAGGGGCAACTTTTTCGCACAGAGGGTGGTGCATGTGTGGAATGAGCTGTCAGGGGAGGTGGTAGAGGTGGGGGCACATTTGCATAATTTACATGGAGGGGAAAGGTTTAGAGGGAAATGGGCCAAATGCAGGCAAATGGGATTAGTTCAGTTTAAGAAACCTGGTCAACATGGACAGGGGGGCCGAAGGGCCTGTTTCCATACTGTATATCTAGAATCATAGCATCCCAACAGTGCCAAAGGAGGCCGTTTGGTCCATCGAGTCCACCTACAATCCCACCTAGGTACTTCCCTGCAACCCCACATATTTACCTTGACAATTCCCCCGACATGAAGGGGCAATGTGGCACAGCCAATCAACCTAATCCAAACATCTTTGGATTGTGGGAGGAAACCAGAGTATCTGGAGGAAACCCACGCAGATATGGGGAGAATGTGCAAACTCCACACAGACAACGACCCAAGCCGGGAATCAAACCCAGGTCCCTGGCTCTGTGAGGCAGCAATGAGTCACCGTGTCACCCTATGACTCTATATGGTTTACCCCGTATCCTCAAACTGTGACCCCTGGCTCTGTACATCCCCATCATCAGGAACATCCTTCCTGCTTCTGCCCTGTCTATGTCCAGTTAGAGTTTCAGGACAATCTCTCCCCCCCCCGCCCCCTTCATTCTTCTAAACTCCAGTGAATACAATCCTAACCCGCTCAATCTCTCCTTGTACGTCAGTCCCACTATTCCCAGGAATTAGCCTATGGTTTGACCTCATTTGGGATTGTTTCTAGTCTATTCCCAGTTAGAACATTTGTGTGATCCTGTTTATCTCAAATTACGATGTCAATTTGATAAGATTCCATTTGGTTTTTGGCCGTTTGGCTACGTGTATGTAAACTTGCAATGTGTCCTCAGGGCTCTGCTGATTAGTGTGGTGCGTGGCATTAGCACTCCCAGATACTGAGGGAAAAGAGAGCCCCTGGCATTTACATTGATCAGTAATAAGGGTGGCACAGTGGTTAGCACTGCTGCCTCACAGCGCCAGGCACCAGGGTTCGATTCCCGGCTTGGGTCACTGTCTGTGTGGAGTCTGCACGTTGGCGTTGTGCCTGCGTGGGTTTCTTCCGGGTGCTCAGGTTTCCTCCTGCAGTCCAAAGATGTGCAGGTTAGGTGGATTGGCCATGCTAAATTGATCCTTTAGTGTTCAAAGATGTGCAGGTTAGGTGGATTGGCCATGCTAAATTGATCCTTTAGTGTCCAAAGATGTGCAGGTTAGATGGATTGGCCATGCTAAATTGCCCCTTTGTGTCAGGGGAGGAGCTAGGGTAAATACAGGTGTTCTAGGGATAGGACCTGGTTGGGATTGTTGTCAGTGCAGGCTCGATGGGCCAAATGGCCTCCTTCTGCACTGTAGATTCAATGATTCTACAGATTGTCACCCTGAGCCTATTTGGCTGCATTTTGAATGTGCTTTTCTCAGCCCTTAAGTCCTGGGGTGGGACTCGAACCCAGAGCTTCTGGTTCAGAGGCAGGGATGCTAACTCCACTGCTCCACATGGCCTCTGTGTCAGGAAACAGGAGTTGGTGGAACAGAGCCCGGGGCCGGAAAGGCCAAACTCCGATTTTATTCCCGTCTCTAACAGATTCCGCTCCCACCTCACATTCTGGGAAGGGTTTGTGTGAGCTGATGACATTCTGTGTAGAAAATGCTCTCTCAACCTCTCCCATCATATACCAAGTGACCGTTAGCCACCCTGGTGACCCCAAAGAGGAAACTAAGAGTTGGACTGGCGGGGTGTAGATGGGGATGTGGGGTGGCCAACAGGAGGTAGGGGTATGTGGACAGGTGTGGGGTGGACAGTGAGTGGGTGGGGGGATGTGGGCAGGTGTGGGGCGAGTAGAGTGTAGGATGGTTGGACGGGAGAGGAGCCAGGGGTTGTTGGAACTGTTAGGGCTGTCTATAAAATAATGAGGGATGTAGATCAGTTAGACAATCAAATCCTTTCCCAAAGGTTAGAGGAGTCTAAAACTAGAGGGTGTAGGTTTATGGTGAGAGGGGAGAGATACAAAAGGGTCCAGTAGGGCAATTTTTTCCACACAGTGTGTCTGGAACGGGCTGCCAGAGGTAATCGTAGAGGTGAGGACAATTTAGTTTTTTAAAAAGCATTTTGACAGTTACACGGGTAAGGCGGGTATAGAGGGATATGGGCCAAATGTGGGCATATGTGACTGGCTTAGGGTTTAAAAAAAGGCCAGCATGGACAAGTTGGACCGAAGGGCCTGTTTCCATGTCTGTAAACATCTATAACTCTTATCGGTAGAATTCCGATCACGTTATTGAGAGGTGGTGCTACAATAAGATACAGGACAGCTGCAGGCTCAAAGCAGTTGAGTCGATAACTGCAGTGTAAATAAAGCCTTCGTGTGTCCTTGGGCGCGATATTTAGTCCCAAATCCCCAGTGTTTGTGCCGTATGGCCTTCTGTTTGAGAGCCCAAAATAATGTCAAAGGTGTAACTTCCCCAGCTGCTGCAGAGCGGCCAGTCCAGATGTTGGGTGGCGATCGAGACGCTACCTTTACCGGGCTGGGTAACTGGACCAAGCACAGATGTTTCTGGGATCTCGGGCACTGAGTCACGTGACAATGACAGGTGGGCAAACCTTCTTGACGCAACGCAGCTTCTCGATATCATTTGCAGGCTTTCCGATGGACCTCATCCAAGAATTTCTGATACCCCCCTGGGTGATTCCTCTTGTCAGCTCGGAGTCCTGGCTATTCCTGTGTGACATCACGTCAAACCCCTGGCTATGGAGGGTGCTGGTGATACTCTTGTTCCTCTTGTGAGTATTGGCCCCCCTGGCATTTTCTCACTTTCTCTGCCATTGTACAATTGGTGAGTTGTGTTTCCATTGCTTCGCTTCAGTCTTTCTCTTCCCCCTGTCCCGCATTCTCTTTTACCCCCCCTCCCTCTCTAAGAAATGGTAACCCACAGGGGGCACTTCCAACACGGGGTGAGGGTATTCCCCCGGGAGAGGCCGTTTTTAATCATAGAATAGAACCTACAGTGCAGAAGGAGGCCATTCAGCCCATCAAGCCTGCACCGACTCTCTGACAGAGTATCTTAGTCAGGACCTCTCCCCTGTGTCCCCCCACCACACATTTACCATGGCCAATCTCCTGAACCTTTGCAGCTTTGGACACTAAGGGACAATTTAGCATGGCCAATCCACCTAACCTACACATCTTTGGACACTAAGGGACAATTTAGCAAGGCCAATCCACCTAACCTGTACATCTTTGGACACTAAGGGACAATTTAGCATGGCCAATCCCCCTAACCTACACATCTTTGGGCACTAAAGGGCAATTTAGCATGGCCAGTCCACTTAACCTGCATATCGTTGGAGTGTAAGAGGAAACTGGAGCACCTGGAGGAAACCCATGCAGACACAATGAGAACATGCAGACTCCACACAGTTAGTGACCGGAATTGACCCTGGGCCCCTGGCGCTGTGAGGCTGCAGTGCTAACCACTGTGACACTGTACTGCCCCACCAGTGGAAAGAAAAACCTATAGTATTTTTTAAAATGGTAAAGTTCATTGACCCAAACTGCATCGTTCCATTATCCCATGATAATGGTCATTGAAAAATGGTAAAAATTACACTTCTGCCCATTCTAATCGTATGCTTTCCTCACAATCTTTAACCTGTCTCTTCCTTTCTCTGCCTGAGTCTTGATATTGTCTGGAAGGCTGGTAGCTATAGGAGTAAGGTACAAATTGCCCCTTAGTGCCCAAAGATGTGCAAGTTAGATGGATTGGCTATGCTAAATTGCCCTTTGGTGCCCAAAGATGTGTCAGGGGCAATAAGCAGGGTAAATATGTGGGGTTGTGGGGATAGAGCCGGTGTGGAATTGTTGACGATGTAGACTCGATGGGCCAAATGGCCTCCTGCACGGTAGAGATTCTAAGATGCTCTGAACTCCAGTGCTCAGGAAAAGGGCTAGCACAAACGCGATGGACCAAATGGCTTTTTAAATGTGTAACGTGATTCTACGATTCTATGTTTTCTTTCCTTGGTTCCTGTTTCTGGTTGGTACCGTTCTGAGCTGTGAGGCAGTGATGTGATTGTGGTTCCCTTTGTTTCAGGTATACCACCTGGCCATACAGTCAGTTTAAGGAGCTGTGTATTCCTGGACCACCTCCAACATTATTCCTTGGTTCGATTCCGTACATCTGGCGAAAGGTGCGGAGTTAGACCGAATGCGGCAAGTCCTGATCATACACAGGAGCAGATGTGATGTAACTAGTGTTTTGTGTCCGGGGTGTTTCACTGGGGGGACAGAACGTTCAGTGTTATTAAGCCTCTTTCTTTGGTTATTCTTTTATTCAATTTGTGCGATATGGGCATTGCTGGCTGGCCAGCGTTTATTGCCCGTCCCTAATTGCCCTAGGCTTGGTCATTTCAGAGGGCGGCACAGTAGCACTGTGGTTAGCACTGCTGCTTCACAGCTCCCAGGTCCTGGGTTCGATTCCCGGCTCGGGTCACTGTCCATGTGGAGTTTGCACATTCTCCTCATGTCTGCACGGGTTTCCTCCAGGTACTCCGGTTTCCTCCCACAGTCCAAAGATGTGCGGGTTAGGTTGATTGGCCATGCTAAGAAATTGCCCCTTAGTGTCCAGGGATGCGTAGGTTAGAGGGATTAGTGGGTATAATTAGTAGGGATATGGGGGTAGGGCCTGGGTGGGATTGTGTTCGGTGCAGACTCGATGGGCTGAAGGGCCTCTTTCTGTATTGTAGGGATTCTATGAGGGCAGAGCTCAGAGGGCAGCAGAGTCACATTTCTGTGGCCCTGGAGTCACATGTAGACCAGACCCATTGAGGACGGCAGATTTCCTTCCCTAAAGGGACATTAATGAACCAGCTGGGTTTTTCCAACAATCAGCAATGGTTTTATGGTCATCAGTAGATTCTTAATTCCAGGTATTTTTTTCCTTACTGAATTCAAATTCCACTCTCTGCCGTGATGGGATTCGAACCCAGGTCCTCAGAACATTAGCTGATTAATAGTCTTGGTGATAATACCACTAGGCCATCACCTCCCCCTCTCTCCTGACAGACACTGGAAGACTTGTTGAGTTTTCCCAGCAGCCTCTCTGTCCCTGTTTCAGATTCGTTCAGCCAAAGAGGGATAGACTTCCTCCTGTTAGCCCCTCCCATTGGCTGTGTTTAATGATTAATAATGTATAGAACTGGGTTTAGACTGTTATTGATCCTATATATTGTAGTAACCTTGCCATGACCACAGGGGAAGGATGTTATATATTTAAAAGGGTTGCTAGCTTGCTTTTAGAGCTGATCACATGATTTGATGGCAATGTCATTAGGGTGCGTGCTCAGGTTGCTGTTTTTGGTTTTGTAGACGGAGAACGAACAATAATTTAATAATAATAACAATAGTGGCTTTAAAATGGCTGCGTTGACTGAGAGTGAAGCATGCTGGGAATTTTGGACAACTTCTAGATTAAAACCATCTGCAGGTCATAAACAGGGTCTAATCTGGGAGCTCTGATCTAAAACTTCCTGTGTTGGACAGATCAGGGAAGTTGTTTACATTAACTGAACTGTGGTGGCTCCAATGTCTGGCTGCTACGTAAAAGGAACTATGCACCATGGCGTCGTTCAAAAGTCATTTCACTGGGTGTTTGAGCCATGTGATCGATTTCTGGACACACAATTGGCTGGATGACAGAGAATCTTCCAGAAGTAAGGAGAGAATTGTGGTTAAAAGACATGTGAGTTCTTTGTCTGGTGGTGATAACTCAGAAGAGACCAACCATCGCAACAAAACTTGTACCCTGAAGAATGCTTCAGAGAGAAGGAGATAGATTCTACCGTAAGGATATTTCTTAGTGGTTTGGTAAACTTGATGTATCTATTTTCAGTTAAATAGTTAACGTTGGTGTTCAGTTAGAGTTAAAGTTCAGTAAAGAGTTAATGAGTTGCAACTGTTTATGTTTGAGCTGGTACCAGAAACGTTAAATAAAGAAATAATTGAATTACTGTCCTTGTTTGTCTCACTTAACTGGAATGTTTGAAAAGTATTTAAATTAAAACTATATAACAGTTTTGTACCCTGGCGCAGAGCACAGAGCAGCTCCTCAATAAAACCTGTTGTGTGTTAGTTTGAATATACACGTGTAAGCCAAGTCTTTTTTTCTGTTTGAAACCCACAATCCCTAACATAGTTAGGAAATTATACTTTCCAATTGACATAGGAAGGCAGTGCATCACAAACATGGAGATGTTGACTGTCCAATGGCTGGAATGTGGGGGCAAATCATGTGACAAAATCACCAGGAATAAATTTAATCAAAGTTGGCAACAGTATTTGTTGGTGATATTTTTTCCTTGTCTCATCTGTAGGATCTGCACATTGTCGATGTGGAATGTTACAACGAATATGGCAATATCTGGGGGTAAGACAGCCCATACTTGGTCAAAATGAAAAGAATGCAGAAAGCACTGAAAATGCATAATTCTGATAGCCTCTGTAAATAGAAATACGGGTTATTGGCATTTGGGTAATTCACACTCAAGACTGAAAGGTAGATACGCAAAATTGGGGAATTGAAGTTAGCAAAATTGGTTAATATGTGGTGTTAATAATGTCAGGATTGTGTTTCTTTGCTTTATATTAGCAGTGGACAACCTGTGGTCCATGGCCCATCTGTGTTTTGAGTGTAGCCCATGTGTTCATGGTTAGCATTGCTACCTCATAGCACTAGGGATCCGGGTTCAATTCTGGCTTGGGTCACTGTCTGTGGGGAGTTTGCATGCTCTCTCCATGTCCAAACAACCATCTCCAAACAACCTAACCAACATGCCTTTGGACTGTGGGAGGAAACTGGGCAAATTGGAGGAAACCCAGGCAGATACGAGGAGAATGTGCAAACTCCAGACAGAGAATGACCTGAGGCTGGAATTCAATTTTGAACCTTGTCATTGTGCGGCAGCAGTATTAACCATTGTGTCACTGTGCCCATGTGGGTTTCCTCTGGGTGCTCCGGTTTCCTCCAATATTCCAAAGATGTGTAGGTTGGGTAGATTGGCCATGCTAAATTGTCCTTTAGTGTCCAAAGATGTGTAGGTTAGGTGGATTGGCCATGCTAAATTGTCCTTTAGTGTCCAAAGATGTGTAGGTTAGGTGGATTGGCCATGCTAAATTGTCCTTTAGTGTCCAAAGATGTGCAGGTTAGGTGGATTGGCCATGCTAAATTGTCCTTTAGTGTCCAAAGATGTGTAGGTTAGGTGGATTGGCCATGCTAAATTGTCCCTTAGTGTCCAAAGATGTGCAGGTTAGGTGGATTGGCCATGCTAAATTGCCCCCTTAGTGTCCAAAGATGTGCAGCTTAGGTGGATTGGCCATGCTAAATTGTCCTTTAGTGTCCAAAGATGTGTAGGTTAGGTGGATTGGCCATGCTAAATTGCCCCTTAGTGTCCAAAGATGTGTAGGTTAGGTGGATTGGCCATGCTAAATTGCCCCCTTAGTGTCCAAAGATGTGCAGGTTAGGTGGATTGGCCATGCTAAATTGTCCCTTAGCATCTAAAGATATGAAGGTTAGGTTGATTGGCCATGCTAAATTTAAATTGCCCCTTACTGGCAGGGGGATTAGCAGGGTAAATACATGGGTTATGGAAATAGAGCCTGAGTGGAGTGGACTGTTGGTGCAGTCTCGATGGGCCGAATGGCCTCCTTTCGCACTGTAGGGTTTCTGTGATTCCATTCTAAGATCCAAGGACCCAGGTTCGAATCCCACCAAGTTTATTGAGCTCAATAAAAATCTGGAGTTAAAGTTAATGATGAAACCATTCTCGATTGTCGTAAAAATCAACCTGCTTTAATCGTTTGCCTTTAGGGAAGGAAATCTGCTGTCCTTACCTGGTCTGGCCTACATGTGACTCCAGAGCCACAGCAATGTGGTTGACTCTTAAGATCCCTCAGAAATGGAGGAAGGTCAGAAACAGGCAGGAAATGCTGGCCCAGTTAACGAAGGGCACGTCCCATAAAATGAATAAAGAATAAAGTTACGCCCAGGAATTCTCCCTCAGCGGACAGAGCGGACAGTCAGAAGCTCTTTCCTAGGGTAGAAAAGTCAAGTACTAGTGGACAGAGGTTTAGCATGGAACCCTAGAACCCTACAGTGCAGAAACAGGCCCTTCGGCCCATCGAGTCTGCACCGAACACAATCCCACCCAGACCCTATCCCCATATCCCTGCTAATCCCTCTAACCTACACATCCCAGGACACTAAGGGGCAATTTTAGCATAGCCAATGAACCTAACCCGCACATCTTTGGACAGTGGGAGGAAACCGGAGCACCCGGAGAAAACCCACGCAGACACGGGGAGAATGTGCAAACTTCACACAGGCAGTGACCCGAGCCGGGAATCGAACCCAGGACCCTGGAGCTGTGAAGCAGCAGTGCTAACCACTGTGCTACCGTGCCGCCCGTAAGGTTTAGAGGAGCTGTGCGAGGCAAGTTTTTTTACATACGGGGATGGTGAATGTCTGGAACACGCTGCCCGGGGAGGTGCTGGGAGCCGGTACTATAGGGGCATTTAAGGGGCGACAAACTGAATACATGAGTAGGATGGGAATGGAAGGATATGGACTCTGTAAGTGGGTATGGTTTTAGTTTAGGCAAGCATCGTGGTCAGCGCAGGCTTGGAGGGCCGAAGGGTCTGTTCCTATGCCAAACTGTTGTTTGTTCTTTGACTCTGTCAGTGAGGGTGTTGAAGGAACACAGACTTTGTGACAGAGCAGAGGGATACATTGGTCTCTTAGAAGGTGGTGTTTCTTTCCTGTAATTAATCAATGCTCTTTCTCTCTAATCTCGAATAATATTTGTAGGCTGTACTTAGGCCGCCAGGCAGTCCTTGTTCTCACTGACACGGAAATAATCCACAATGTGTTTATTGAAGATAATTGTGAAATCTTCCGCAACCCTAAGGTGAGTTAATAGTGTTGACTTTCATACTGAGTGAATATTGTTAGCACGGTGACACAGTGGTTAGCGCTGTTGCCTCACACCACCAGGGACCTGGGTTCAATCCCGGCACTCTCTGTGCGGAGTCTGCACATTCTCCCCGTGTCTGCGTGGGTTTTCCCCGGCTGCTCCAGTTTCCTCCCACACTCCGAAAGACGTGCGGGTTAGATGCATTGGTCAGGCTAAATTCTCCCTCGGTGTAATGAACAGATAGAACTATAGAATCCTACAGTGCAGAAAGAGGCCCTTCGGCCCATCAAGTCTGCACCGACCACAATCCCACCCAGGCCCTACCCCCATAGCTTTACACATTTACCCACTAATCCCTCTAACCTACACATCCCAGGACCCTAAGGGGCAATTTTAGCATGGCCAATCAGCGTAACCTGCACATCTTTGGACAGAGTGTGGTGACTGGGGAATTTTCACAGTAACTTCACTGCGGTGTTAATGTAAGCCTACTTGTCTTTATTTGAACAGCATTCCGCCAGAACCTTATTTTATTTGATAGGCTACTAGTTTAGTTAAAGTTCCCTATTAGTTAAATAAATAAATCATTAAGTGTTCATTTTAAAGTGAGTGTCAAATATTTTACTGAACATTATTGATGGACAGTTACACCATCCCACACACTTTTATCAGATTACGAGGTGAGGTATTCCTCTCTGGGGGGGGGGGGGGGGGGGGTTTAACGTCACGTGTCAAAAGTGGAACAACCTCCGTATTGTGACACAACTCTCTGAGAGAAAAAAAATCCCTCATCTCTGTCTTGAAAGGGTGACTCCTAATTTAAAAGCCCCAAGTTCAGGGCTCACCCACAAGAAGAAACATCCTTTCCATGTCCACCTTGTTGAGACTGTTCAGGATCTTGTAAACTTCAATCAGTTCGCCCCCCCCCCCCCCTCACTCTGCTAAACTCCAGTGGAAGCAAGCCCAGTTTCCTCATTAGACAACCCACTCATTCCAGCGATCAGTTGAAGCTTGGATTGTTTTCTCCAGAGCAAGAGAAGGCTGAGGGGGAACATGGTTGATGTATATAAGATTATCAGAGGCATGGGCAAGGTGAGTAGGGAGGAGCTGTTCCCCCTTGGTTGAGGGGTCAATCACTAGGGGATAGAGTTTTAGGATGAGGCGCAGGCGATTCAGAGGGGATTTGAGATTAGAAAGATTCACCCAGAGGTTGGTGGGAATCTGGAATGTCTGGGAATATCGTGGAAGCCAGAAACTTACAACCTTTAAAAAAGTATTTGGATGAGCACTTGGAATATCATTTCATTCGAGGGTATATGGAGCAAGTACAGGAAAATGGGAATAGTGCGCCTTTAGTAGTGGCTACTGTTGGTTCAGGCTTGTTGGGTCGAGTGGCCTTTCCGGCCCTGTACAACTCTATGGGCAGAATTTTCCGGTCATGCTCACTGGGGTGGCACAGGGGTTAGCACAGCTGCCCCACAGCTCCAGGGACCTGGGTTCGATTCCCGTCTTGGGTCACTCTGTGTTAGTTCGTTCTCCCAGTGTCTGCGTGGGTTTCCTCCAGATGTTCTGAAGATGTATAGGTTAGGTGGATTGGCCATGCTAAATTGCCCCTTAGTGACCAAAGATGTGGAGGTTAGGTGGATTTGTCATGCTAAATTGCCCCTTAGTGTCCAAAAATGTGCAGGTTAGGTGGATTGGCCATGCTAAATTGCCCCTTAGTGTCCAAAAATGTGCAGGTTGGGTGGATTGGCCATGCTAAATTGCCCCTTAGTGTCCCGGGAAGTGTAGGTTAGAGGGATTGGTGGGGTTAATGTGTGAGGTTACGGGAATAGGGTTTGGGGTGGGATTGTGGTTGGCGCAGACTTGATGGGCCGAATGGGCTCCTTCTGCACTGTAAGGATTCGAAGTGCAGAAAATTCCGCTTGAGGTCAATGGACCTTTGCACGGTCTGTGTCTGACCTGCTAGATTCCCATGGTGGGTGGGATGGGAAAGCTCCATCTGATACGTACACACTCAGACCCACTGCCTGTTGATAATTTTTTTATTTTTCTCTCAGGCAGGCCAATCTCGGTATCCATTTAGTGAGAGTTTCTTCCAGCCTGACAATGATGACTGGAAGCGATATAATCCGCTCCTGACTCCAGCTTTCGCTCCCACTCATCTGAAGCAGGTTTGTGTTCGCACTGATGATGTCCCCGTGTCAGGGGTGGCCCCCTTTCACCTCAGTGAGCTGCAAGGCTGAAGTTGGGCTTGTTCACTAACCCTGACCCCCGGAATAAGATTAAATACGTAGAAACTATGTTGGAATATAGTGTTTAATTCTGGTCGCCACACTACCAGAAGGAGGTGCAGGCTTTGAAGAGGGTACAGAAATGATTTACCAGGATGTTGCCCTGGGATGGAGGGCATTAGCCATGAGGAGAGGTTGGAGAAACTTGGTTTGTTCTCACTGGAGTGATGGAGGTTGAGGGGAGACCTGATAGAACTCTACAAGATTATGAGGGACAGAGTGGATAGTCAGAAGCTTTTTCCCCAGGGTGGAAGAGTCAAGGGGGGGCACAGGTTTAAGGTGCGAGGGGCAAGGTTTAAAGGAGATGTACGAGGCAGATTTTTTACACAGAGGGTGGGTGGGTACCTGGAACTCGCTGCCGGGGGTGGTAGTGGAAGCGGATACGGTAGTGACTTTTAAAGGGCGTCCTGACAAATTACTAGAAAGACAAGGAGTGAGGTAGCTTGATCTTGGGTTCGGACCATAGCTCGGCACAACACTGAGGGCCGAAGGGCCTGTTCTGTGCTGTACTGTTCTATGTTCTATGAGTAGGATGGGAATAGAGGGATATGGTCCCTGGAAGGGTAGAGGGGTTTAGTTCAGTCGGGCAGCATGGACGGTGCAGGTTTGGAAGGCAGAAGGGCCTGTTCCTGTGCTGTAATTTTCTTTGTTCTTTGTAGAAGCAGGAGGAGGCCATTCAGCCCTTCGCGCCTGCTCCGCCAATCATTTTGATCATGGCTGATCATCAGATTCAATATCCTGATCCCCATTCCCCCAAATCCTTTGATCCCTTTAGCCCCAGGAACTATATCTAATTTCTTCACAGAATCATAGAAACCCTACAGTGAAGAAAGAGGCCATTTGGCCCATTGAGTCTGCACTGACCACAATCCCACCCAGGCCCTACCCCCATATCCCACTAATCCCTCTAACCTACACATCTCAGGACACTCAAGGCCAATTTTAACACGGCCAATCCACCTAACCCGCACACCTTTGGACTTCTTGAAATTACACATTTTGACCTCAACTACTTTCCGTGGTAGTGAATTCCACACATTTAAAATGAATTTAAATTAAATTAATAAACCTAACTTTTTAAAAGTTAGCCTTATTAATAGTTGATTGTTATAATGAAACAGCTACACCATCTATATTGTTCAGGGAAGGAAATCTGCTGTTCTTACCCGGTCTGGCCTACCTGTGACTCTAGATCAGCGATGGGCAACCCGGGCTAGTGAGTGGGCGGCACGAGTGGCCCTCCTTCATCTCAATGGGCCACAAGGTTGAAATCAGGCTCACCGTGACCCCAGGAATCAGATTAAATACATTTAATACACACGGAATATTTCATAACCAGTGGTAGAAAATGCTGAATTGTTTATACATTAATGGAACTGTCGTCAACTTCCCACAGTAAAGATAAAAGAAATATTGACACACTGCTGCAAATGAGTGTGGGTGGTGGAGGGAGTGGATGTTTGTATATGTGGTGCCATCCATGACAAAGCAGCCCCCGCTTGATTGGCACCACACATACAAGTACCCGCTCCCTCCGCCACCAACGCTCAGTAGCAGCAGTGTGTACCATCTACAAGATACGTTCCGATTGTCTCATCTCTTGGTTCCTCGTATCGTCGACAGCTCTCTTACTCTCCGTTTTTTTGCAGATGTTTCCACTCGTGGTTACGAATGCGGATGATCTTGTGTGGTGCTTTGGAACGTTCTGTAGAGAGAACAGCCCCATCACTGTGAGAGAGTGAGCACTATTCACCTCGCGCCTTTAGGCCTCATTCTGCACTTGAAGTACCATGGCACCTTTGTGTTGCGAGAGAGTGAGATTGGGCTGGGACTGTATAACGGTATCAGATTCCGTCAGCCAAATGGCTTTGGTTAAAATAGAGGAACTTTCTAACTTGCCGCCACGCCCTGCCCATGAGGTTGGGCAGAAGCCTTGCAAGTTGGCGGAGGGGTGGGTAACGGCTCAGTTGGTAACACTCTGGATTGCTGGGTTCTGGTTTCAAGTCCTGCTCTAGGCCCTGTGCACTGAGGGCAGGCACTCCAGTGCGGTGCGGAGGGAGTGCAGCGCTGCCGGAGGTGCTGCCTTTTGGATTTGAGAAGCTCGATGGAGCCGCCAGATGGAGCGAACGTTTCCAGGTGCTGTTTTTTGAAGAACGGGTGGGGCCGGGGTAGGGTTATCCCTGGCTTCCTGTTTATCTCCGGAACTTTCTGGCCCAAAACCAGAAAATCCTGTATGAGGTCAACAGATCTTTGAATGGAATCCAACCCCCGCCCCCCCCCTCCTCCTCCACCCCTGCCCCCCCGCACCACACCCCCTCACTTCCCACCCATAGCCAGCGGGACAGGAACCTCCACCCTCCCAACATCACGAAACCAGACTATCTGGTCATTATCACTGATGATCCCTGATGATCCCCCCGACACTAAGGGGCAATTTTAGCACGGCCAATCCACTGAACCCGCACATCTTTGGATTGTGGGAGGAAACCGGAGCACCCGAAGGAAACCCTCGCGGACACTGGGAGAATGTGCAAACTCCACACAGACAGTGACCCGAGGCTGGAATCGAACCCAGGTCATTGTCACATTGTTGCTGGTGGGATCTTGTTGTGCACAAAGTTCGCCGCTGCTTTCCCCACATTACGACAGCGACTGCACTTCACTCATTTTCTTTACCCGCAGCACGGTGGCACAGTGCCAGGGACCCGGGTTCGATTCTCAGCTTGGGTCACTGTCTGTGTGGAGTTTGTATGCTCTCCCCGTGTCTGCGTGGGTTTCCTCCGGGTGCTCCGGTTTCCTCCTGCAGACTAAAGATGTACGGACTAGGTTGACTGGCCGTGCTAAATTGCCCCTTAATGTCAGAGGGATTAGCAGTGTAAATACGTGGAGTTATGGGGATAGGGCCTGGGTGGGATTGTGGGCGGTGCAGACTCGATGGGCCGAATGGCCTCCTTCTGCACTCTAGGGATTGTATGATTCAAGGGATGTGGGATTCACTACTAATGCTAACATTCATTCCAATTCCCTTCTCTTTACCTAATGATCCATTTCTACAGATAGTTATTCTCAGAACAGGTTGCTAGCCTGTTGCCAGGGGCTTATAGCTTGGGAGGTGCCACTCCACACCAAGTGTAGCTGACTAGGAGTCTCTCCTGCTTTTACCATTGGTGTGTTTGGAAGGATTTTGTAGGTTGACAGTCAACCTGTTTGGCTGCGTTCTAAATGCCCCTGCCTTGGCCATTATGTCCTGGGGTGGGATTCGAACCTGTAGCTTCTGGTTCAGAGGCAGGGACGCTAACCCCACTGTGCCACAGGGCCTCCCCAGCCTTCATTCCCCCATCCCTAATTGCCCATGACTTTAAAAAGCTTTAAGACATCTGGTGGCCGTGGAAGTCGCTATATAAATGGAGGTTTTCTTCTATGTCATTGAGCTTCAGTGAGATCGTTTGCTCACACTTTGATGTTTGGTTCCTTTCTTTCAAGATTATTTGAAAAGTATGCTCGGAACGCCCTGATGATGTCAGTCTTTGACCTGGACACCCGCAGAGATGATGCAAACCACACGTTCCTCCGTAACTGGGACCTCCTGCTTAAGGCCCACAGTAGATATTCCACAATCTCGGTTACATGTGGGTAATGTATGCAGCATGTACAGGTCTAAATGGGCTGCCTAGCAACATACCAGTGTGTCTGGTCCATGGCGGAATAGATGGGGTAGCCTTCATCGCTGAAAAAAAATCCTTGACTATCAGAGTAAAGGACATCTCTGTATCTACACAGGAATCGAAGGGCAGCAGGGTGCCATGGTGGTTGGCACTGCTGCCTCACAGTGCCAGGGATCTGGGCTCGATTCCAGCCTTGACTGACCCTCTGTGTGTAGTTTGCATGTTCTCCCCGTGTCTACATGGGTTTCCGCCAGGTGCTCCAGTTTCATTCCACACTCCAAAGATCTGCAGGTAGGTGGATTGGCCATGTTAAATTGTCCCTTAGTGTCCAAAGGTGTGCAGGTTAAGGTGGATTGGCCATGTTAAATTGTCTTTTAGTGTCCAAAGATATGCAGGTTAGGTGGATTGGCCATGCTAAATTGCCCCTTAGTGTCCAAAGATGTGTAGGTTAGGTGGATTGGCCATGCTAAATTGCCCCTTAGTGTCCAAAGATGTGCAGGTTAGGTGGGTTGGCCATGCTAAATTGTCCCTTAGTGTCCAAAGATGTGTAGGTTAGATGGATTAGCCATGCTAATTGCTCCTTAGTGTCAGGAGGTTTAGCAGGGTAAATATGTGGGGTTACAGGGACAGGGCCTAGCAAGGATTGTCGATAGTGCAGGCTCAGTGGGCTGAATGGCCTCCTCCTGCGCTGTCGGGTTCTAAGCACTGCATCTTTCTTTGTTGTTATGTACTGATTTCCCGAGTGGTTTCCAGCATGCACAGATCTTCAATCTCTCTGTCTGTGATGGACATGTGAACTATCCTCTCATCTACACCTCTCGAATGGAGGCAAATTACCAATAGTCTGTGGGTGGGAATCTCTGTCTGCGCTCACCCTGAAACCGGAAAATCCCTCCCCGAGATAAAGGGACCTTTCCATGGTCCGCCCCTCATCCTCTCTGATTCCGTGGGGGTGGGACAGTAAAATTCACCCCTTGTATGTTTGTTGCTCGTGTCCTCCAGGCTGAATGGAATATCTCAGCATCATTTTCCTAACATTAAGATTCAATTTCTCGGATATTAACACTCTCTTCATTGTGACAAAGCTGGTCTTAGAATTGGTATGAGTATAATGTTATTATTATCTATTCATGGGATGTGGGGCATTGCTGGCTTGGCCAGCGTTTGATGCCCATCCCTAATTGCCCCTTGAGCACATGATGAAGAGGCACCATCTTGAGCTGCTACAGCCCGTGTGGTGTAGGTACACCCACAGTGCTGTTAGGGAGGGAGTTCCAGTTCCATTAAGTATGCAACCCGTCTTAAAGCTCAGGATGTGACAGTAATGCCTCTTTTCAATTCCTGCTGTCCTTCCCAGTGATATTCCCAGTCTTAATGCCCCTCCTTCGGAAGATGAAGTTCTACTTGTTTTGGAAAGAGGCTGTCGATTACTTCATAGACTTGCTCTGTCACGCTCGGGCTCGGAGGACAGAGTGCATGGACACACAGGTACAATTCTAAATGTGTTTTTGCTGCAGTTTAAGGATTTTCCCTTTGAAATTATTTATTCTCTCTGTCTCTCCCCGCACTCTCCGTTTGTCTCTCTCTCTTTGTCTCTCTCTCTTTATCTCCTTCCCTGTCTCTGTGTCTCTCTCTCTATTTCTCCCTCTCTCTCCCCCGTCTCTGCTTCTCTCTGTCTCACTCTCTCTCCCTCTCTGTCTCTGTCCCACTCTCTCTCTATCTCTCCCTCTCTCTCTCCCTGTCTCTGTGTCTCTCTCCCTATCTCTCCCTCTCTCTCTCCCTGTCTCTGTGTCTCTCTCTCTATCTCTCCCTCTCTCTCTCCCTGTCTCTGCTTCTCTCTGTCTCACTCTCTCCCTCTCTGTCTCTGTCCCACTCTCTTTCTCTCTCTCTACCTCTCTCTCTCCTTCTCTGTCTGCCTGTCTCTCTCTCCTTCTCTGTCTCACTCTCACCCTCTCTGTCTCTCTCTCTCTGCCTCTCTCTCCCCTTCTCCGAATGTCTGTCTGTCTCTCTCTATCTCCCTCTCTGCCTCACTCTCTCTCTCTCTCTATCTCATTCTCTCCCTCTCTGTCTCTCTCTCTCTTTGTCTCTCTCCCTCTCCCCTTCTCTGTCCGTCTGTCTCTCTCTCTCCCTTTGTGTCTCACTCTCTCCCGCTCTGTCTTTGGCTCTCTCTATCTCTTTCTATCTCTCTCTGTCTTCTCCCTCACTCTCCCCCCACCCCAAGAAAAATCATTCAATACACCCTCCCACAGTCCGAAAGCTGAGCGGGTTAGGTGGATGGTGACTAGTGGAGTGCCCCAGGGTTCGGTGCTGGGGCCTCAGCTTTTTACCATTTATATGGTAACTATGGTTACTATTTACCATGGGCTGTTTTCCCTTGAGAGACGTTGGCTGAGGGGGGATCTAATAGAGGTTTATAAGATTATGAAGGGGATAGATAGAGTAAATGGTGGTAAGCTTTTTCCGCTATTAGAAATGGATAGAACGAGGGATCACGGGCTTAGGGTGAGGGGGGCTAGGTATAAGACTAATATTAGAGGGCAGTTTTTCATGCAAAGGGTAGTGGGGATGTGGAATGCACTGCCGAGTAAGGTGGTGGAAGCAGGCACGCTAGGGTTGTTCAAGAGTCACTTGGACAGCCACATGAGCGGTCTACATATAGGGGGATATAGCAGGCCTTACTAAGCATTGTAGGCTTGGGATTCAGTTTTAGCCTCAGGGATGTAGAGTCTTTTTAATAATGAATTTTTTGTCTCCACAGGCATTTAAGTCCAGCAAGGGGCATGCGGGCGGCAGGTTGTGGTGGGCTGCTCTTGGATGTTGCTTCAGGAGTTGCCTACTGCTTCATGTCGTTAGTGTGCTTAAACTGGACCATCTCAAGGGCAACATGACAGCTCAGAGACTATCTCTGTTGCTGTGCGGACACATAGATTTGGGCCTGTGTCCGTGGGAGTTTGCGCGTTCTCCCCATGGTTGCATGGGTTTCCTCCGGGTGCTCCGGTTTCCTCCCACATCCCAAAAATGTGCTTTTAGGCTGATTGATTGGGTAACAAATTGTCCCTATATTGGACCTCCCTGATCCTCACACATCAGGCATAGACTAAAATCATGAATAGGTCACTGACAATGGGACGGCGGCGCGGGCTCATTGGGCCGAAGGGCCTGTTTCCCGTGCTGTGTTGTTCTTTGTTCTTTGTTCTATATAGATGATCTGGAGGAGGGAACCGAGTGCAGGGTGTCGAAATTTGCGGATGACACCAAGATTGGGGGAGTGGCAAATTGTGCGGAGGGTTTGGAGAGTCTGCAGAAGGATCTAGATAGGCTGTGCGAATGGGCCAGGAAATGGCAAATGGAATTTAATGTTGGCAAGTGTGAGGTGGTCCACTTTGGTAGGAAGAATGGTAGGAAGGACTATTACTTACGGGGCGAAAAACTGCAGCAGGCGACGGTGCAGAGGGACCTCGGGGTCCTTGTGCATGAGTCGCAAAAACCCAGCTTGCAGGTGCAGCAGGTGGTCAGGAAGGCGAATGGGATGCTGGCCTTCATAGCGAAGGGGATTGAATATAAAAGTAGGGAGGTCTTGCTGCAGCTATATAGGGCATTGGTGAGGTCGCAGCTGGAGTACTGTGTGCAGTTTTGGGCGCCGCACCTGCGCAAGGATATTTTGGCCTTAGAGGGAGTGCAGAAGAGGTTTACTAGGCTGATACCGGAGTTGAGGGGGTTGAGCTATGAGGAGAGGCTGAATGAACTAGGCTTGTACTCTTTGGAGTTTAGACGAATGAGGGGAGATCTCATTGAGACGTATAAGATGATGAATGGGATGGATAGGATAGAGGTGGAGAGACTCTTCCCGCTCAAAAAAGACAGTAAGACTAGGGGGCACAGCCTCAAGATAAAGGGGGGGTGGTTTAGAACGGAGTTGAGGAGGAACTTCTTCACTCAAAGGGTGGTGAATCTCTGGAATTCTCTACCCGTTGAAGTGATGGAGGCTGCCTCGCTAAATATTTTCAAGAAGCGGGTTGATGGGTTTTTGATAAGAGAGGGGATTAAGGGTTATGGGGAGAGGGCCGGAAAGTGGAACTGAGCCACGACAGATCAGCCATGGTCTTATTGAATGGCGGGGCAGGCTCGAAGGGCTAGATGGCCTTCTCCTGCTCCTATTTCTTATGTTCTTATGTTCTTATTGGCCATGCTATATTGCCCCTTGGTGACAGGGAGATTAGATAGGGTAAATGCATGAGGTTCTGGGAATAGGGCCTGGGTGGGATTGTGGTTGGTGCAGACTCGATAGGCTGAATGGCCTCCTTCCACACTGTAAGATTCTATGATCTCCCAACAAGAAAGACAATTCAGACAGGTAGCCTTGTTACTGATGATGAGAATAACTGAAGTTCTCAAGTTGAGCCTGTTCCATAGTCTGGACATCTCAGAACAACACAGACATGACACTGGTTTCTAAGAATACCGTGGATTTATTGACATGTTTTAAAATATACCCACAACCACAAATTGTCTGCATGCAACGCAGCTTGTAGAAGCGCCTGTTACTTTGCTCTGAGTCCGCACCCAGGCTTAACCTAGTAAGCACAGTGAGCAGCATTCAGTTACCAGACTCTCAAAATCAAACACAGAATGACAAACCCAATTAGATTTTTGTAACCATCAACAATGAACACCATTAGACTTTTAATTCTAGATTTTTACTGAATTCAAATTTCACCATCTGCTGTGGTGGGATTCAAACCCGGATCTCGAGATACCCTGGATCTCTTGATTATGGATCCAGTGACAATGCCACTATGCCACCGCCTCCCCTAGTAACAGAGGTAAAAGATTTAGAAGGACAGATAGAGGTCACCGTCAACTGATGGAGTTCCAGATCGCTAAGCCTCTCTATCCTTACATTATTCTTAGTCTAAAACCTCATTGCCTCTAGAGAAATGCCAGTTTTCTTCAGTACTTGCTGGACCATGAGGAAGTCAGGACTGAGAGGAGAAAGAAGCCACTATCAGCCTCTGGTAAGTAACCTAGTTACCAGTTTCCTTTACTCTGACATGGGACATTGTGGTGTCTTTGTGAAGGGCCTCTTCTTCTGTAGACATAGGCAGAACTGGTCCAAAGTTGAACTTCTATCATTGAGCACCACTTAAAATTAATGTGACAGAAAGCGGAAAAGACTGATTTACTGGAGAGGAAAAGAGACCAGCAGAAAGCTGACCCTAATACAGATTTGATCCAAAACTTGCACAGGACTGAGCTGAACTAAACAGTTAACTGTTATGTACAATATATGTATTTTTATCCGTATTATTGAAAGATCTGGACACACATAGCCTCCAACTTATATAAACAATTGGCAGCTGTGTTGCTGTGGAAAGCTTTGTTTAGCCGTTTCTGCTAACATTGAAAGAATGCAGTCAATTTCTAAACTCATCCCAGAATTCCCAGGTGGGTTTTAAAATGTTGCTTTACAGCTTAGTTACACAGGCGAAAATATCTTAAAATGAACTCTTTTAATGAAGCAAACTATACAGAGGATCACACACACTGACAAGGTCACCATTTCTTGCCCATCCCTAATTGCCCTCCAACTGAGTAACCCATTTGATCATTTCAGAGGGTAGTTAAGAGTAAGCCATGTTGCTGTGGGTCTAGAGTCACATGTAGGCCAGACTAGTAAGGACGACAGATTTCCTTCCCTAAAGGGACAGTAGTGAACCAGATGGATTTTTATGACAATCGATTCATGGCCACCATCACTGAAACTAGCTTTTCAATGCCACATTCATCAATTGAATTTAAATTCCACTGGTTGCTGTGGTGGGATTCGAATCCTTGTTGCCAGAGTATTAGCCTGGGGATTACTAGTCCACTCAGAGTACCACAACACCAGCCTCATGCCTATAATCAGTTGGCTTGTTAATTAATGCTACCGTCCTGGGGGATCCCCATTTCCGATTCCCTTCCCACATTAGGGCAGGCTTCCACACTCTCCATAGCTAGTTATTCCTGGAACATGTCACTAGTCTGTCACCGGGAGCTTAATAGCTTGAGGGGGCGCCACTCCACACCAAGTATGGCTGACCAGGAGTCTCTCCCCATCTTACCATCGGCCATTGGCACATTTGGAAGGATTTTGCAGGTTGACACTCAACCTGTTTGGCTGCGTTATGGACTTTCCTTGGCCACGGGTTCTGGGGTGGGACTCGAACCCAGAGCTTCTGGCTCCAAAGCAGGGACGCTAACCCCACTGCATCACAAGATCTCCAGGGTGATCTATCACACAACAATCTTGTTGGGAGTAAGTACAATTCTGATTGAGGCTTCTTTACTCCTTCTCTATTTTTTTCTGACCAAATTTCAGAGTTCAGGACTGCTGGGGATAGAGGTGGGGGCTGGATTTGATCTAAGTTGCTTTAGAATCAGACCACCGTGGGTTCGAATCCCACCGTACCCCTCCTGTGCAGTGCTGAGGGAGTGCTGCACGGTCGGAGGTGCTCGTAATGTTAGCCTGGTGTCCGAGGCCAATATTAACCCTCCACCAGTGCCCAGGAAATTGGACACCCAGTTATGATTACCTGTGGGAACTTGCTGTGTGCCAATTGGCTGTTGTGTTTCCAAAATGGCCACCGTGACTGGCCTTTGTTGCTCGCAAGGCACTTTGGGATACGTTATGGGATTTGTGAAAGGTGCTACGCAAATACGGTACACGTTCCTTCCATCTCTCCTTGAGTCTTCCATCGTCCATCTTGTTTTCCTTCGCAGTGTTGACTGAGGATGAAATTGTTGCCCTGGTCCTACGTTTTCTCCTCACCGCGTACAAGACAGCGACCTACACTTTGGAATTTGCAGCGTACCTGCTGGCCAGACACCCCAGTGTCCAACACCAACTGCAGCAGGAGATCTGCACGACCGTGAGACACAAGGTACCAAGACCCAACACACCTGACCATCAGTCAACCGCCAAAAGAACTTTGGAAATAGGATCAGGAGTCGTACACCCCATTCGAGCCTACTCCGTCAGTAAATATCGACACTGCTCGCCTCATTTTGGCCTCAACACCACTCACCTCCCTCCCCATGACACAGTTATGTTATAATTACAATATAAGTTATAACACCTCAGTGCTGCACCGCAGTGACACCCCAGCACAGTGGTTAGCACTGCTGTCTCGTAGCACCAGGGACTCGGGTTCGGTTCCCGGCTTGGGTTTTTGTCTGTGCAGAGTCTGCACATTCTCCCCGTGTCTGCATGGGTTTCCTCCGGGTGCTCCGGTTTCCTCCCACAGTCTGAAAGACGTGCTGGTTAGGGTGCATTGGCCTCAGTGTAACCCGAACAGGAGGTGGCGACTCGGGGATTTTCACAGTAACTTCATTGCAGTGTTACTGTAAGCTCTTTGTAACGTTAATAAATAAACTTTAACCCTTGACCCCCACCTTTGCTGCTCATAAATCTGCCTAACTCAACCCTGAGTATATTCAACGACCTCGACCTTGCTTGGTGAGGGAGAGAATTCCAAACACTAACCACTCTCCGCAAAGAGAAATTCCTCCTTATCTCTGTCTAAAACTCAGTGCGCTTGTTCCCGTCAGACCCGGGTGGTGTTTTTAAACGCAGTTATTGCACAATGTATTCAGCTTAGAGGCCATGTGTGGTTTAGATCTGTGGTGAGCAACCTAACAGCCGGGGGGTGAGGGCCACATGTGGCCCATCTGAGTGCGGCCTCCATGAGACATTTTGTTGACTGTTGCCCAGACGCAGAGTTGTCACATTCCACTGGTTCCCGTCCGTGTAGTTTTTTTTTCCTGCTGGTGTGGCTGAGGTGATTCGCACATAAAGCAAGGGTGAGTGAAGTGAGGTGGGTGCTGACTGCTCACAACATTGACTGTGGGAGCCTTGCGCTCCCTCTGTGTCCAAAGCATCAAAATTTCTTTTGCCTTTACCATGTGAAGCTGACAACAGTTCCATTAATATATAAACAATTCAGCATTTTCCACAACTCGATATGAAATATTCGGCCTGTATTAAATGTATTAAGGTTTTAAGTTTAATGTTTATTTATTAGCGACGCAAGTAAAGCTTACATTAACACTGCAATGAAGTTACTGTGAAAATTCCCCCAGTCGCCACGCTCCTGTTCAGGCACACTGAGGGAGAATTCAGCCAATGCACCCTAACCGGCACGCCTTTCCGACTGTGGGAGGAAACTGGAGCACTCGGAGGAAACCCACGCAGACATGGGGAGAACATGCAGATCCCACACAGACAGTGACCCAAGCCGGGAATCGAACCCCGGTTTAAGTTTAAGTTTATTAAGTTTTAATTTTATTTACTAGTGTCACAAGTCACATTAACACTGCAATGAAGTAACTGTGAAAATCCCCTGGCACTGTGAGGTCACTGTGATTATTTATGCATTGCCTTGGACAGAGAATAGTTCTAATTTCTCCAACCCCTTATTGAAGGTGCTGGTGTGGGTGTTGCTGGCTGGGCTAACAATCATTACCCATCCCTAATTGCCTTTGGTCATTTCAGAAGATTGATCAGAAAACAGGAGCAGGAGGCGGCCATTCGGCCCTTCGAGCCTGCTTCACCATTCATTGGCCGATCATCCAACTCAGTAGCCTGATCCCGCTATATCTAACTGCCTCCCGAAATCATTCGATGTTTTGACCTCAACTACTTTCTGTGGTAATGAATTCCACAGACTCACCACTCTCTGAGTGAAGAAATGTCTCTTCATCTCTGTCCTATCCCCTATGGTTCTAGACTCCCCCCCCCTTCAATCGGGAATATCTTTCTTGCACTACCCTGTCCAGTCCTGTTGGAATTTTACCTGTTTCTATGTAGTCCAGCCTGGGTAAGAATGGCAGATTTCCTTCTCTAAAGGGCGTTAGTGAAATAGGTTTTTACGACAATCGATTCACTGTTAGATTTTTAATTCCAGATTTACATTGATTTCAAATTCCACAATCTGCCCGGGTGGGATTCGAACCCAGGCTTGCTTCCCCTCCCCCCCGAGTATTAGCTCAGGTCTCCTCTAGTCTGCTGACAATACCACTGCGCTATTGCCCAGTGACAATGCCGTTATGCATCACCTCCCCTAACATCCTGGTAAACTTCCTTATAAAAGGAACCAGGTCTCCATGGGATTCCTGAAACAGGGAACTATGTCACCTAGGATTGTGGGCATGATGTCTACCTCTCTGCTGCCCACTGAGGCGTTATACGTTCTTAGTGACTGTTCGTGGAATGCTCAATAAACTTGACAAGTTCTTAACATTTAAGTCTGCCTCTGATTTTTTTTCTCCCCTTCCCCCTTTCCGTTTTGTCAGGGTTTCACTTATGAGAGCGTCACGAGGATGGAATACCTCAACATGGTTGTCATGGAGACACTTCGGTTATTCCCCCCTCTGGTTTGGCTGCAGAGAACCTGCCGGAAATCGGTGGAGGTTTGCGGGGTGAAAATTCCCAAGGGAATCAACGTCACAGTGCCCACCTGGGTGATGCACCATAGCAGAGAACACTGGGATCATCCTTGCCAATTTAATCCGCTGAGGTAATCAGGAAATGTCAGCTTCCACCCTGGCGGCCATCTTGTTTATAACCAGTTGACACCTCGAGTTGCTTCATCCCCTTATAACCTTGCAAATTTGGGGGCCTTTTTAAAATTAATTTATGGGACATGGGCATCGCTGGCTGGCTAGTACTTATTGCCCATCCCTATCTGCCCTTTGGGGAGCGGGCAGTTGAGAGTCAGCCACAATTCTGTGGTTCCGGAGTCACATGTAGGCCAGACCATGATGTGGACTGGGGTGGGCACAGTAAGAAGTCTCACAACGCCAGGTTAAAGTCCACCAGGTTTATTTGGGATTATGAGGTGATGAAGGAGCAGCGCTCCGAAAGCTCCAAATTAACTTTAATCTGATGTTGTGAGACTCCTTACTGTCGGCCAGACCAGGTAAGGGCGGCAGATTTCCTTCCCTAAATGACATTTGTGAACCAGATGGGTTTTTCCGACAACAGTTTCATGGTCATCAGTCGATTCTTAATGCCTTTTTTTTATTGAATTCAAATTCCACCATCTGCTGTGGTGGGATTCGAACCCGAGTTCCCGGGAGATAAAATGAGTTTCTGGATTAATAGTCTAGCAGTAACACCACTAGGCCATTGCCTCCCCAATGCACGCAGAATGGTAAAAGGATTGACATCTTTGAACACGGCATTGCAGTGCTCTCTGCGGAAGACAACTCGACTCCCTGAGATAAAATATTCCTAATCCTCATCTCCATCTTAATGAGCCACCTCTTATTTTCAATCTGTGCCCCCTAGTTCTCGATTTCCCCCACAAGAGGAGGCATCTCCTCCACCCCCCCCCCCCCCTCCCCAGCATCCTTCCTGTCAGGGCCCCCTCAGAATTCGTTACGTTTGAATAAGGTCACCCCCTTGTTATTCCAAAGAGTATCGGCCCCACCTGCCTTTGCTCATTCCGTAACTGCTTGAGGCCAGGAAAGTGAACCTTCTCTGAACTGCTCCCAATGCAAGTATACCCCTCCTTAATTAAGGAGAGCAAAATGGTACACGATGCAGTAAAAGTGGTATCTCCAATATCCTGTACAGCTGTAGCAAGTCTTCCTTATTTACATACTCTGTCCCTTTTGCAATAAAGGCCAACATTAAATGCCACAGGCATTTAAGTCCACCTTGTTGACCAGCAAGGGGCATGCATGCGGCAGGTTGTGGTGGGCTGCTCTTGGATGTTGCTTCGGGAGTTGCCTACTGCTTCATGTCGTTAGTGTGCTTAAACTGGACCATCTCAAGGGCAACATGTTAGCTTAGAGACTATCTCTGTTGCTGTGCGGACACATGGATTTGGGCCTGTGTCCGTGGGAGTTTGCGCGTTCTCCCCATGGTTGCGTGGGTTTTCTCCAGGTGCTCCGGTTTCCTCCCACATCCCAAAAATGTGCTTTTAGGCTGATTGATTAGGTAACAAATTGTCCCTATATTGGACCTCCCTGATCCTCGCACGTTAGGCATAGACTAAAATCATGAATAGGTTACTGAGACAATGGGACGGCGGCGCGGGCTCGTTGGGCCGAAGGGCCTGTTTCCCGTGCTGTGTTGTTCTTTGTTCTTTGTATTCCACATGCCTTTCTAATTCATTGCTGTACCACAGAGATAGAGTCAGCATGGAAACAGGCCCTTCAGGGGAGTTTAAAACTAGAGGGCATGGGTTTAAGATGGGGGGGAGAGATACAGAAGTGTCCAGAGGGTCAATTTTTTCACACAGAGGGCGGTGAGTGTCTGGAACGAGCTGCCAGAGGTAGTAGCAAAGGTGGGTACAATTTTGTGTTTTAAAAAAGATTTAGACAGTCACATGAGTACGATGGTATAGAGGGATATGGGCCAGATGCGGACAATTGGGATTAGTTTAGGAGTTTAAAAAACACGGCAGCATGGACAAGTTGGGCCAAAGGGCCTGTTTCCATGCTGTAAACCTCTATGACTCTATCAACAAACTTGATTACAAATCCACCCCTTCATCCGACTGATTAATATACAGGCACTGATCCCTGAGCCACTTTCTCTCGATGCTACTTAACTTGAAAATGACCCATTTATTTGGAGAGGTTGCAGGAGAGGTTTACCAGGATGCTGCCTGGGTTAGAGGGTATGAGCTATAAGGAGAGGCTGGACAAACTCGGGTTATTTCCTCTGGAGCGGAGGAGGCGGAGGGGAGACCTGATAGAAGGCTATAAAATGATGAGAGACATAGATAGGGTCGAGAATGAGAATATTTTTCCAGAGTCGAAATGTCTAATACTGGGGGGCGTATAGTTAAGGCGAGAGGGGGAAAGTTCAAAGGAGATGTGAGGGGAATTTTTTTTACACAGAGAGTGAGTGGTAGGTGTCTGGAACATGCTGCCAGGGGTGGTGGTGGAGGCAGATGCGATAGGGGCGTTTAAGGGGCATTTAGATAAACACATGAATCTGTGAGGAATAGACAGATAGGGGGCAAGGCAGACAGAAGTGATTATTTGGTGTCATGTTTAGCACAACGTGCCCTGTTTCTGCGCTGTACTGTTCGATGCTTTATTCTGACTCTCTGTTCCCCGTTAGTTAGCCAATCCTCTATCCGTGCTCAAATATCACCCACAACATAACAGGGCAGCACGTTGGCCCAGTGGTTAGCACTGCTGCCTCACAGCACCAGGGTCACGGGTTTGATTCCAGCTTGGGTCACTGTCTGTGTGACGTTTGCACATTCTCCCCGTGTCTGCATGGGTTTCCTTAGATGCTCTAGTTTCCCCCCACAGTACAAAGATGTGCGGGTTTAGGCCGTGCTAAATTGCCCCTTAGTGTCAGGGGGACTAGTTAGGGTAAATGCATAGGGTTAGGGGGATCAGGTCTGGGGGGGAATTGTAGTCAGTGCAGTCTCAATGGGCTGAATGGCCTCCTTCTGCATTATAGGATTCTATCATTCTGACATGATAACCTCTTCTGCGACCTTATATCTGCACTTTAGTGAAGGCTTTTGGAAATCCAGGTATACGGCATCTACTTATTCCCCTTTATCCACCCTGCTTATTATGTCCCTAAAGAACTCTAATAAACTTGTCAAGCCTGATTTCCTTTTCCCGAAACCATATTGTCTCTACCTGATGGTATTATGATTTCCTAAGTGCCCTGTCACCAACTCCTTAATAGTGTATTCTAGCACTTTCTCAATGATGGGCATAAAGTTGACTAACCATCTGAACTCCCCACAGTCCTTTGGGGTAGTTAGTTCCAAAGATTCACCAACCTCCGAGTGGCGACATTCCTCCTTGTTTCAAAATGGCCGACTGCTGGTTTCCTGTGACTGACCATTGGTTTCTTTTGTCAATCTCCGCAGGTTCACCAGAGAAGAGAAAGATGCCCGGGACCCTGACTGCTACTTGCCCTTTGGCCTTGGCGCAATGAGCTGCATTGGGAGTGATTTCACTGTCATGATGATAAAAGTGGCTTTGGCCTCGATCCTCAAACGTTACAGATTTACCTGGTGTTCACTGACCCCAGTGAGTAGCGACACTGTTTGACCATAACACGAAATAGGAACAGGAGTAGGCTTCACAGAGCCAGGGACCCGAGTTCGATTCCAGCCTGTCTGTGTAGAGTTTGCACATTCTCCCCATATCTGTGTGGGTTTCCTTTGGGTAACCCGGTTTACTCCCACAGCCCTCAAACATGCGGGTTAGGTTGATTGGCTGTGATAAATTGACCTTAGTGTCTGGGAGGTTAGCTAGGGTAAATGCGCGAGGTTGTGGGGAGAGGGCCTGGGTGGGACTGTGGTCAGTATTGACTCGATGGGCTGAATGGCCTTCTGCACTGTAGGAATTCTATCACTTCCCGGGGACAATCCCTTAGCAACACCCGAAGCTGATGCTGATGCTGAGATGAGGTAGAGAGTGAGGGGGCCCAAACCCTGGGGCAGCTCAGTTGAATGGCCTGTTTGTGTGCTGTATATTCGAGGTATTTCGATTGAAATTGGGGAAAAGGGGGAGTCGGGGAATTTAATACCCACTGTGAGGCAGCAGTGCTGACCACTGTGCCTCCCCAAAAGATTGTTGTCCTTTGCCATTTTCACTGAACCTTTCTCTTCACCAGATATAAAAATATTCAAAGTGGGGAAAAGACTGTTTGACAATTGGGTTAAGAACCTTTTCACTTTCCAATTGGAATTGGAAGGCAATGGGTCACAGGATGGATGCGTTGGCGGGAATATGGGGGACCAGTCATGTGATAAGACTCCAGGAATACATGGCAACACAGTTGACCACTTTCAGTGGACCTAGAAGATGGAAATACTGCTGCAATACCCTACCTGATTTCAAAATCCAACCTTCACTGGGCTCAGGACCCTGGTTCGAGATCTGAAACACTGTGGCCTCTCTGGCTTTGATTTATTATTGTCACATGTATTGGGATATGGTGAAAAGTATTGTTTCTTGCATGCTATACAGACATAGCATATCATTCATAAAGAAGGGAAGGAGAGGGTGCAGAATGTAGTGTTACAGTCATAGCTAGGGTGTAGAGAAAGAACAGCTTAATGCAAGGAAGGAACATTCAAAAGTCTGACGGCAGCAGGAAGGAACTGTGCTTGAGTCGGTTGGTACGCGACCTCAGAATTAGTATCTTTTTCCCGAAGGAAGAAGGTGGAAGAGAGAATGTCCAGAGTGCATGGGGTCCTTAATTATGCTGGCTGCTTTGCTGAGGCAGCGGGAAGTGTAGACAGAGTCAATGGATGGGAGGCTGGTTTGCGTGATGGATTGGTCTACATTCACAACCTTTTGTAGTTTTGCTGTCTTGGGCAGAGCAGGAGCCCATACCAAGCTGTGATACAACCGGAAAGAATGCTTTCTCTGGTACATCTGTAAAAGTTGGTGAGAGTCGTAGCGGACATGCCAAATTTCCTTAGCCTTCTGAGAAAGTAGAGGCATTGGTGGGCTTTCTTAACAACAGTGTCGGCAATGGGGGGGGGGGGGGGGGGGACCAGGGCAGATAGTTGGTGATCTGGACACCTAAAAGCTTGAAACTCTCGACCCTTTCTACTTCATCCCCATTGATGTAGACAGGGGCATGTTCTCCTTTAGGCTTCCTGAAGTCAATGATGATCTCCTTCGTTTTGTTGACATTGAGGGAGAGATTATTGTTACTGCACCAGTTCACCAGATTCTCTATCTCATTCCTGTACCCTGTCTTGTCATTGTTTGAGATCTGACCGACTGTGGCGGTGTCGTCAACAAGCTTAAGAATCAGGCTCGCACTCCTGGCTTTGGGTTAGGGGGGCCCTTTCAGGGGTTCAGCAAGTGCCGAACTGGACAAACGTCTCACAGTATCTCCGTCTCTCCTTTCCCCAAACAGATGCACCTGGATATTGAGACCTTGGGTGCGACCAGGTCAAAAATACCCATCATCCTCCAGCTAGACCTGCCATAGAGAGGGGCCAAATTGACAACTCTGTGGTCAATGTTGACATTCAGCCATCTGTACTGAAGGGTGGAGAACTCGGAAGGAAGAGATTAGATTCAGATGAACTCCTAGGAGATGACCCTTGATAACTGTACGTTTACCACTTTTTGTAAGAATGGCCAATGATGGTGAGAAGATTCTGGAACATGAGGGAGTGAGTTGATTCCCAATTTCGTCTGTAGATCAAGGCTCCCCACCCCCACTAATCCCTGGTTAGTATGAATCTCACTCAAAATAATAAACAGATATTTGTAAATATGGAGACCTTGCCTCAGTTTTTCTTTATTATACTAGAACGGGATGCAAGGAAGAGGAGGGAGGCCATTTAGCCCCTCGAGCTTGTGCTATCATGCAGTGAGATCATGGCTGACCGACTCCCCGGCCCGGGGTTTGTGCTCTGCGGATGGGTATGCAGAGCCAGGACGTTTTCAGGCCTGCCACACGCACCCACCTCAGGAAAGAGTGCAATTCCCCACACAATAGGGGTGGCATGGTGGCACAGTGGTTAGCATTGCTGCCTCACAGCGCTAGGGACCCGGGTTCGATTCCCGGCTCAGGTCACTGTTTGCAGAGTTTGTGTGGGTTTCCTCCCAGCCCGAAGATGTGCGGGTTAGGTGGATTGGCCATGCTAAATTGACGCTAAGTGTCAGTGGGACTAGCTAGGGTAAATGCATAAGGTTATAGGGATAGGGCCTGGGTGGGATTGTGATTAGTACAAACTCAATGGGCCAAATGGCCTCCTTCTGCACTGTAGGATTCTATGATTCTGTGACTTCTTTAATTGCCCCGATGTGTGTTCTCCAGAACTGTGTACAGTTCTGGTCACCCTATTATGTAAAGGATATTATTAACCTAGAAAGAGTGCAGCAAGGATTTACTAGGATGCTATCGGGACTTGATGGTTTGAGTTATAAGGAGAGACCGGATAGACTGGGAGGCTGAGGGGTGATCTTATAGAGGTCTATAAAATAATGAGGGGCACAGATCAGCTAGATAGTCAATATCTTTTCCCAAAGGTAGGGGAGTCTAAAACTAGGGGGCAGAGGTTTAAGGTGAGAGGGGAGAGGTACAAAAGAGTCCAGAGGGCGAATGTTTTCACACTGAGGGCCTGCAACAAGTTGGCAGAGGTAGGAATAGTTAAACAAGTCAAACCTGGAGTGCATTTACCTTCATCCAGCCGATTGACTGACCAGTTAAGACAGACCGTAGACACAACAAAACACACAGCGGCCGTTCCATGTCGAACCAAATTATTCTTTTGACATTTATTTGTTTGACAGCATCTTCCAGCACAAACACGAGTATAAAATGTACAAATAAATAGAAGGAACCGTGTGGACATCAATTAATCAAGGTTTTCTGTGGGTGAGCCATTGTGAATTCGAGTGGTGACGGGATTGGAGGACGGATTTGGTTCCGATCTTTTATGCTTGGGCCACCATTTTTGCAAATTCTGAAAAGAAAGATGGAAAAAAGAGATCAGGAAATAAGTCAAAAAATTAACCTCCTAAGAGACTCAGTAACGAGAGACGGGAGGAATGGGAGTCGGCCATTTTCCCACATATTGTGCATTAACTATCTATTTTTATTTATAGGTGGGACATGGGCATCACTAGCTGGCCAGCATTTATTGCCTATCGCCAGTTACCTATGTTCAGAGGGCAGTTGAGAGTCAACCACATTGCTCTGGAGTCACATGTAGGCCAGACCTGGTAAGGACGGCAGATTTCCTTCCTTAATGAACATTAGTGACTCAGGTGGGTTTTTCCAACAATGGTTTGGGGATGGCGGGACTGATGTATGAGGAAAGATTGGCTAGGTTAGGATTGTTTTCGCTGGATGCTAAGGGACATCAGCGAGCCAGATGGGTTTTTCCGACAATGGTTTCATGGTCATCAGTAGATTCTTAATTCCAGATATTTTATATTGAATTCAAATTCCACCATCTGCTGTGGTGGGATTCGAACCCGAGTCCCCAGTACATGAGTTTCTGGATTAATAGTCTGACAATTAAACCGCTAAGACATTGTCTCCCAATTTTGTGCCTGATATCCCAAAGGCGGCTTGGTGGCAAGGTGGTTAGAACTGCTCCCTCACAGCGCCAGGGACTGGGGTTTGATGCCTGGCTTGGGTCACTGGCTGTGTGGAGGCTGCACATTCTCCCCGTGTCTGTGTGGGTTTCCTCCGGGTGCTCCAGTTTCTTCTCACACTCCAAAGATATGCAGGTTAGGTGGATTGGCCATGCTGAATTGCCCCTTAGTGTCCAAAGATGTGCGGGTTAGTTGGATTAGTCACGCTAAATTGCCCTTTAGTGTCCAAAGATGTGCAGGTTAGGTGAATGACATCCCTTCTATAGCAGGGTGACCAGAACTGTATCCAAATGTGGCCTTAATCAATGTCATGTGATGACACCTCCAGGAATAATATTCAATCGGACGTTGTTACCGGAATGGGTGACTTCGTAAGAGAGGGAGGGGAAATGGTGGGTGAATGGGCGCTCAGAGCTCTTCACATGCTGGGTCAACATGTAACGCAGGTCTCGGATAGATGGGCCTCAGTTTCAAGTACTTACCGTCCGCTCCAATTTTCCCATCGTGATCCGAATCACCGGCTGCAAGCAATGCCTTGGTTTCAGTGTCAGAGAGGTCCCTTCCGTGAGCAGAGAAACCCTTTAGCACCGACCTGTGTGAAGGAAAATATTAACAACATCAGCCGAATCCTGCTGCTTTCTCTGTTTCTATACATAAAGCTCTTGGGGTTAAAGGGTTCAAGCACTGCTGCCTCGCAGCACCAGGGATCTGGCTTCAATTCTGGCCTTGGCTGACTGTCTGTGTGGAGTCTGCACGTTCTCCCCGTGTCTGCGTGGGTTTCCTCCGGGTGCTCCGGTTTCCTCCCACGCTCCAAAGATGCTGGTTAGGTGGATTGACCGTGGTAAATTACCCCTTAGTGCCCAAAGGTATGCAGGTTAGGGAGATTGGTGGATAATGGTATGAGATTACGAGTATAGGGTTGGGGAATGGTGGGATGGGGGTTCAGGTGGGGGGGGGGGGGTGTAGGTTGCTGATGTTGATGCTCTGTCCGAGAGACTGTGCAGACCCAATGGGCTGATTGGCCTCTTTCTGCACTGTAGGAATTCTATGGATTGTGGGTGAGCTGCTGCCTAACTTTAATATCACAAACAGATTTTACAGCAAACTAACCAGGTATCTCAGTTTAATTGGCCCATTTCCCATCTGCCAGTTGGCTTGTTAGTGCTCCATCACAAGGCATTATCAATGATTAGGGCTGGAACTGGACCCAGACATACTGTAGTTCCAAGAGCAGGTCAGAGGCTGGGGACCCTGCGGCGAGTAACTCCCCTCCTGACTCCCTAAAGCCTGTCCGCCATCTACAAAGGACAAGTTATGGCTCAAACAACACTCAGGAAGCTCAGCACCATCCAGGACAAAGCAGCCCCACTCTCTCCCTAACAGCGCGGCGGGTGTACCTACACCTCATGGAGGTTCAAGAAGGCATCCCTTACACCAACATTGACTCCCTCCACCACCCACACACAGTGGCAGCCGTGTGTACCGTCTACAGGATGCCCTACAGGAACTCACCAAGGCTCCTTCAACAGCACCTTCCAAACCCGCAAGCTGTACTATCCACAAAAGTACAAAGACGTCAGATCACGGGCTACACCTGGAGGCTTACATTAACAACGCAATGAAGTTACTGTGAAAATCCCCTAGTTGCCACACTCCGGTGCCTGTTCGGGTTCACTGAGGGAGAATTTAGCACGGTCAATGCACCCTAACCAGCACGGCTTTTGGGATGAAACCGGAGCAGTCAGTGAGAACATGCAGAGTCCACACAGACAGTGACTCAAGGCTGGGAATCGAACCCAAGTGGCCTAATTCTGCTCCCCATGTCTTATGGTCTTATAGGAGAATGGGGATGAGAAAAATATCAGCCATAGTTGAATGGTGGAGCAGACCTGATGGGCCGAGTGGCCTGATTCTGCTCGTATGTCTTATGGAACCCAGGTCCCTGGTGCCGTGAGGCAGCTGTGCTAACCATTGCACCGCCGTGCCACCCCACGGACTTTGAAATATATTGGCCGTTCCTTCACTGTCACTGGGCAAAAATCTCAGAACTCTCTCCCTAACAGCATGGCGGGTGTACCTACACCTCATGGAGGTTCAAGATGGCAGCTCACCACCATCATCTCAAAAGCAAGTGGGGATGGGCAGGAAAGGCCGGCCTAGCCAGCGACGCCCAAGTCCCACGGATGAAGAGAAACAGAAGAACGCTCAAAGAAGCATTTATTTTCTTACTTGAGCTCCTCCTCTTCAATGAAGCCACTCTGATCCTTGTCAAGAATTTCAAAGACTTCCTTCACTTGCGCTTCGGATTTGCCCTTTAGTCCGACCAGCTGGAAGAACCTCTTGTAATCGAACGTCCCAGGGTCTGAAAATTACATACCGAGGTTTAGTCATGAGGTAGACACTTCTCCTTTCAAACTTTACAATCCAGGACATGTGAATCATTGAATGTCTACAGTATTGAAGGAGGCCATTCAGCCCATCAGATCTGCACAACAATCCCATCCAATCCTATCCCCATTCATTTACCCTAGCCATTCCTCCTGTAACTAAGGGGCAATTTTGGCATGGTCAATCCATCTAATCCACACATCTTTGAACACTAAGGGGTGGCACGGGTGGCACAATGATTAGCCCCGCTGCCTCACAGTGCCAGGGACCCAGGTTCAATTCCTTAGATCAATGTCTATGCGGAGATTGCACTTTCTCCCCGTGTCTGCATGGGTTTCCTCCGGGTGCTCAGGTTTCCTCCCACAATCCAAACATGTGCGGGTTAGGTTGATTGGCTGTGCCAAATTGTCCCTGGTATCAGGGGGATTAGAAGGGTAAATAGGTAGAGTTACAGGAATAGGGCCTGGGTGGGATTGTGGTCAGTCCAGACTTGATGGGCCAAATGGCCTCCTTTTGCACTGTAGAATTCAATGAATCCACCTAATGTTTGGACACTAAGGGGAAATTTAGCAGGGCCAACCCATCTGACCTGCGTATCTTTGGACATTATAGTGGCTGGTGGAGAACACAAAAATATCTGATCCTATCCTCCAATTTTCCCGATTTCCCTTTGACACCAATGACCATTAGGTCATTGCCCAGGCACTTGATGTGAGGTCTCAGCTCTGAGAGAGATCAGGAGGGACTTTCCAGTCCCACCCACCACGGGAATCGCAGTGGGTGGGATAGAAAACTTGGCGGGCCGTGTGAAGATTTGTTGACCTTGGGTGGCGATTTTCGCCCTGGGGTGAGTGCAGTTGGAAAATCGCAGCCATTGACTCAATTCACTGTGTGGTCCTATCGCTAGACGATTAATCCAGCAACTCAGCTAATGTCCTGGGAGCCCGTGTTCGAATCCCGCCATGGGAGATGTTGGAATTTGAATTCAATCAGAAAAAAAAATCTGGAATTAAGAATGATGACATAGAAATATAGAAACATAAAAGATAGGAGCAGGAAGAGGCCATTCGGCCCACTGAGCCTGCTCTGCCATTCAGTACTGTCCAACTCAATAGCCTAATCCTGCTTTCTCCCCATAACCTTTGATCCCATTCTCCCCAAGTGCTATATCCAGCTGCCTCTTGAATACATTCAATGTTTTGGCACCAGCTACTTCCTGTGGTAATGAATTCCACAGGCTCACCACTCTTTGGGTGAAGAAATGTCTCCTCACCTCCGTCCTAAATGATCTATCCTGTATCCTCAGACTGTGAGCCCTGGTTCTGGACTTCCCCACTATCAGGAATGTCCTCCCTGTATCTACCCTGTCCAGTCCTGTTAGAATTTTATAAGTCTCTATGAGATTCCCCCTCATTCACCTGAACTCCAGCAAAAACAATCCTAACCTAGTCAACTTCTCTTCAGTCCCGCCACTCCCAAAACTACTGTCAGAAAAACCCATCTGGTTCACTAATGTCCCTTTAGAGAAGGGAAATCTGCCGTCCTTACCCGGTCTGGCCTACAGTCCAGAGCCACAGCAAAGTGGTTGACTCCCAACTGCCCTCTGAACTGACCGAGCGAGACACTCAGTTCAAGGGCGATTAAGGATGGGCAGTAAATGCTGGCCCTGCCAGCAATGCCCACGTCCCATGAATGAATAAAAATAATCCTCTAATGCCGCCCTCTTGAATGCCTCGATTGAACTTGCTTCCACCACGCACACATTCCAGACCCCAACCACTCACGGTGAAAAAGCCTTTCCTCGCATCACATTTGCCTCTTTTGCAAATCACTAAATTTTGTGCCCTTTCATTCCTGATTCTTTTACAAAGTAGTTTCTTCCCCATCTTCTCTGTCCAGCTCCCTCATGATTTTAAGCATCTCTATCAAATCTCCTCTTAGCCTTCTTCCCTCCAAGGGGAAACAGTTTCCTCCCACAGTCCAAAGGCGTGCTGGTTAGGGTGCATTGGCCATGCTAAAAGTCTCCCTCAGTGTACCCAAACAGGAGTGTGGCAACTAGGGGAATTTCACAGTAACTTCATTGCAATGTTAATGTCAGCCTACTTGTGACTAATAAATAAACTTTAAATTTTACTCTCTCTTTCCTATGATTCAGCTAATTTTGTATCCATATCACTACTGGTTCTTTTATTCCATGAGCTATACCTTCTCTCACAAGTCTGCTGTGTGGCATTACATCAAATGCCTTCTGAAAGTCCACGTACAACACATCTACAGCATTACCCTCCTCAAAAAACTCCTTGACAGCGACTGCAAGTCCTTCCTGAGCTGACAACTCCATCAAAACGGGATGATGGAGGGAGAGGGAACAAACCCACAGGCAACTGAGGGTACAGCAAAGAACCTGCTAACTAAAGAAGGGATGGTGGATGGAGAGAGCGCAGGAAACTCATGACTCACTAAGAGTGACTCCTTCAGCACTACATTGAAACCATCAATGGTCTGAGTACCTAGGGACCCACACCACCGAGAGCCAAAAACTGAGAGGCGCACATCGAAGATAGTCATTGCCCGCTGGAGAGGGCACTTCGAAGACCTCCTCAACCAAGATGCAGCCAGTGCCCTTGACGGCATGCCGCAACATGCTACCCGCCACGGTCTTGGCGCAACTCCAGCTCGCCATGAGGTTGGAAAAGCAGCCGATAAACAACATGGCCTCTGACGCAGATGGAATCCCCGGTGAAATGTTAAGATGTGGCGGAGAGGCACTCTGGACACGAACAGCCTGGAAGGAAGAGAACATGTTGGGAGATCTCAGAGATGCCTTCATTGTGACTATCTTCCAGAAAGGAGGACATGGCCAACTGCGGAAATTACGGAAGGATTGCCTTGCTCTCCGCCAGGGGAAAGGTTATCATCAGAATCCTCCTCAACCTAACTTCCCAGTGGCTAAAGAGTTCTTCCCTAAGTCCCAGTGTGGCTTCTACCCATCGAGAGGCACAATGGACATAGAGTCATAGAACCACACAGTGTAGAAGAGGCCCTTCAGCCCATCAAGTCCACACTGGAAACACATTATACCCACCTAATGCCATCTGCCAGCCCTGAATGTTAGGGTCCAGAATGCTACTGCCTTGCCTGTCACAGATTTGGCACAAGTGAGGCTCCAACAACGGAAATCTCCGCCAAACATGGGCAGGAAATTCCGGCCTCATCCGAGTGAGCTCATAAGATCCCGCCCCATAATGTACAAAATGTTCATCAAGGTGCTTTATAAAAAGTATGAGGCAACCCACCTCCACCACCTTCCCAGGCGGCACGGTGGCGCAGCAGTTAGCACTGCTACCTCACAGCGCCAGGTTCGATTCCCAGCCTCGGGTCACTGTGCGGAGTTTGCACATTCTCCCCATGTCTGCATGGGTTTCCTCCGGGTGCTCTGGTTTCCTCCCACAGTCTGAAAGATATACAGGTTAGGTGGATTGGCCATGATAAATTGACCCTAGTGTCAGGGGGATTAGCAAGGTAAATATGTGGCACTATGGGAACAGGGTCTGAATGGGATTGTGGTGGGTACAGACTTGATGGGCTGAATAGTCTCCTTCTGTACTGTAGGATTCTATGATTTATTCAAAAAAAACTTTTCCTCACACCTCCCGTCCTTACCCAGTCTGGCCAACATGTGACTCCAGAGCCAATGTGATTGACTCTCAATTGCCCTCTGAGGGCAACTAGGGATGGGCAATAAATGCTAACCCAGCCAGTGATGCCCATGTCCCACAAATGAATATAATGAAGAAGACTAAGCCACAAGGATGGCAGAGGAAATGCTGCCCTCCTTGGGCAGCAAGGACACTCTGAAAGGCTCCCTAAATAAATGCAATATTCCCATCAGACATGGGAATGTCTCGCCCTTGGGACACACAAGCTGGAGAAAAAACATCCTAGGAGGCACCAATCACCTCCAGCGTCATCGGATGGAGAGACAGAGAGAGAAGAATCCAGAGCGTCCCACATCATCAAACCAGCGGCCCCAGAATTGGTCTATTCACCGCAGAACCCACCTCCCCGGAGTGGAAGGAAGTCAACCACAATAGTCAAGGACTGTGAAAGAAAGAGAACCAGTCACTGGTTGCGCTGTGATGTCTCTATTTATTCCGTTATTCTCCCTTCCAGCTCAGTGTGGGTTGGTTCCGAGTCGGTGAATGGTCCAGCTTCCCAGGTAACTTTGCTCTTCCGCCCAGCAGCCACAGTCTGGACTAAATTGGATTGGCCCACTCTTTTTGATTTAATTTGATTCATTATTGCCACATGCATTGGATAAAGTCGCAAAAACCCAGCTTGCAGGTGCAGCAGGTGGTCAGGAAGGCGAATGGGATGCTGGCCTTCATAGCGAAGGGGATTGAATATAAAAGTAGGGAGGTCTTGCTGCGGCAGTATAGGGCATTGGTGAGGCCGCAGCTGGAGTACTGTGTGCAGTTTTGGGTGCCGCACCTGCGCAAGGATATTTTGGCCCTGGAGGGAGTGCAGAGGAGGTTTACTAGGCTGATACCGGAGTTGAGGGGATTGAGCTATGAGGAGAGGCTGAATAAACTAGGCTTGTACTCGTTAGAGTTTAGAAGAATGAGGGGAGATCTCATTGAGACGTATAAGATGATGAATGGGATGGATAGGATAGAGGTGGAGAGACTCTTCCCGCTCAAAAAAGACAGTAGGACTAGGGGGCACAGCCTCAAGATAAAGGGGAGGCGGTTTAGAACAGAGTTGAGGAGGAACTTCTTCACTCAAAGGGTGGTGAATCTCTGGAATTCTCTGCCCGTTGAAGTGGTGGAGGCTGCCTCGCTAAATATTTTTAAGAAGCGGGTTGATGGGTTTTTGATAAGAGAGGGGATTAAGGGTTATGGGGAGAGGGCGGGAAAGTGGAACTGAGCCACGACAGATCAGCCATGATCTTATTGAATGGCGGGGCAGGCTCGAAGGGCTAGATAGCCTACTCCTGCTCCTATTTCTTATGTTCTTATGTTCTTAAAGTGAGAAGTATTGTTTCTTGCTTTATTTAAGTTCATTCGTGGGACATGGGAGCCGCCAGTATTTATTGGCCATCCCTAGTTGCCCTTGAGGGGCAGCTGAAAGTCAACCACATTGCCTTGGAGTCACATGTAGGCCAGACCGGGTAAGGATGGCAGATTTCCTTCCCCAAAGGGCTTTATTGAACCAGACGAGTTTTTCAGACAACCACCAATGGTTTCACAGTCATCAGCAAATCATTAATTCCATATTTTTTTTATTGAATTCAAATTGTACCATCTGCCATGGTGGGATTTGAACCCAGGTCCTCAGAACATTAGCTGAGTTTCTGGATTAGTAATCTGGTGATAATACCACTAAGCCAAAGCCTCCATCGCGCTACACAGACAAAACATACCATTCATGAAATACATAAGAGAGAAGGAAAGGAGAAGGTGCAGAATGTGGTGTTACATTCATTGCTAGGGTGTAGAGAAGGATCAACTTAATATAAGATAGGTCCATTCAAAAGTCTGATGGCAGCAGGGAAGAAACTGTTCTTGAGTTGTATTCTCAGACTTTCTTGCAACGGAAGAAGGTGAAAGAGAGCAAATCCGGGGCGCATGGAGTGCTTGATTACATTGGCTGCTTTTCCAAGGCAGTGGGAAGTATAGACGGAGTTGATGGATGGGAGGCTGGTTTGCGTGATGGACTGGACTTCGTTCACGACGCTCTGTAGTTCCTTGCAGTCTTGGTCAGAGCAGGAACTATATCAAGCTGTGATACATCCGGAAAGGATACTTTCTATAGTGCATCTGTAAAAGTTGATGAGAGTTGTAGCAGATGTATTTAATTCCTTTAGCTTGCTGTGAAAGTAGAGGTGTTGGTGGGCTTTCTTAACTACAGCGTCAGCGTGGAGGGACCAGGACAGGTTGTTGGTGATTTGAACACCTAGAAGCTCTCGACCATTTCCACTTTGTCCCTATTGATGTAGGCAGGGATATGTTCTCCACTACGCTTCCTGAAGTCGATAGCTACCTCCTTCGTTTTGTTGACATTGAGGGAGAGATTATTGTGTCACACCAGGTCACCAGTTTCTCTATCTCATTCCTGTACTCCATCTCACCGTTATTTGAGACCCAATCCACTATGGTGGTGTCATCGGCAAACTTGAAAATGGATTTGGAGGGGAACTTGGCCGCACATTCAGGTGTATAAGGAGTATAGTAAGGGGCTGAGAACATAGCCTTGTGGATCATTGGTGTAGAGGATGATGGTGGAGGAGATGTCTTTGCCTATCCTTACCGATTGTGGTCTGTGGGTTAGGAAGTCTAGGATCCAGGTCACAGAGGGAAGAGCTGAGGTTCAGGCCATGGCATTTGAGATGAGTTTTGTTGGTTCGAAGGTGGTGATTACTGTCTCCAAGTCATCCACTCACCCTCACTCACCAGAGGGTGAGTGGATAACTTACTCAAAAATATTCAACAGGATTGATAAAGTAAGTGTTAACCAAGAGATCATAGTTGTAGAGTTAGAAGGGGAAGGCTCGAGACAGAGATAAGGAGAAGCTACTCACAGAGAGTTGTGAATCAATGGAACTCACTGCCCCAGAGTGCTGTGGATGCAGAATCAATCAATGGATTCAAGAAAGAGATAGATAAATATTAATCAAAAGTGGGATAAAGGATGATGGAGAAAAGGCAGGGAAGCGGAGTTAGGATGTGATGAAGATCAGCTATGATCGTATAGAATGACGGAGCAGGCTTGAATGGTTAAATTGCCCACTCTCGCTCCTAATTCCTATGTTCCTATTAAATTCACTACCTCTCTGGCTGGTCCATCCACAATTTCCGGTTGATAGCGTTCTCTCCCTTGGGATAACAATCTACGGCCTGAGTTTGTGATCGATGCTGAACACTCCAATGTCTCCAGGCAGACACAACAACTACTGACTGCTCCAGTAGTTTAGGTGAGTGTTCTCCAATAGGATTTCAGTGTCTGCCAAACTTGTGTCCATTACCATATTAACCACATGATACAAAACGCGCACCAAGGGAGGAGGGCCCAAACCTTGCAGCAATTTCCCAGGGATGAGCTTGTAGGATAATGAGGTGCGCCATGACAGCAGCTCTGTCAAAGAACAGTTTCATTAGCAGCAACTCATTGCCACACATCATCCCGTTGTGATGTATCCATAGAATCCCTACAATGCAGAAGAGGCCATTTGGTCATATTTGAACCTACTCTCTAAAAGACCATCTTACCCAGGCCCCACCCATCCTATACTCATAGCTCCATACATTTATCCCACTAATCCCCTTAACCTGCACATCTTTGGACATTAAAGGACAATTTAGCATGGCTAATCTGCCTAATATGCACATCTTTGGAAGTTAAAGGGCATTAAGGGGCAATTTAGCATAGCCAATCCACCTAACCTGCACATCTTTGGACACTAAGGGACAATTTAGCATGGCCAATCCACCTAACCTGCACATCTTTAGACATTAAGAGACAATTTAGCATGGCCAATCCACCTAACCTGCACATCTTTGGACACTAAGGGATAATTTGGCATGACAAATCCACCTAACCTGCACATCTTTAGACATTAAGGGACAATTTAGCATGGCCAATCCACCTAACCTGCACATCTTTAGACACTAGGGAGAAATTAGCATGGCCAATCCACCTAATCTGCACATCTTTCAGAGTGTGGGAGGAAACTGGAGCACCCGAAGGAAGCCCACACAGGCATGGGGAGAATGTGCAAACTCCACACAGCAGTGACCCGAGGGTAGAATCGAACCCGGGTCTCTGGTGCTGTGAGCCGGCAGTGCTAACCACGGTGCCACCATGCTGCTCGATGGCGGTGCCCATACATTTCCCCATGGACTCTCCTGCTTGTCCGCCATAACATTGGTGGAAAAGACACTAAAACTTCAGAAAAATGACATTGAGTGACTCTCTGTCATATCCCTGGATTTCTGTAGTTCTCACAGTGAAATTATGGTGGAGAAGTGAATGGGAACTGTCCTATCTCCCCATGGAAACTAAACTCCAGTTTAGTGGGAAAAGAGGGAAAGAGAGAGTGAGATAGAGAGTGAGAGTGAAAGTGAAAGAGAGAGAGAGGGAAAAAGAGAGGGAGAGTGAAAGAAAGGGGAAAGAGAGAGAGAAAGTGTGAAAGAGATTCAGATTGAGAGTGAAAGAGAAAGAGAGAGGGAGGAAGAGAGAGAGTGAGAAAGAAGAGAATGAGATAGACAGTGAAAGAGAGTGGAAGAAAAAGAGGGAGAGTGAAAAATAGAGAGAAAGGGGAAAGAGTGAAAAAGGGAAAGTGAAAGAGAGAGAGAGAGGGGAAGAATGAAAGGAAGAAGGAATGAAAGAGAAAGGAAAAAAGAGAAAGGGAGAAAGAAAGAGAGGAAGAGAGAAAGTGAGGAACAGTGAAAGAAAGAAGGAAAGAAAGAGAGAAAGGGAAAAAGAGAAAGAGAGAAAGAAAGAGAGGAAGAGAGAAAGTGAGGAACAGTGAAAGAAAGAAGGAAAGAAAGTGAAAGAGAGAAAGGGAAAGAGAGGGAGAGAGAAAGAAAGAGAAAGGGAAAAGGAAAGAAGGGGAGAGAGAGAACGGGAGAAAGAAAGAGAATGAGGAAGAGTGAAAGAAAGAGAGAAGGAAGGTCAGAGGGAAACAAAGAGAGAGAAAAATAAATAAATAAACACACAAATAACTAAATAAATACCTAAAGGCAATTTCACTTACCCTTGAAAGCACTGACAGCTTTGTTGATGTCATCTTCTTTGAGTACCTTTGTCATGGGCATGTTTGCTGCTGTGAGAGAGAAGACAATTCAATGCTTCTGAAAGTTTCTGCACAATCTACTCACTTCGATTCCCCTGCCCCAGTCCTGGGAGGCCATTCAGTCCGTCCTGTCTGTGCTAGTCCAGGGACTGGTTTTGCCCAATGGAACTGTCCACTGTGATCCCATTTCCCTGTCCTATCCTCACATCTTTCTCAATAATAAAATGTTATCCAAGTCCCCTTTAAATAGTTCAAGGGACAGACATTCTGTGGCGAAATTGATTAATCCCAAAAAGTGGGAGCAGAGTGGTCAGCACTGCTGTGTCACAGCGCCAGGGACCTGGGTTCGATTCCCAGCTTGGGTCACTGTCTATGTGGAATATGCACATTCTCCCCGTGTCTCTGTGGGTTTCCTCTGGGTGCTCCGGTTTCTTCCCACAGTCCGCAAGGCATGCCAGTTAGGTGCTACTCCAACAGATGTGGCGACTAGGGGATTTTCACAGTAACTTCATTGCAGTGTTAATGTAAGCCTATTTGTGACACTAATAAATAAACAAACTTTAAACTTAAAAACAAGCACAAGGTTTTTGCAAAACTTCCCAGTTAACTTACTGCAGGCACCACACCCTAATGCAACCAGTATTAACCTCTGGGTGAATAAGTCCTCAGAGATCAAAGTAAAAAGTTTATTTATGAGTCACAAGTAAGGCTTACAATAATACTGCAATGAAATTACTGTGAAATTCCTCTAGTCACTGGCCCCTGTTCGGGTCAATGCATTTAACCAACACATCTTTCGGAACGTGGGAGAATACCAAAGCACCCAGAGGAAACCCATGGGGACATGGGGAGAATGTACAAACCCTACTCTGACAGTGACCCAAACCTGGAATCGAACCCAGGACCCTGGTGCTGTGAAGCAGCAGTGTTAACCACAGTGCTACTGTGCCACCCCATTGATAGAAAAAAGTCAATGACCTCACCCGAGCAGCCAATGTCAGTGAACACATCTTCAAGCACCATATTCTTGCACCAAAGAAACTTTTTCCCAGGGTGAAAGAGTCAATTACTAGGGGGCCTCGGCTTAAGATGCGAGGGGCAAGGTTTAAAGGAGATGTACAAAGTAGGTTTTTTTACACAAAAGGTGGAACTCGCTGCCAGGGAAGGTATGATAGTGATTTTTAAGGGGCATCTGGACAAACACATGAATAGGGTGGCACGGTGAGACAATGGTTATCACGGCTGCCTCACAGTGCCTGGGACCCAGGTTCGATTCCAGTCTTGGGTCGCTGTCTGTGTGGAGCTTGCACATTCTCCCCGTGTCTGTGTGGGTTTCCTCCGGGTGCTCTGGTTTCCTCCCACAGTCCAAAGATGTGTGGGTTAGGTGGATTAACCGTGCTACATTGCCCCTTAGGGTCGGAGGGCTAGTTAGGGTAAATGCATGGAGTTATGAGGATAGGGTCTGGGTGGGTTGGTGCAGACTCAGTGGGCTGAATGGCCTCCTTCTGCACTGTAGGATTCTGTGAGTAGGGTTGGGAGTAGAAGAATATGGTCCTCAGAAGAGTAGGTGGTTTTGGTTCAGTCGGGCAGCATGGTTGGTGCAGGCTTGGAGGGTCTTTGGACTGTGGGAAGAAATCCACGCAGGCATGGGGAGAATGTGCAGACTCCGCACAGACAGTAATCCAAACCGGGAATCGAACCTGTGTCCCTGGCGCTATGAGGCAGCGGTGCTAGCCACTGTGCCACCCCTGTTGTAGACGGCTACAAGTCCCATGGCAGAGATAGCACTGGGACTTCTGTTACTTGAAGATTTGGTCAGTGACAAGGCTGAAGATGATGGTATCAATATCAGGACATGCTCCCTTCCAATTTCTTCTATTCAGAAGCTCTGAGGCGGCACGGTGGAGCAGTGGTTAGCACTGCTGCCTCACAGCACCATGGACCCGGGTTCAATCCCAGCCTCGGTTCACTGTCTGTGTGGAATCTGTACTTTCTCCTCGTGTCTGTGTGGGTTTCCTCCGGGTGCTCCAGTTTCCTCCCACGTTCCAAAGATATGCAGGTTAGGTTGATTGGCCAGGCTAAATTTCCCTTTACTGTCAGGGAGACAAGCAGGGTCAATCCTTGTGGTTAAGGGGATAGAGCTTTGGTGGGATTGTTATTGGTGCAGGCTTGATGGGCTGAATGTCCTCCCTCTGCATTGTAGGCATTCTATGATTTTAGGTCACATACCAACCGACTCAAGAACAGGTTCTTCCCTGCTGCCATCAGACTTTTGAACAAACCTACCTTGTGTGAAGTTCACTTTCTCTACACCCTGGCTATGACACTACGTTCTGCACTGTCTTGTTTCCTTCTCCCTGGTGTACTCTATGAACGGTATGCTTTGTTTGTACAGCGTGTAAGAAACAATACTTTTCACTGTATCCCAATACATGTAACTAAACTAAACCAAATCGAACCAGTCCCACAGCAAAGTGGGTTGACTTATAAATGCCCTCTGAGATGGTCTAGCAAGGCATTGAGTTGATGGGTTCATTAGAGAGAGGCAGTGAGTGTTAGCCTAGCCAACGATGCCCATATCCTATGAATCGAATCGAATCAAATGAAATCAAACCCTCTGCCACATCGGAAATCATGCTAAAAAGTTAAAAGTGATGGGTGGGAGGTTTGGCGCAGATTTCAGGAAAGGTTTTTTACCCTGAGGGTGGTGAGGGTCTGGAATGTGCTGCCTGGGAGGGTGCTGGAGGCGGGATGCCTCACATCCTTTAAGAACTGTCTGGATGGGTACTTGGCACATTCAAGGCTTTGGGCCAAGTGCTGGCAAGTGAGGTTAGGTGGGCGGTTCAGGGCCGTTCATGTGTTGATGCAGACTCGATGGGCTGAAGGGCTTCTTCTGCACTGTATGATTCATGTGATATGTGCCTACTCTACCCGCTTGTCTCTCGTCAGAGTGAACGTGGAACCTTCACCGTCTCACAAGAGCAGGCTTGAAGGAAGTAGGAGGAAACTCAAATGCCCTGGGTTTACATTTTCAGGATAGCAGGTGCTTGGCATCCATCATCCAGAGAGCTGGCGCAAAAGGCACTTCTGCCAACTCCCACAAGCCCTTCCAACTTTACTATCAAATGATGTTTGCTTGGCAGCAGAACAGACTCTCCTCTGTCCGCACTGGGACGGACGTCCTGCCTTGGTGAGCTGTTGGCCAATTAGATTGGCCCGACAGGTGGCTAGCTCATCCAAGACGTGGAGATGCCAGCGTTGGACTGGGGTCCCAAAAATGTGCTTTTAGGCTGATTGATTGGGTAACAGATTGTCCCTATATTGGACCTCCCTGATCCTCGCACATTAGGCGTAGACTAAAATCATGAATAGGTCACTGACCATGGGACGGCGGCGCGGGCTCGTTGGGCCGAAGGGCCTGTTTCCCGTGCTGTGTTGTTCTTTGTTCTTTGTAAACACAGTAAAAAGTCTAACCCGTTTATAAACCCACAAGCTTTCGGAAACGCTGTTCCCTCGTCAGGTATGTGGAAGGTTCCTGGGTTTACTCCAGTCCCAAACGCCGGCATCTCCACATCCTGGATGAGCTGGCCAGCTGTCGGGCCAATCTCATCGGCCAACTGCTCAATGGACTGGTTGGACTTTAACCTGGCGTCGTGAGACTTTTTAACCAGCTCATCCAGGCACAGCGCTGCAGTGGCCGGAAGAGGTACCGCAGCTCCGTGACTGGGACTAAGTCCTGGGAACAGCAGTGCAGGTAAGTAGGCGGGGGTCCCGGGGTGAGGGGAAGGTAGTGGAGTGCCGTATAGAGAGATTGCGACCATGCTGTCAAGGGAGGGGGGGGGGGGGGGGGGGGGGGCTGGGGGAAGTATCTGGGAGGGGTGGGGAGGGGGGGTGGTGTGCTGGAGTTGGGGAAGGCCAGAGGGGAGGATGTCCCAGTCTGAAGGGGCCTTCCATTTGAGGCTCCCTCCTCCCCCATGACCCACCCGAGACCGAGTGTTTCCTGTTTCCCACCCTCAATCATTGTGCACCCACCAGGCTCACCAGGTCCTCAGATAGTTATTAGATAGCCAGCAATGCCCACATTCCATGGATGAATGTAAAAAATTTCAGGACCCGATATTCCACCAGGATCTTCCAGTCCTGCTGGAAATCAATGGAATTCTGGCTGGTCCATGGCGGGGCTGGGGAATCCTGGCCTCGCTCATATGCAGCCGTATTCAGATCCAAATAATTTATCTAAAATTGGAAGCTCCCATCAAAGATCCATGGAGCACGGTGACCTCACTCTTCCTACAGACATCCGGTTGCTCCTGACTCTGTTATTTCTGCCACCCCTTCAATCAGTGAGACACCGCTCTTTCTAATCTTACGATGATTGACATTCAACCCAACACCAGTAGAATCATTGAATCCCTCCAGCGCAGAAGAGGCCATTCGGCCCATTGTGTCTGCACTGATTCTCTGATAGAGCATCTTACCCAAGCCCTCTACCCCATCTATCCCTATAACCCCACACATTTTCCATGGCTAATCCACCTAAACTGCATATCTTTGGACACCAAGGGGCAATTTAGCATGGCCAATCCATCTAACCTGTACATAGATGGGCGCCGCAACAGCTCAGTGACTAGCACTGCTGGCTGTGCAGGCACATGGATTTGGGCCTGTGTCTGTGGGAGTTTGTGCATTCTCCCTGTGGTTGCGTGGGTTTCCTCCGGGCACTCCGGTTTCCTCCCACACCCCAAAGATGTGCTCTTAGGCTGATTGGTTTTACCAAATTGACACTATTCTCCCCTGAATCTGGCTAAGTCAGGGGTTCTATTTGTAGATACGCAGGGTAGAATAGGTGTAGGGTGATGCGGCGGCGCGGGCTTGTTGGGCCGAAGGGCCTGTTTCCCGTGCTGGGTTGTTCTTTGTTCATTGTATCTTTGAACACTAAGGGGCAATTTAGCATGGCCAATCCCCCTAACCTGCACATCTTTGAACACTATGGGGAAATTTAGCGTGGCCAATCCACCTAACCTGCACATCTTTGAACACTATGGGGAAATTTAGCGTGGCCAATCCACCTAAACCACATATCTTTGGAGTGTGGGAGGAAACCCACACAGACATGGAGGAGAACGTGCAGACACCACACAGTCACCCGAGGCCGGAACTGAACCCAGATCCCTGGTGCTGTGAAGCAGCAGAGCTAACCACTGTGGCGCCGCACCGCACTACACGGAAGCAAAATCAGGTGACTGGGGTCATCGTTGGGATCTTACTGTGCACTAACAGATTGCTGCTTTGTGTCCCTCAGTGTATTTTACAACGACCTTCAATTGCGGTGAAACACTTTTGGGTGTCTAAGGTATTAGACGAATTCAAGATTTTTCTTCTGGCCTTTTGGTGGAGGATCTTATCGTGGCCAGAATATCACTTGCAATGGTTCCGCTTCCTCCTCCGCACGGTTAACATTGGTGTTCTCCCTCCCCTCCCTCCTTGTGTTTGATCCTCAGTTCCCTCCTATTTCTCCTCAGTGGTCTACCTTCGAGTTGTGTTCTCGCGAAAGGTCATTTGCATTTTGCGAATTGTCCTGCTGAGTCTAGGCCGAAAAACTTCGACAAAACAGAAAAAGTCTCTCTTTTCTTCCACTTGAGCTCTGGACCACCGGACGGACGGTACCGCTGCGTGAACATAAATCCGGGGAGATTGGAGTTGTAGGTTCCTGCATGGTCTGGTCACTGGGAATCCTGGTCTCACACCCCAACCTCTGCAGGCCTTTGCTTCGATGATGAGGAGTCATGGCTCTTGGATTAGTCAATATTGGTTGTACAGGGTGGCAGACAAGGGGGCAGCGTTGGATAATGGGGCCTATTAATGTTACCAGCCAGTGATGGCCAGGTCCCTGCGAATCTTCTTGTAAGAGGAGGTTGGTATTGGGTCTTAATTTGGTGTGGCAGGACAGACTAACAATTTTTCATATAAATCCCAGAAAATCATCACCGTAGAAACCTTACAATGCAGCAGGAGGTCATTCGGTCCATTGAGTCTGCACTAACTCTTCAAAAGTGTCTCATAGACAGGCCCTCCCACACCGCTCTATCCCCTTACCTCATGCATTTAGCATGGCCAATCCATCTAACCTACACATATTAGGACACTATGGGGCAACTTAGCAAGGCCAATCCACCTAACTTGCACATCTTTGGACACCAAGGGGAAACTTAGCATGGCCAATCCACCTAACCTGCACAGCCTTTGGACACTAACGGGCAATTTAGCATGGCCAATCCACCTAATCTACACATATTAGGACACTATAGGGCAATTTAGCATGGCTAATCCACCTAACCTGCACATTTTTGGACAATAAGAGGCAATATAGCGTGGCCAATCCACCTAACCTACACATCTTTGGGCTGTGGGAGGAAACGGGATCACCCGGAGGAAACCCACACAGACACGGGGAGAATGTGCAAACTCCACACAGACAGTGACCCAAGCCGGGAATCGAACCCGTGTCCCTGGCGCTATGAGGCAACGGTGGTAACCACTGTGCCACCGTGTGTTTGTATCCTTTGGGGCAGAGGTTCCTCTATCAAGATGCTCTGTCCAAAGGTGATCTCCCCATCTAATTACAACCCGCCTTTCTACTTGTTTCCCATTCGAAGTGGGATCTGGCCGTTAATGCCTTTTAGTCTGGAAAACGCCCACAGTTTAAGGCAGGCAGCTGAGTGGGACGCACCCCAGCAAAATATTCCGCTCACTGACACCCCAAATATTCCTGCCCTGTGACAGTTCTCTCTCTTTTACCTCTGGTTAGCCACCCAGTGTCTGAAGCCCTGAGGCTCAGCCAGAGCTCCAGGGTGCCTCACATTCTGAGTCGGGCCGACGTAGGTTCAAGACTTGCCAGGGCAAAAAAAAATCTCAGCTGACATTTCAGCATTGGTCTGGCAGTCTTTCAGCTGAGGATCAGGGAAGCTCTCCCCAGTGCCCTGGCCAATATTTATCCCGCAGCCAACAACACAAAAGCACATTACCCCATACTACTATCACACCGCTATTTGTGGGAACTTAATTTGTGCAAATTGCCTGTGGTTTTTTATTAGACAGTGCAATCGTGACCACGTGTCAACAGCATGTAATGAGTTAGAAAGTGGTTTGGGACACTCAGAGGTTGGTTGCTAAGAGACGTAAACAAGTAGCAACTTTCTTCTTTTTATTTGTTTTCAAGGAGCGTAAAGGGGAAATAATTCTACACATTTCTAATCAAAAGTAATCTCTTATGATGGCTTAATATAAGCGAGGCGCAGTGGTCAGCACAGCTGCCTCTCAGTGCCAGGGACCCAGGTTCAATTCCAGCCTCTGGTCCCTGTTTGTATGGAGTTTGTACGTTCTACCCCTGTCGATGTGGGTTTCATAGGATCCCTACAGTGCAGAAAGAGGCCATTTGGCCCATCGAGTCTGCACCAACCACAATCCCACCCAGGCCCTACCCTCCATATTTACCCACTAATCTACACATCTCAGGACACTAAGGGGTAATTTTAGCATGGCCAATCAGCCTGACACATCTTTGGACTGTGGGAGGAAAGCGGAGCACCCGGAGGAAACCCACACAGACACGGGGAGAATGTGCAAACTCCACACAGACAGTGACCCAAGCCGGGAATCGAACCCAGGTCCTTGGAGCTGTGAAACAGCAGTGCTAACCATTGTGCCACCCTGTGGGTTTCCTCCCACAGTCCAAAGATGTGCCGGTTAGGTGGATTAGCCATGCTAAATTGCATCTTAGTATTCAAAGATGTGTGGGTTAGGTGAATTGGCCGTGCTAAATTGCCCCTAGTGTCAGGGGGACTAGCAGGATAAATAAGTGGTGTTACGGGGATAGAGCCTGGATGGGATTGTTGTCAGTGCAGACTGATGGGCTGAATGGCTTCCTCCTGCACTGTAGGAATTTGACGATTCTATGAATTACACCCTCGTGCAGCCCAAAAGGTGGGCCATCCATCCCTTCATGAATCTGCTAGCTTTTTGCAAGAAGTAACCAATTACTCCCGCTTCTCCATGACGTCCCCGTGGCAGTTTACTGCTGGGATCAGCTTCTGCTTAGATTTGTTGCCTTCCTTCAGTCTCCAGCGTAGAGGAAAGCCCATGATTCCAGCTGGGGAACAGTGAGTGGGCTCAGGTTCCCATGACAAATCCTGTCCCACATGCCACTATCGCAGGCTTAGATCGGGGCAGGATCTGGTTACGGGTTACATCACTATCACAGGTGGGAGGTAATGGGGAGTTACACTGGTGGAATGCTGCCAGTGACTGGAGGAATTTATAAGTGTGGCGTGGAGCCAGATGTGAATCTGCTGTTGGCTGTCACGCTAAATATTAAAGACCCAAGTGAGAGCGAGCTGATGGGATCAGCAAGACGTCAACAAGACTGTCTCCGGATTAATCTCTGCAAGTGCAGCAAAATTAAGATGGGGCAACAAATCAGATGACAGGCACCATGCTTAGTGAGCTTAAGCACAGCCATGACCCCTTGGTAACTTAACACAAAATAAAACGACAGCAGATCGGTTAAAGCCCTTCAAGCTTTCTGCCTATTGGCTGTTTTCTTATCCATTAATGGAGCCACGATGCTGTTCCGCTGGGTCAACATCCTGGACCTCTCTGCCGATCTACTAGTTACCATCGACCAGAAACTCAACTGGACCCAGCCATTGACCACTGCTGAATCTCCCCCACTATCAACATCCTGGGGGTTACCATCAACCAGAAACTCAACTGGACCCAGCCATTGACCACTGCTGAATCTCCCCCACTATCAACATCCTGGGGGTTACCATCGACCAGAAACTCAACTGGACCCAGCCATTGACCACTGCTGAATCTCCCCCACTATCAACATCCTGGGGGTTACCATCAACCAGAAATTCAACTGGACTCAATCATTGACCATCGCTGAATCCCCCCCCACTATCAACATCCTGGGGGTTACCATCAACCAGAAACTCAACTGGACTCAATCATTGACCACTGCTGAATCCCCCCCCACTATCAACATCCTGGGGGTTACCATCAACCAGAAATTCAACTGGACTCAATCATTGACCATCGCTGAATCCCCCCCCACTATCAACATCCTGGGGGTTACCATCAACCAGAAACTCAACTGGGCCCAGCCACATAAATACTGTGGCCACCAGAGCAGGTCAGAGGCTCGGAATTGTCACCCCCTGACTCTTCCCCCCCCCCCACCCCATCCCCACACCCCCACCCCATCCCCACACCCACACCCCCACGTGGGACGGCACAGTGGTTAACACTATTGCCCCACAGTGCCAGGGATCCCGGGTTCGATTCCCAGCTTGGGTCACAGTCTGTGCGGAGACTGCACATTCTCCCCATGTCTGTGTGGGTTTCCTCCGGGTGCTCCGGTTTCCTCCCATAGTCTAAAAATGTGTGGGTTAGGTGCATTGGCCATGCTGAAATTGCCCATTTAGTGTCACGGGGACAAGCGAGGGTAAATGCATGGGGTTATGGGGTCTGGGTGGGATTGTGGTCAGTGCAGATTCGATGGGCTGAACATGTGCCAGAGTGTGGCGACTTGGGGATTTTCACTGTAACTTTATTGCAGTGTTAATGTAAGCCTATTTGTGACACTAATCAATAAAATTACATTTAAACTGATGGCCAAGGACGGTGAGTTCACAATGCGGCCTAACAAGGATTATAAATGTGTAAATCCTTCCAATATATGGCCGTTTGACAGAAAGAACTCTGGGCCTTTATCATTGCTAACCATCGCTCCAGACTACAACATGGATGGAAAGTGTATGTTGCCGTAGGAACCTGAATTCCTTGAGTTGGATGGGCAGTGGGCCGGGGTGGGGGGATTGCAGTTGGGTGGACGGAGGGTAGGGACCTGATGGGTGCCAGTGGAACGGAGTTCGACCCCCATTCTGGTAGGGGTGGATTTGGGATCTGTCTCCTTGCACCATCAATGGTGGAGTTGGTGCCCTTGTTGGGTTGGGAATCGGAAATGAAAAAGGAGATCTGACATGATCCATGTTTCTGTTTGACCGAGATTAATGGAAATCTGATAAGACAATGGCCGCTTAACTCAAATGTAGCCTGTTTTTTCATAGAAACCCTACAATGCAGAAAGAGGCCATATGGCCCATCAAGTGGACCATATGGCCCACTGACAATAATCCCACCCAGGTCCCTTCCCCATAACTCCACAAATTTATCGGACTAATCCACTTAACCTGCACATCTTTGGACACTAGGGGCAATTTAGCATGGCCAATCCACCTAATCTACACATCTTTGGACACTAGAGGCAATTTAGCATGGCCAATCCACCTAACCTGCACATCTTTGGACACTAAGGGGCAATTTAGCATGGCCAATCCACCTAACCTGCACATCTTTGGACACTAAGGGACAATTTAGCATGGCCAATTCACCTAATCTACACCCCTTTGGACACTAAGGGACAATTTAGCATGGCCAATCCACCTAACCTGCACATCTTTGGACACTAAAGGACAACTTTGCATGGCCAATCCACCCAACCTGCACATCTTTGGACACTAAGGAACAAATTAGCATGGCCCATCCACCTAACTTGCACATCTTTGGACACTAAGGGACAACTTAGCATAACCAATCCACTCAACTCGCACATCTTTGGACTGTGAGAGGAAACCGGGGCACCCAGAGGAAACCCATGCAGACACGGGGAGAATGTGCTGACTTCGCACAGACAGTGACTCAAGTCGGGAATCAAGCCTGGGGACCCTCGCGCTAACCACTGTGCCGCCCCAAGAGTTTGAGAGTTTTACACTCTCATACGCAGTGGAAAAAAATAACATTGCTCTCTCCCACTCCACCATTTACAAAACAGAAATAACCCCCAACATTAGAATCAAAATTATGTCTTTCAACTGTGCAGCCGCCCTGATAGAAAATTGTCCAGTTTTGAATCTGATTCTTCAACCTGGATGTAAAGGAACAATTGGTTCCAACTTTTGGTTTGAAATGATGGATTTACAAGCATTATTCCCCAAACGGGTGAAATTCGATCATTGAGTTGCAAACTGAACTAAAACTCCAGTGAGCTGATTTAAAAAGTTTCCATCAGTTTATTTCATTTCTGAGGAAGTATCTTTTATTTAAAAGAAAGAACAGACTTCCTCAGCTATGGCTAAGTCAGCCAATGTTGGAACCTATTTTACTTCCCCTTTTAAATTTGCAGATGTTTCCTTGGGCTGGTACGGTGGCACAGTGGTTAACACTGCTTGTCTCACAGCGCCAGGGACCCGGGTTTGATTCCCGGGCTTGGGTCACTGTCTGTATGGAGTCTGCATGTTGTCCCCGTGTCTGCGTGGGTTTCCTCCAGGTGGGTTCCCTCCCTCCTTTGCCTGCCTCAAGGGTGGCGCAGTGGGGTTAGCACTGCTTGCCTCACAGCGCCAGGGACCTGGGTTCGATTCCCAGCTTGGGTCGCTGTCTGTGTGGAGTTTGCACATTCTCCCCGTGTCTGAGTGGGTTTCCTCCCACAGTCCCAAAGACAATGTTGGTTAGGGCGCATTGGCCGGGCTAAATTCTCCCTCAGTGTACCCGAATGGGAGTGTGGAGACTTTCGCAGTAACTTCATTGCAGTGTTAATGTAAGCCTTACTTGTGCCACTAATACACAATGTAAATCTCTTGGCATTTATCTCTCTCCTCCTCCTGATTCTATCATTTCCTTTTCTCTCTCTCTCTCTCTCTTGCCTCCTCTCTCCTTCTTGCTTCATCTCTTTCATCATTCCGTCCTTTACGGATGGAAAAGAAAACCCCTTCTCATCCTTTTCGAGAGCGCTTCCGTTTCTGCCCTTCCTCCCTTCCCCTGTCCCTCACGTCGCCGCCAGGGAATTAAATAGGAAAGAACCATTCCGCTCCCCGCTCCCCGGTGTCCCTCTGCCCTCCCCGCTGTTGTAACACTCCGGCCGAGGGGACTTACCTGGGGCGGTGCGGTACCCGCGCTGTAAATAATGAGGAGGCAGCTGAGGCACATGCACTGGGTACCGGGGGCTGAAGGCACAGCGGATCTTTTATGTACTCCTGTCCTGCTCTATTTTAGGGAAGATATCCCTTTCTCGCTCCTGAAGGATCGGGTAGTCAGACGCGAGACGGTATCACATTCACTTTGCCTAATCAAACTTGCACTATTAATAATACCACGCGCTGGATGTCTGGAAACTTTCGAGGTGTAACTCGGCACTGTGCAGGCTGGGGAGTGGTCTTCCCTGACTTGACAACTAGCCCCCCACCCCCTCCTAACTCTCTCCCCCCACCCCCCTCCCCATCTCTCTCCCCCACCCACCCCCCTCCTCTCCCCCACCCACCCCCCTCCTAACTCTCTCCCCCCACCCCCCTCCCCTCCTAACTCTCTCCCCCCACCCCCCTCCCCATCTCTCTCCCCCACCCATCCCCCTCCTCTCTCCCCCACCCACCCCCCTCCTCTCTCCCCCCCACCCCCCTCCCCTCCTAACTCTCTCCCCCCACCCCCCCTCCCCTCCTAACTCTCTCTCCCCACCCCCCTCCCCATCTCTCTCCCCCACCCACCCCCCTCCTCTCCCCCACCCACCCCCCTCCCATCTCTCTCCCCCACCCACCCCCCTCCCCTCTCTCTCCCCCCTCTCTCCCCCACCCACCTCCCTCCCCTCTCTCTCCCCCCCCACCCACTCCCCTCCCCTCCTCTCTCTCACCCCCACCCACCCCCCTCCCCTCTCTCTCCCCCACCCACCCTCCTCCCCCTCTCTCCCCCACCCACCCTCCTCCCCTCTCTCTCCCCCCCACCCACTCCCCTCCCCTCCTCTCTCTCCCCCACCCACCCCCTCCCCTCCTCTCTCTCCCCCACCCACCCCCTCCCCTCCTCTCTCTCTCCCCCACCCACCCCCTCCCCTCCTCTCTCTCTCCCCCACCCCCCTTCCCTCCTCTCTCTCTCCCCCACCCCCCTCCCCTCCTCTCTCTCCCCCACCCACCCCCCTCCCCTCCTCTCTCTCTCCCCTCCTCTCTCTCCCCCACCCACCCCTTTCCCCTCCTCTCTCTCTCCCCTCCTCTCTCTCTCTCCCACCCTCCCCTCCTCTCTATCTCCCCCACCCACCCCCTCCCCTCCTCTCTATCTCCCCCACCCACCCCTTTCCCCTCCTTTCTCTCTCCCCCACCCACCCCCTCCCCTCCTCTCTCTCTCCCCTCCTCTCTCTCTCTCCCACCCTCCCCTCCTCTCTCTCTCCCCTCCTCTCTCTCTCCCCACCCACCCCCTCCCCTCCTCTCTCTCTCCCCCACCCACCCCCCTCCCCTCCTCTCTCTCTCCCCCACCCCTCCTCTCTCTCTCCCCCACCCACCCCTCCTCTCTCTCTCCCCCACCCTCCCTCCCTCCCTCCCTCCCTCTGTCTGTCTGTCACCCACACTCAGGTTGCCCGGGTGACGTCCCTGTGATGGGTGTCTGGCCCACATCCACCTTGAAGGGGCACGTTGCCCATTTTATATTGGCATCTTTAATTAAGCGGAGGGAACATTAATGAGCCCCAGGTATTTGGACAGGAAGATGTGTGCGTGGCTTTCCAAGTATCGTATGGACGATATGGAATCCATCGCCCCCCCCAACCCCACACACAGCCACCCCCTCCCCCTCCCACCGGAAGATTAATTTACATTTCATTTGGTCCCGGGACGGATGATAAATTTAGGGGTGGATTAAATGCCTATTGGACTAATAGCTCCTTTTAAGGGGTCTTATTAACACTGAGAGAAGCTTTTAAACGTTCGCTTTACAGCTGGCAAGGAAAGAATTTTTTTTCAACAAAATTCGACACGCGACAGCAATTTAAAAAATGGTGCTGGTGGCGATTCAGGAAGTTTCCGCAGCCAATTGGCACCATGTGGGGTTGGCGCTTAACAATATGATTGATTTGATTTATTATTGTCATGTGTGTTATACACAGTGAAAAGTATTGTTTCTTGCACGCTATGCAGGCAGAGCATACCATTCATGGAGAAGGGAAGGAGAGGGTACAGAATGTAGTGTCACAGTCACAGCTAGGGTGTAGAGAAAGATCAGCTTAATGCAAAGTTGGTCCATTCAAAAGTCTGATGGCAGCAGACTCTTGTATCTTTTTCCCCACGGAAGAAGGTGGAAGGGAGAATGTCCGGGGTGCGAGGGGTCCTTGATTATGCTGGCTGCTTTGCTGAGGCAGTGGGAAGTGTGGACTGAGTCACTGGGCTGGTTTGTGTGATGGATTGGGCTACGATCATGACCCTTTGTAATTTCTTGCGTTCTTGGGCAGAGCAGGAGCCCATACCAAGCTGTGATACAACCAGATAGGATGCTTTCTATGGTACATCTATAAAAGTTGGCACTTAGCAGTATGATTGATTTGATTTGATTAATTGTTGTCACATATATTGGGATACAGTGAAAAGTACTGTTTCTTGCGTGCTATACAGACAGAGCATACTGTTCATAGAGAAGGAAAGGAGACAGCACAGAATGTAGTGTTACAGCCATAGCTAGGGTGTAGAGAAAGCTCAACGTAATGCAAAGTAGGTCCATTCAAAAGTCTGACAGCAGCAGGGAAGAAGCTGTCCTTGAGTCGGTTGGTACGTGACCTCAGACTTTTGTATCTTTTTCCTGATGGAAGAAGATGGACGAGAGATGGCGGCACGGTAGCACAGTGGTTAGCACTGCTGCTTCACAGCTCCAGGGTCCTGGGTTCGATTCCCGGCTCGGGTCACTGCCTGTGTGGAGTTTGCACATTCTCCTCGTGTCTGCGTGGGTTTTCTCCGGGTGCTCCGGTTTCCTCCCACAGTCCAAAGATGTGCGGGTTAGGTTCATTGGCTATGCTAAAAAAATTGCCCCTTAGTATCCTGGGATGTGTAGGTTAGAGGGATTAGCAGGTAAAATGTGTAGGGATATGGGGATAGGGTCTGGGTGGGATTGTGTTCGGTGCAGACTCGATGGGCCGAAGGGCCTGTTTCTGCACTCTAGGGTTCTATGAAGAATGTCTGGGATGTGGGATCCTTGACTATGCTGGCTGCTTTTCCAAAGCAGTGGGAAGTGTAAACGATGTCAGTGGATGGGAGGCTGGTTTGAGTGATGGATTGGGTTTCATTCACGATGCTTTGTAGTTCCTTGATCAGAGCAGGAGCCATACCAAGCTGTGATATATCTATAAATGATACTTTCTATGGTGCATGTGTAGAGGTTGGTGAGTCATAGCAGAAATGACAAATTTCCTTAGTCTCCTGAGAAAGTATAGGCATTGGTGAGCTTTCTTAACTGTAGTGTCGGCAGGCAGGGACCAGGATAAGATTGTAATTTGTAAAGCACATTGACGCTGTCGTAGAGTTGGTACGTATCATCCTGGCAACAGCTAGCTTGGTGGTAACAGGGTATCATATCCCTGGCACCGGTGTCTGTGCTGCCATTGTGGGGACTTGTGCCCACTGCTTTTGATGCAGTACCGAGGGTGTGCTGCAGTGCTGGCCTTGCCATCATTCAGGAGAGGGGCCCTCCGCCGTTACACGTGGATATGAATGAAGATTTAAAATGGGGCTCAGTAGGGGAGGTACCTCTTTTGTCCCCCCCCACCATCACTGGTTCATTTTCTCCCTTCTGACCATTCCCCCACCAGGAATGCACTAACAGGTTTGCTGATGAAATCACTCTTGTGAATCGGATCTCTAAAAACTGTGAGACGGAGTATAGAATTATAGAATCATAGAATGTAAGGCACGGAGACAGGCCCTTCGGCCCAAACAGGTCCATGCTGACCAAAAAATCCCATCTAAGCTAATCCCATTTGCCTGTATTTGGCCCATATCCCTCTAAACCTTTCTTATCTATGTATCTGTTCAAATGCCTTTTAAATGTTGTCAATGTCCCTACCTCAACCACTTCCTCCAGCAGCTCATTCCACGTAAATACCACCTTCTGTGTAAAACTGTTGCTCCTTAAGTTCTCCTTAATTCTTTCCCCTCTCAACCTCTGCCCTCTGGTTCTTGATTCTCCAGCCAAATACAGGAAATAAATAGAAATCGAGATAGAGGTAGAGAAAAGGGTGCCCCCATGGTGGCACAGTGGTTAGCACTGCTGCCTCTCAGCACCAGCGACTTGGGTTCGATTCCCGGCTTGGGTCACTGACTGTGAGGAGTCTGCACATTCTCCCCATGTCTGCGTGGGTTTCCTCCGAGTGCTCCGGTTTCCTCCCACAGTCCGAAAGACGCGCTGGTTAGGTGCATTGGCCGTGCTGAATTCTCGCTCAGTGTACCTGAACAGGTGCCAGAGTGTGGCCACTAGGGGATCTTCATTGCAGTGTTAATGTAAGCCAATTTGTGACACTAATAAATAAACTTTAACTTTGGAAAGAAACTTTGGCCATTAGACTTTCGAATGGATCTACCACGTATTAAGCTGATCTTTCTCTACACCCTAGCTAAAATTGTAACGCTACATTCTGCACCCTCTCCTTTCCTTCTCTATGAACGGTATGCTTTATCAGTTTTGTGCACAGAAACAATATTTTTCACTGTATCCCAATACTTATGACAATAATAAATCAAATCTAGTCTAATAAAAAAGCATAGAATCATAGAAAATAGAATAGACCACAACAGACGATAGGAGAGGTGATGGCCTAGTTGTATTATCACCAGGTTATTAATCCAGAAACTCAACTAACGTTGTAGTGGATCTGGGTTCAAATCCCACCATGGCGGAATTTGAATTCAGTAAAATGTATCTGGAATTAAGAATCTACTGATGACCATGAAACCATTGTTGGAAAAACCCATCTAGTTCACTAATGCCCAGTGAAGCAGTTGAGGCTACCTCATTGAATGTTTTTAAGGCAAGAATAGATAAATTTTGAACAGTAAAGGATTTAAGGGTTATGGTGAGCGGGCGGGTAAGTGAAGCTGAGTCCACAAAAAGGTCATCCTATTGAATGGTGGAGCAGGCTCGAGGGGACAGATGGCCTACTCCTGCTCCTAGTTCTTATGTTCTTATGTTATGTCCTTTAGGGAAGGAAATCTGCTGTCCTTACCTGGTCTGGCCTACATGTGACTCCAGAGCCACAGCAATGTGGTTGACTCTCAACTGCCCTCCAAGGGCAACTAGGAATGGGCAATAAATGCTGGCCCAGCCAACGACGTCTGTGTCCCACAAATGAATTAAAAAATGGAGTTGGTCTTTCAACCCTTTGAGCCATTCATTTTAATCATGGCTGATCATCAAATTTAATACCCTGATCATAGAATCCCTACAGTGCAGAAAGGGGCCATTCGGCCCATTGAGTTCAGCATTGACCACAATCCCACACAGACCCTATTCCTTTAACCTGACATATTTACCCTACTAATCTCCTGATGTTAGAATCAATTTAGCATGGCCAATCCACCTAACTTGCACATCTTTGGACTGTGGGAGGAAACCGGAGCACCCGCAGATACGGGGAGAACGTGCAAACTCCACACAGACAGTGACCCGAGGCTGGAATCGAACCCAGGTGCCTGGCGCTGTGAGGCAGCAGTGATAATCACTGTGCCAGCCACCTTTCCCCCAATTGTTTTCTTGAAATCACACAATGTTTTGGCCTCAACTATTTTCTGTGATAGCAAATTCTGCACATTCATCAAATTCAATATCCTGATACCCCCTTCCCCTCCCACATTCCTTGATCCCTTTAGCCCCAAGTGCTAGATCTAATTTCTTCTTAAAACATTTGGTCCTCAACTACTTTTTGTGGTAGTGAATTCCACACATTCACTACCCTCTGGGTGAAGAAATCTCTCCTCATCTCAGTTCTAAAAGATTTACCCCTTATCCTCAAACTATGATCCCTCATTCTGGACTCCCCCCACCATCGGAAACTTTTTTCTGAATCAACGCTGTCTAAGTGATTCAGTTTTGACATTGCTGATTGGTGATTAGATCTGGGCAGGGTCCCGATGATTAGACTGTAGCCCCCACGGTGCCAGTGTGGTTGACTCTTGACTGATCGTACCCGCCTCTACCATCTCCTCTGGTAGCTCATTCCATAAGCGCACCACCCCCTGTGTGAAAAAGTTACCCCTCGGATCTCTTTTAAATCTTTCCCCTCTCATCTCAAACCCATACTCTCGTTTTAGACTCTCCTACCCCGGGGGAAAGGCCTCTGCTATCTCTGTCCCTCATGATTTTATGAACTTCTATAAGGCCAGTCCCTCATCCTCCTACGATCCAGGGAAAAAAATCCCACCTTCTCCTTATCTCGGTAACATCCTTGTAAATCTTTTTTTTGCACCCTTCCCAGTTTAATAAAATCCTTCCTATAGCAAGCTCGTGATTCCAAATAAACCTGTTGGAACTGGCATTGTGAGGCTTCTTACTGTGCCCACCCCAATCCAACGTCGGCATCTCCACATCACATAAAGCAAAGGCAAGTGAAACTTATTCATGGGACATGGGCGCCACTGGCTGGCCAGTATTTATTGCCCATCCCTACTTGCCCTTAGAGGGCAGTTGAGAGTCAACCACATTGCTGTGGCTCTGGAGTCACATGTAGGCCAGACCGGGTAAGGACGGCAGATTTCCTTCCCTAAAGGACGTTAGTGAACCAGATGGGTTTTTCCGACAATTGTTTCATGGCCATCAGTAGATTCTGAATTCCAGATGTTTTAAATGCACCATCTACCATTGCGGGATTCGAATCCGGGGTCCCCAGAACATTAGCTGAGTTCCTGGATTAATAGTGTAGCGATTCCTTACTCAGAGAGTGGTTGGGGTGTGGAATGGACTGCCTGCTGTGGAGTTGGATACCTTAGGAACTTTCAAGCGGTTATTGGATAGGCACATGGAGCACACCAGAATGATAGGGAGTGGGGTAGCTTGACCTTGGGTTCAGACAAAGCTCGGCACAACATCGAGGGCCGAAGGGCCTGTACTGTGCTGTACTGTTCTATGTTCTCTGATAACACCACTAGCCCATCACCTCTTCTTTTGCTCATAACATTGAGTGTGAGAGCCGTGCGCTCCCTATGTGTCCATATTTCTCTTATCTTTACTGTGTGAAGTTGACGACAGTTCCATGAATATATAAACAATTCAGCATTTTCTATCACTGGTTATGAAATATTCGGCCTGTATTAAATATATTTAATCTTATTCGTGGGGTTATGGTGAGTGAACAAGCCCGATCTCAATCTTGAGGCCCATTGAGATGAAGGAGGGCCACTCATGCGGCCCACTCGCTAGCCCAGATTGCCCAGTGTTGCAACACCCAATCTTTCCGCCTGCATAGCCTCAGTCTCCATCCCATCCCAGTTCCTGGTTCGCCATGCCCGAGGGTGCGAGCCCATTTCACCGCTCCTAGAATCACACAATCTCTACTGTGCAGAAGGAGGCCATTTGGCCCATTGAGCCTACACTGGCAACAATCCCACACAGGCTCTATCCACATAACCCCACATTCTTACCCAGCTAATCTCCCTGATGCTAAGAGGCAATTTATCATGGCTAATCCACCTAACGCACACATCTTTGGACACTAAGGGGCGATTTAGTATGGCCAATCCATCTAACCCTGTACCGGGGCGGCACGGTAGCACAGTGGTTAACACTGCTGCTTCACAGCTCCAGGGTCCTGGGTTCGATTCCCGGCTCGGGTCACTGCCTGTGTGGAGTTTGCACATTCTCCTCGTGTCTGCGTGGGTTTTCTCCGGGTGCTCCGGTTTCCTCCCACAGTCCAAAGATGTGCGGGTTAGGTTCATTGGCTATGCTAAAAATTGCCCCTTAGTGTCCTGGGATGTGTAGGTTAGAGGGATTAGCAGGTAATATGTGTAGGGATATGGGGATAGGGTCTGGGTGGGATTGTGTTCGGTGCAGACTCGATGGGCCGAAGGGCCTGTTTCTGCACTGTAGGGTTCTATGTAATCTATGTAACCTGCACATCTTGGGACACTAAGGGGCAATTTAGTATGGCCAATCCACCTAACCTACACATCTTTGGACACTAAGGGGCAATTTAACATGGCCAATTTACCTAATCTGCACATCTTTGGAATGTGGAAGGAAACTCGCGCAGACACGGGGAGAACGTGCAAACTCCACACAGACAGTCCCCCAAGCCGGGGATCGAACCTGGGTCCCTGGCGCTGTGAGGCAGCAGTGCTAACCACCGTGCCACCCACTGATCTCTAATCAGTTGGATATTGGGCCTCGGAGCTCAACGTTCTGCAATAAGCTCTGCCCAGCTGGCGCCCACTAACAGGAGCCCAGAATATCCAAAACGAGGCCCCCTAATTGCCATGTTGGTTCACTTTGGTGTGTAAGCTGTAACCTTATTACATTTTATGTAAAGTAACTGTGAGACTGAAGTCAATAGCAGCCTGTAACACAATCTCAGGGATTCAGTGACTATGTAAACCTCATGAACTTGATTTTCATAATATCTGGTGGGATACAGCCTGTAGCTCGAGTGTTATTTTAATTTTTGTAGTTTATCCCTCCACCCCTCGCCCCTGCACATGCCGAACATAGAACAGTACAGCACAGCAACAGGCCCTTCGGCCCACAGTGTTGTGCTGAACACGAGGCCAAATTAAACTAACCCATTCATCGCCCTTGGTCCATATCCCTCCATTGCTTGCATATTCCTGTGCTTATCTAAAAGCCCTTTAAAGAATTTTAGATTAAAATTCTAACAGGATTTAAGCCTTTTAAACTGCGAGCAGGAGTAGGCCATCCGGCCCCTCGAGCCTGCTCCGCCATTCAACAAGATCATGGTTGATCTTTTCATGGACTCAGCTCCACTTACCCGCCCGCTCACCGTAACCCTTAATTCCTTTACTGTCCAAAAATGTATCTATCCTTGCCTTAAAAACATTCAATGAGGGAGCCTCAACTGCTTCACTGGGCAGGGAATTCCACAGATTCACAGCCCTTTGTGTGAAGAAGTTCCTCCTCAACTCAGTCCTAAATCTGCTTCCCCTTATTTTGAGGCCATGCCCCCTAGTTCTAGTTTCATCTGTCAGTGGAAACAACTTCCCTGCTTCGATCTTATCTATTCCCTTCATAATCTTGTATGTTTCTATAAGATCTCCCCTCATTCTTCTGAATTCCAATGGGTATAGCCCCAGTCTACTATTTGTCTCCTCATAAGCCAACCCTCTCAACTCCAGAATCAACCTGGGGAATCTCCTCCGCACCCCCTCCAGTGCCAGTATATCCTTTCTCAAGTAAGGAGACCAAAACTGTACACAGTACTCCGGGTGTGGATGTGAGAATGCAACAAAGGAGGGGAGAAACGAGGAGAAGAACTCGGGCAGACAGGGAAATAAGTGCTGCGGGGGCAAGATATGGTGGGAAAGGCAGGAGGATGTAGAGGTTCAAGGGGGGAATTCCCGAGATCCATGCTGACAGGTTGGATTTCCTTGGAATCCAACTTAGCTCTGGGGAAATTTGTAATTTTAGGCATCCTTGTCTTTACAGGGAATGTGTCACCTGTGTCATGATTACCCAACTTACTGACATCCGGGAACATATGCATTCCAAACACTCTTCACGTGTCACAGACGTGACCTTGCCGACCCTCCGTATCCGATCAAAACAAACTGTTAAATGCCAAATCCAGGTTTCTATTTTAACCATCTGGGTGCGGGATCTGAGTGGTCATACAACCTGTGTGAGCTCTATGACATCTGGTGAAAGGAAAACCAGTGTTACTGCACTTTGAGTCAGGCATCCGAGCGAAAGGGTTAGCTCCGGCAGGCAGGGTGAGTGATGTAAGACCATAAGATATAGGAGCAGAATTAGGCCATTCGGCCCATTGAGTCTGCTCTGTCATTCGATCAAGGCTGATAGGATTCTATCCCCATTCTCCTGCCTTCTCCCCATAACCCTTGATTTCCTTATTGATCATAATCCGGCATGTCAGCTACAATTCTCACCAACTTTTACAGATGCACCATAGAAAGCATCTTTTCTGGTTGTATCACAGCTCGGTATGGGCTCCTGCTCTGTCCAAGACCACAAGGAACTACAAAAGGTTGTGACTGAACCCAGTCCCTTAAGCAAACCGGCCTCCCATCCATTGACTCTGTCCATACTTCCCGCTGCCTTGGGAAAGCAGCCAGCATAATCAAAGACCCCACGCACCCTGGACATTCTCTCTTCCACCTTCTTCCGTTGGGAAAAAGACACAAAAGTCTAAGGTCACGTACCAACCGACTCAAGAACAGCTTCTTCCCTGCTGCCATCAGACTTTTGAATGGATCTACCTTGCATTAAGGTGATCTTTCTCTACACCCTAACTATGACTGCAACACAACATTCTGTACTGTCTCCTTTCTTTCTCTATGAATGGTATGGTTTGTCACCTTTCTTTCTCTATGAATGGTATGGTTTGTCTCCTTTCTTTCTCTATGAATGGTATGGTTTGTCTCCTTTCTTTCTCAATGAATGGTATGGTTTGTCTCCTTTCTTTCTCTATGAATGGTATGTCTGTCTGTATAGTGTGCAAGGAACAATACTTTTCACTGTACACTAAAACATGTGACAATAATAAATCAAATCAAATCAAATGATGAAGAACCTATCTACCTCTGTCTTCAATACACTCAGTGACCTTGCCTCCTCCGCGGCAATGAATTCCACAGATTCACCACCCTCTGGCTGAAGAAATTCCTCCTCATTTCAGTTTTAAAGGAGCGTCTCTTCATTCTGAGTCTGTGCCCTTGAGTTCTAGTCTCTGCCACTAGTGGAAACCTCTTCTCCGTGTCCACTCTATCCAGGCCTCTCAGTATTCTGTAAGTTTCAATCAGGTCTCCCCACGATTAGGGCCGATTATGGTGGTATAACTGGACTCGTAATCCACTGACTATGGGTGCGATCTTACGACCTTGCCCTGCCTGTTTTTCCAGCGAGGTGAGGTGGTACGGGTGGGTGAGAGGCGAGAAATCAGAAACATGCCCGGTTCCCCACCTCCCCCCGATGGTAGTGGCTCTGATCCTCTGGCAAAATGGGCAAATCGGGCGCAAATTTCAATGTTAATGCCTTTACATGTCACTGGCCAGTCACACTGCCGAGAGTTGGTCTCCAACAGCAGAAACCTGGTCTGATGGTCTTATCAGGGGAATCGAAGAACACTGAAGCCCCCCAGGTAGTCAGGGTGGGACTGGGCAGTGCCCTTGGGGGACTGCCAGCCTGGCAGTGCCCACCTGGGACCTTGGTGCTGCCCACCAGGCTCCTCCATCCATTTTGATCATGGCTGATCAAAGAATAGAAGCCTACAGTGCAGAAGGAGGTCATTCAGCCCATCGAGTCTGCACTGAGCACAATCCCTGAGCACAGGCCCTAAGCCCCCATAACCCCATGCATTTACCCTTAGCTAGTCCTCCTGACATTTAGGGGCAATTTAGCATGGCCAATCCATCTAATGTTTGGGCTATGTGAGGAAACCAGAGCATGCGGAGGAAACCCAAACAGACACGGGGAGATTGGGCAAACTCCTCACAGACAGTGACCCGAATCCGGAATCGAACCCGGATCCCGGGCGCTGTGAGGCAATGGTGCTAACCACTGTGCCACCGTGTTCCCCTGGTGTATCAGTGAATTACAAACTGTGTCAGGATGATCTCTGGTTGGCATGACGATTGACAGGGTGACAATCCTACTTTTCTCTAAATTCCTTCATGGAATATGGGCTTAGCTTGTTCCAGAGGGCGTTGTTCGGATCATTTCAGAGGGCAGCTGAGAGTCAACCACATTGCTGTGGCTCTGGAGTCACATGTAGGCCAGACCAGGTAAGGACGGCAGATTTCCTTCCCTAAAGGACCGTAGTGAACCAGATGGGTTTTTTTGACAATGATTTCATAGTCATCAGTCAATCCTTAATTCCAGATATTTTTATTGAATTCAAATTCCACCATCTGCCATGGTGGGATTCGAACCCGGGTTCCCCGGAACATTAGCTGAGTTTCTGGATTAATAGCCTGGATTGAAACCCCACTCAATACCCTGAACCCCCTTCCCTCCAATCCCCTTGATCCCTTTAGTCCCAAGAGCTATACTCAATTTCATTTTGAAATCATACAACGGGGCAAATTTTACCATCCCGCCTGCCATGGGAATCAGACTGGGTGAGGGACGGATTACGGAAAGGTCTGTAGACCTCGGACAGGACAGGATTTTCCGATTTCGGGCGAGCGCAGCCGGAAACCCCGCCAACATTTTGACCTCAGCTACTTTGTGTGGAAGTGAATTCCACACATTCACCACCCTCCCGGGTGAAGAAACTTCTCCTCACCTCAGTTCTAAAAGGTTTACCCCTTATCCACAAATTGTGATCCCTACTTCTGGACTCCCCCCATTACAGGGAGCATTCTTTCTGAATCTCCCCTCTCTAACCCTGTTAGAATTTTATAAGTTTCTATGAGATCCCCTCTCGCACCTCTAAACTCCAGTGAATAAAATCCTAACTGACTTAGTCTCTCCTCATGGGACAGACCTGACATCTTAGGAATTGGCCTGGTAAACCTTCACTGTGCTCCCTCTACATTAAGGACATCCTTCCTCAGATAAGGACACCAAAACTGCACAGAATACTCCAGGTGTGGCCTCATCAATGCCCTATATAATTGCAGCAAAATATCCCTATCCCTATACTCAAATCCTCTTGCTATGAAGGCCAACATACCATTTGCCTCCTTTCCTGCCTGCTGTTCCTATGTGTTTACTTTCAGATGCGTGAGGCCTCCAAGGTCTCATTGAGTATCCATCTTTCTCAATTTACACTCATTCAAGTAAGAATCTGTCTTCCTATTATTGCTATTAAAGTGGATAACCTCACATTTATCCACATTATACGGCAGCTGCCACGCAGATGCCCACACACTCAGCCTGTCCAAATCACGCTGAACTATCAGCATGGTAAATCTTGGCTATATTTCTTCTATAGCAAGGACATCCTTCCTCAGCTAGGGATTGCTGTGGATCTGTAGTCACAGGTAGGCCAGATCGGGTAAAGACAGTGGATTTCCTCCCTTAGAGAACCGTTTGGATTTTATGACAATTGATTGATTTATAATTCCAGATTTCTACTGAATTTACTTGTTGCCATGGTAGGATTCAATCCCAGATCCCCACCCGAGTCTCTGGGTTTTGAGCCCAGTGACAGTACAACTCTGTCACTGCCACCTCCTCTCTGAATGCCTTGACTGAGCTTTGTTTCTGCCACAATCTCAGGGTAAGAAGTCTCACAACACCAGGTTAAAGTCCAACAGGTTTACTTGGTAGTAAAAGCCACTAGCTTTCGGAGCGCTGCTCCTTCGTCAGGGGAGTGGGAGTTCTATTCACAAACAGGGCATATAAAGACACAAACTCAATTTACAAAATAATGGTTGGAATGCGAGTCTTTACAGGTAATCAAGTCTTAAAGATACAGATAATGTGAGTGGAGAGAGGGTTAAGCACAGGTTAAAGAAATGTGTATTGTCTCCAGACAGGGTAGTTAGTGAGATTTTGACACCCACAACTTGCCTGGGCTTGCAAAATCTCACTAACTAACCTGTCTAGAGACGATACACATCTCTTTAACCTGTGCTTAACCCTCTCTCCACTCACATTGTCTGCACCTTTGAGAGTTGATTACCTGTACAGACTCGCATTCCAACCATTATTTTGTAAATTGAGTTTGTGTCTTTGTATACCCTGTTTGTGAATAGAACTCCCACTCCCCTGATGAAGGAGCAGTGCTCCGAAAGCTAGTGGCTTTTGCTACCAAATAAACCTGTTAGACTTTAACCTGGTGTTGTGAGACTTCTTACTGTGTTTACCCCAGTCCAACGCCGGCATCTCCACATCATGACAATCTCAGGAAACATGTTTCAGACCCAAACCACTCGCTGCACTAAAACGGTTTCCACTTGTGTCACTGTTGCTTCTTTGGCAGTCATTTTAAATCAGTGTCCCTCCTCCCCGCTTCCTGGTTCTTGTTCCCTCTGCCCACAGGAACAGCTCGGTCCTATCCACTCTGCACCAGACCCTATGGTGATTTTGAACACCGTCTCCTCTCAAACTAAGCAGGACGGTGGCACAGCGGTTAGCACTGCTGCCTCACCGCTACGACTCTCACCAACTTTTACAGATGCACCATAGGAAGCATCCTTTCCAGTTGTATCACAGCTTGGTATGGGCTCCTGCTCTGCCCAAGACCGCAAGAAACTACAAAGGGTTGTGACCAAAGCCCAGCCCATCACGCAAACCAGCCTCCCATTCATTGACTCTGTCTACACTTCCAGCTGCCTTGGAAAATCAGGACCCCATGCACCCCTGACATTCTCTCTTCCACCTTCTTCCATCGGGACAAAGATACGAAAGCCAGGGACCCGACTCGGGTCACTGTCTGTGCGGAGTCTGCACATTCTCCCCGTGTCTGCGTGGGCCTCCTCCGGATGCTCCGGTTTCCTCCCAGAGTCCGATAAATGTGCATCGGCCGTACTAAATTCTCCCTCAATGTACCCGAACAGGGGCCAGAGTGTGGCAACTGGGGGATTTTCACAGTAACTCCATTGCAGTGTTAATGTAAGCCTACTTGTGACACTAATAAATAAACTTTAAATAAATCTGCGAGGAATAGAGGGGTATGGACCAAGGGCAGGCAGGAGGGGTTAGTTTAATTTGGTGTCATGTCTGGCACAGCATTGTGGGCCAAAGGGTCTGTTCCTGGGCCCTTGAGGCCGTGGAGGCCCAGGTTCCATGGAAGGTCGGAGTGGCATCCTCTGGGATCCCACTCCGACCCTCCGCGTTGAGGGAGATGGCCTGGCCCGTGCGGGAGGAGGGTAAATTTCCAATGTCGACCTCTTGACCTTTAACCCTGCCGTGTGAGGTTTGATCACCCATGCCTCTGATGAAACCGCAGGGGAGGATAATCCACCCCCCCCTTCCCGCCCCCACCCCACTGGTCCTCACTCTCTGTCTCTCTGCCCACAGTCTCCTTGGCCTCTGCACACTGACCCAAGCTGGGAGAGAGGGCAGCTGTGGAGTTGCTGACATAAATAGCCGGATGGTTTGCCTCACTCCGTAAAATCTTGCTGAGTGAGCCCCTGTAGACAGCAGCTCCCACTAAACACCAACCGTATCGCTTACTGGGGACCGACGAGTTGAATTTTACAGACGTCTTTGTGGGTAACGGGAATTAAATTTCGACACGCTGATATTGTAATGTACAGTGTTGCCCGCTGGTGAGAGAAAAGTGCCTCGGACAGCGGGTTTCCAATCCCCTCGACGCCCTCGTTCCCTCCCTCCCTCTGTGGTCCCCTCCAGCCCCGACCTCTCCACCCTTCTCCAACCCACTTGTGCATCCCAATTTTCATTGCTCCACCATTGGTTTGATTTATTATTGTCACATGTATTAGTATACAGTGAAAAGTATTGTTTCTTTTGCGCTTTACAGGCAAAGCATACCGTTCATAGAGAAGGAAAAGAGAGAGTGCAGAATGTAGTGTTACAGTCATAGCTAGCATTTGATTTGCTTTATTATTGTCATGTGTTGGGATGCAATGAAAAGTATCGTTTCTTGCGTGCTATACAGACAAAGCATACCGTTCATAGAGTACACAGGGGGAAGGAAAGGAGAGGGTGCAGAATATAGTGTTACAGACATTTTTTGATTTGATTTTTATTGTCACGTATTAGTATACAGTGAAAAGTATAGTTTCTATTGCGCTGTACAGGCAAAGCATACCGTTCATAGATAAGGAAAAGAGAGAGTGCAGAATGTAGCGTTACAGTCATAGCTAGCATTTGATTTGATTTGATTTATTATTGTCACATGTATTGGGATACAGTGAAAAGTATTGTTTCTTGTGCGCTATACAGACAAAGCATACCGTTCATAGAGTGCACAGGGGGAGGAAAGGAGAGGGTGCAGAATGTAGTGTTACAGGCATTTTTTGATTTGATTTTTATTGTCACACGTATTAGTATACAGTGAAAAGTATTGTTTCCCGCGCACTATAAAGACATGGAGAAGGAAAGGAGAGGGTGCAGAATGTAGTGTTTCAGTCACAGCTCGGGTATAGAGAAAGATCAACTTAGTGCGAGATGGGTCAATTCAGAAGTCTGACGGCAGCAGGGAAGAAGCTGGACTTGAGTTGGTTGGTACGTAACCTTAGATTTTTGTATCTTTGTCCTGACAGAAGAAGGTGGAAGAGAGACTGTCCGGGGTGCGATGGGATCCAGCTTTCCCGAGGCAGCGGGAAGTGTAGGCAGAATCGATGGATGGGAGGCTGGTTTGCCTGATGGGACTGGGCTACGTTCACAACCCTTTGCAGGTTCTTGGGATCTAACCAGAGTTTTATAAAGCTGACATCCTCATCTCTGTGACTCTTCACAGCTCAGTCAACAGTGACAGATAGAAATGATCACCTTGTAGGCAATGGGGTGATGTTATGTTGTGCAGGTGAGTAAGTGCTGGGATAGCAAGCATGATGTGGGTATGCCGGCGTTGGACTGGCGTAAACACAGTAAAAAGTCTGACAACACCAGGTTTTAGTCCAACCGATTTATTTGATGATATTCTCACAAGCTTTCGGGTTAGTCCCTTCACCTGACAAAGGGACTAACCCGAAAGCTTGCGAGAATATTATCAAATAAATCGGTTGGACTAAAACCTGGTGTTGTCAGACTTTTTACTGGGGATAACAAGCAACAGACGCAGAGAGCACTGCATCCCTGCTCACTGTGACAATATTTCTGATCTTTCGTCAGTGGGTGCTTACACGCATGTTGGGCAGGAACATTCGTGTGCTTGGCCCTTTGTTAAACAGCATCCAGATGTCCGCTGCCTGGATCAACAACGATACTCGAGAGGGGTTGGGGGCAACTGACACTTCAGAGATTATCCCTCAGAAATGTCTTTGGCATGGAGGAGGGAATGTTTAGGGAGTTTAGCAATGCCTCTAATACAGGAGACAGCAAATCAAAGCAGATTCTAATGACCGAGATGTGGAGGCTTTGGAGAGGGTCCAGAAAAGATTTGCCAGGATGTTGCCCTGGTATGGAGGGCATGAGCTATGAGGAGAGGTTGGAGAAACTTGGTTTGTTCTCACTGGAGCAATGGGGGTTGAGGGGGCGACCTGATAGAAGTCTCCAAGATTATGAGAGGCACGGACAGAGTGGATAATCAGAAGCTTTTTCCCAAGGTGGAAGAGTCAATTACTAGGGGCACAGGTTTAAGGTGCGAGGGACAAGGTTTAAAGGAGATTTGCAAGGTAGACTGTTTGCAAAGAGGGTGGTGGGTGCCTAGAATACGTTGCCAGGGGAGGTAGTCAAAGCGGATACGGTAGTGACTTTTAAGGCATGTCTTGACTAGCGCATGAACGGGATGGGAATAGAGGGATATTGTCCCCGGAAGGGTAGGGGGTTTTAGTTTGTGTCGGGCAGCATGGCCCAGGTCGCCACACTCCGTTCGGGTAAACTGAGGGAGAATTTACCACGGCCAATGCACCCTAACCAGTATGTCTTCGGATTGTGGGAAGAAACCGGAGCACCCGGAGGAAACCCACGCAGACATGGGGGAGAATGTGCAGACTCCACTCAGACAGTGACACTATCTGGGAATCGAACCCAGGTCCCTGGCGCTGTGAGGCAGCAGTGCTGACGACTGTGCCACCAATCCCCCACCAAGACAGAAAATTTGGTGGACTATTCAAAGGTTCGTTGAGCTCGGAGGGGGGGGGGGGGGGGGGATGTTTTTGGCCTTGGGGAGCACGTGGCCAGAGAACGCCATCAGAATTTCACAACAGTGTGGTTGACTCTCAAATGCCCTCTGAATCAGCCTGGCAAGCCGTTCCATTCAAGGGCAGTTAGGGAATAGGTGCAATAAACGGGGGGGGGGGGGAGGGCACAGTGGTTAGCATTGCAGCCCCACAGAACTAGGGTTCGATTCCCGGCTCGGGTCACTGTCTGTGCAGAGCCTGCACATTCTCCCCGTGTCCCCGTGGGTTTCCCCCGGGTGCTCCGGTTTCCTCCCACAGTCCCAAGGACGTGCTGGTTAGGCAGGAGATCTCAGACATTTGTAGCCCAAAATAAGCCCCCCGCAGACGGCCACAAAAGGGCAGGAAGCGGCCAGAGAACAGCCTCAATCGGGGCATGGGCAGGTTGCGGGTGGGGGGAGAGGTGGTTAGTGTCAGGCAGGAAGGGCACGCGATGAATTATTATATATAGAACCCTAGAACCTAGAACCCTACAGTGCAGAAACAGGCCCTTCGGCCCATCGAGTCTGCACCGAACACAATCCCACCCAGACCCTATCCCCATATCCCTACACATTTACCTGCTAATCCCTCTAACCTACACATCCCAGGACACTAAGGGGCAATTTTAGCATAGCCAATGAACCTAACCCGCACATCTTTTGGACTGTGGGAGGAAACCGGAGCACCCGGAGAAAACCCACGCAGACACGAGGAGAATGTGCAAACTCCACACAGGCAGTGACCCGAGCCGGGAATCGAACCCAGGACCCTGGAGCTGTGAAGCAGCAATGCTAACCCACTGTGCTACCGTGCCGCCCTGGGCACAGCCCAGGGAGCCAAGCTGCCGGGAAGTGGCGAAAGGTTCTGCCCGCAGTGTTTCACATCGAGCTTCATCAGCAAAAAAATAAAATAAAATTCTGACGTGGACGCCCGTGGGAGGATATTTGGACAGGGGTCCGAAACGTTGGTCCAAAAGATTGTAAGGAAGCATCGTGAGCCAGGAGGACAGTGAATGGCGTAATGGTTTAGGAGAGGCGAACTCCAGAGCTCGGGGCAGCTGGACGCAGCATTCATTGAACGCCATCCTTGTCATCTCACCAAGTCTCAAGTGACTACAGTAAATCTAATTTATTGTGCTGTCTTCTTTGGCAGGGCTCGGGTTCACTGGGGCGGGCAGGCTTGCTGCGTTGCCATCATTACATTCTCATTCAAACATTTCTGTGGAGTTCCACTTGCCATTGTGAGAGGCTGCCAGGTTTTCATAACAAATGCTGGTGTCAGTTTTAGAGTTTTACGTGGCCGAGTGTTATTCTTGTTGATACATAGATACATAGAACCCTACAGTGCAGAAACAGGCCCTTCGGCCCATCGAGTCTGCACCGAACACAATCCCACCCAGACCCTATCCTCATATCCCTACACATTTTACCTGCTAATCCCTCTAACCTACACATCCCAGGACACTAAGGGCAATTTTAGCATAGCCAATGAACCTAACCCGCACATCTTTGGACTGTGGGAGGAAACCGGAGCACCCGGAGAAAACCCACGCAGACACGAGGAGAATGTGCAAACTCCACACAGGCAGCGACCCGAGCCGGGAATCGAACCCAGGACCCTGGAGCTGTGAAGCAGCAGTGCTAACCACTGTGCTACCGTGCCGCCCCCGAGAGGTTGGCCTTTGGCCGCGGCCAAACTGTGAGGGATTTCGCATCGAAATATTTGTGTAGCTGAATCAATCCCAACACCGTTTGACCGTTCCGGCGGTTTAATACCCCTGGCGCTCTCTAAACTAATGGTTAGGGTGAATTGGCCGTGCTAAATCCTCCCTCAGAATACCCGGACAGGCGCCTAAGGGTAGCAAACTAGGGGGTTTTCACAGTAACTTCATTGCAGTGTTAATGTAAACCGACTTGTGACACTAAAACTTTTAATCTTCAACATTTCTCATTTCACTGCATCTTTTTTTTATCCATTCATGGAGGGTATCCTGGCTGGTCCAGTATTATAAAAAGTAAAGTTTACTTATTAGCCACAAGTAGACTCACATTAACACCGCAGTGAAGTTACTGTGAAAATCCAACGCCTGTTTGGGTAACACTGAGGGAGAATTTGGCACGGCCAATGCACCCTAAACCGCACGTCTTTCGGACTGTGGGAGGAAACCGGGGCACCCGGAGGAAACCCACGCAGACGCGGGGAGAATGTGCAGACTCCGCACAGGCAGTGACCCGAACCGGGAATCGAACCCGGGTCTCTGGTGCTGTGAGGCAGCAGCGCTAACCCACTGTGCCACTGTGCCTTTCTTTCATGGGCTGTGGGCGTCACTGGCAAGACCTACTGTGGCCCATCCTCAATTGTCCCTTAAACTGAACCTTGCCAGTGACATCTGCATCCCATGAAGGTTTAAAAAGATAGAGTGGGATAGTGGTCTGATAGGTAAAGATTCGAAGGAGGATGAGGAGAAGGCGGAGCAGTGGGAGTAGATGCTTTGCTGCTGCAGTGTACAAACACACACACACACACAACAGGCCCAATAGACCTTGTCTGTGCTGTTAACATTTACTGATTGGATGAGGAAACATTAGTTAACTATCTAAAGGTTCCGGAGAGGAAATGGACTGAAGAACCGTGAAAGAGGATTGGTAAATTGCAAATGGCGACAGGAAGGCCTCCGGTTGGCATGGCGATTGATAAGGTGACAGCCCTACTTTTCTTTCATAGCATCATAGAAACCCCCAACAATGCAGAAAGGGGCCATTTGGCCCTTCGAGTCTGCACCAACCACAATCCCATCCAGGCCTTACCCCTGTATCCCAACACATGTACCCTCAAGTTCCCCTACCCTACACATCTCAGGACACTAGGGTGCAATTTTAGCACGGCCAATTAACCTAACCCGCACATCTTTGGACTGTGGGAGGAAACCGGAGCACCCGGAGGAAACCCACGCAGACACGGGGAGAAGGTGCAAATTCCACTCAGACAGTGACCCGAGCCGGGGATCGAACCCGGGTCCCTGGTGCTGTGAGGCAGCAGCGCTAACCACTGTGCCACCAGAATCATTTCAGAGTGAACAATAGGCCAGACTGGGTGAGGGCAGCAGATTTCCTTCCCTAAAGGGAACCAGATGGACTTTTCCAATAATCTACAATGGGTCGTCAGTAGCTTCTTACTTCCAGGTTTATTTTTATTGCCGGGGCAGGATTCAAACCCGGGTCCCCAGAATATTCCCCTGTGTCTCTGGGTTTCTAGTCCTGTAGCAGTACCACTACTCCACAGCCTCCCTCCCCAGAGGGAGAGGCGAGTGCACCTCACTCACTGCCTGGGGTTTCCTCTTCTCCTTCGATCTTTCATAAGAACATAAGAACATAAGAAATAGGAGCAGGAGTAGGCCATCTGGCCCTTCGAGCCTGCCCCGCCATTCAATAAGATCATGGCTGATCTGTCGTGACTCAGCTCCACCTTCCCGCCCTCTCCCCATAACCCTTAATCCCTTCTCTTATCAAAAACCCATCAACCCGTTTCTTAAAAATATTTAGCGAGGCAGCCTCCACCACTTCAACGGGCAGAGAATTCCAGAGATTCACCACCCTTTGAGTGAAGAAGTTCCTCCTCAACTCTGTTCTAAACCGCCCCCCCTTTATCTTGAGGCTGTGCCCCCTAGTCCTACTGTCTTTTTTGAGCGGGAACAGTCTCTCCACCTCTATCCTATCCATCCCATTCATCATCTTATACGTCTCAATGAGATCTCCCCTCATTCTTCTAAACTCTAACGAGTACAAGCCTAGTTTATTCAGCCTCTCCTCATAGCTCAATCCCCTCAACTCCGGTATCAGCCGAGTAAACCTCCTCTGCACTCCCTCCAGGGCCAAAACATCCTTGCGCAGGTGCGGCGCCCAAAACTGCACACAGTACTCCAGCTGCGGCCTCACCAATGCCCTATACAGCTGCAGCAAGACCTCCCTACTTTTATATTCAATCCCCCTCGCTATGAAGGCCAGCATCCCATTCGCCTTCCTGACCACCTGCCTGCACCTGCAAGCTGGGTTTTTGCGACTCATGCACAAGGACCCCGAGGTCCCTCTGCACCGTCGCCTGCTGCAGTTTTTCGCCCCGTAAGTAATAGTCCTTCCTACCATTCCTCAAGATGACCTTCCCACCCTCATCTCACACCCCACACACACACACACCCACACACTCACCCACACACTCACCCCCCCCCCACACACACACACACACACACCCACACACTCACCCCCCCCACACACACACATACATACCCACACACTCACCTCCCCCCCACACACACACCCACACACTCACCCACACACACTCACACCCACACACTCACACTCACACACACACCCCACACGCTCACCCACACACACACCCACCCACACACACACTCAACCCCCACACACACACCCCCACACACTCACCCACACACTGACCCCCCCCCACACACACACACACCCACCCACACACACACCCACTCACCCCCCCCCCACACACACACACTCACACACACACACTCACCCCCCCCACACACACACCCACACACTCACCCCCCCACACACACACCCACACACACACCCACACACTCACCCCACACACACCCACTCACCCCACACACACACCCACCCACACACACACCCACTCACCCACACACACACACACCCACACACTCACCCCCACACACACACACCCACCCACACACTCACCCCCCCCCACACACACCCCCACACACACACACCCACACACACACACTCACACCCCCACACACACACCCCCCCACACACACACACTCACCCACACACACACTCACCCACACACACACACACACACCCACACACACACCCACACACTCACCCCCCACACACACACCCACACACTCACCCCCCACACACACACCCACACATTCACCCCCACACACACACCTACACACTCACCCCCCCCACACACACACCCACACACCCACACCCACCCACACCCTCACCCCCCCCACACACACACCCACACACACACACACACTCACCCACACACACACACTCACCCACACACACATTCACCCACACACTCACCCACACACTCACACTCACCCACACACACACCCACACACAGACAGACACACACATACTCACCCCCCCCACACACACACACACACAATCACAACACACTCTCTCTCATACACTCGCTCACAGACTCACACACACTCACACATACACACACACACACTCACACACATAGTCTCACACACTCAGACAGACACACACACTCACACATACTCATACATACACACATACTCATACACACATACACACAATCCCCGCATCTCTCCATCCTCCCAGCCTTCCCTGGCTTGAACCGACTTCTGTCCTGGGTTCCTCAGTTCAGAGTCTGTCTACTGCCTGTAGTCCCATTATTGGCCACTGCCCCAGTGGTGCTGTTGGGTCTATAGAAGTGTCGGCCAATCAGATTGTCCAGCAGCTCTCTGGGGCGGGGCCCCATCCCAGGTGAGAGGTGAAAGTCCCGCCTCGGGTCAGTATAATAGTCTACGGGGCATTAAGTGGCTGGTAATACATTGGCAGGAATGCCTTCCCTGCCAACCATCCACTGTCTCTTGGGGGGTGTTGTGCTACTTTAAAGGCGCTATATAAATGCAACTTTTTGGTGCTATCAAGCTCATTCGTCCATCTACAAACAAAGTCGCGATGTGTTTGGTTGTGTTGTGGCTACACGGTGAAGGGTTTGTTTTACAGTCTGGCCCATTAATTGTTTCACAACCTCACAGAGCCAATGGGTTTTCCCAGAAAATCATTTGTTGGGATTCTGCTGCTCTTTCAACAGTGGGTTAATTGAGAGAAAGGGGTCTTGTTGTTGGTTGGGTGGGGAGTTGGTTCCAGTCCCACTCAAAAGACCTGAGGAGAAGGTCGGGGCAGGCACCCCGCTGCAGTGCTGAGGGAGTGCCGCAGCGTCTGAGGCCCCCCCCCCAGCAATTGAAAGTGAGGTCTCTCTCGGCGGGCTAGCCGGATGCCAAAGATGCCACCGCAATGCTGGCCGAGAGATGACCAGTGAGCTTCCTCGGTGTCCAGGCCAACATTCTACCCGTGATACATTGGCTGTTTAACTAAACCGGCGGTGAGTGTCCCTTTAAGGGGAACTCAGCAGTGCAAAGGTCGTCGAGCCTGGGCAATCAATTGGGACTCAGAAGTGGGGAATCACTCCCTGGGGAGGGGGTCTCCTCGGCAAGAGGCATTCCAGAATTATCCACAGACCATGCCGCTGCCCCTGTCAATCCTGGTAAATAAATCCTTCATTGTTCAGGGGTGAAGTCTCTCTGAAACTGCATCATTACCGAGACGGTAACCTGTGTTTTCTTACAGGGCCCTCGTGATCTCAACACGTCTCAAAGCACCTCAGCACCAATGAAGAACTTCTGCAATGTCACAGAGGAAGCCTGGTAACTTATTTACAAATGGCCAACTTGCAGTTAAATAATGGCGAGATTATCCGTTCATGAAATCTGAGAATCATAGAATCCTCTCAAGTGCGGAAGGAGGCCATTCAGCCCATCGGGCCTGCATTGACTCTCTGAAAGAACATCTTACCTACTCCCACACACCTGCCCAATCCCTGTAACCTCGCACACTTTTCCATGGCCAATCCACCTAACCTGCACATTTTTGGACACTAAGGGGCAATTTAGCATGGCCAATCCATCTAACCTGCACATCTTTGGACACTAAGGGGCAATTTAGCATGGCCAATCCATCTAACCTGCACATCTTTGGACACTAAGGGGCAATTTAGCATGGCCAATCCATCTAACCTGCACATCTTTGGACACTAAGGGGCAATTTAGCATGGCCAATCCATCTAACCTGCACATCTTTGGACACTAAGGGGCAATTTAGCATGGCCAATCCATCTAACCTGCACATCTTTGGACACTAAGGGATAATTTAGCGTGGCCAATCCATCTAACCTGCATAACTCTGGACACTAAGGGGCAATTTAACATGGCCAATCAACTTAATGTACACAACTTTGGACACTAAGGGGCAATTTAGCATAGGGTTACAGACATAGGTTGGGCGTTGTCTGGGTGAGATGCTTTTCTGGAGAGTCTGTGCAGACTCAATGAGTTGAATGGACCTCATTCTGCACTGTTGGGATTCGATGGTTCGATGATTCTTACTGCTTGCCAAGACACGTGTTGGAGGAACGTGCAGTTTGATATTAGATATGCTTGGCTGTGTTGTGAATGAAGTTCCTTTGATCCTCAGCTCTAAGGGTGGGACTTGAAGCCAGGACTCCTGGCGCAGAGAGAGGTATGCTAACCCACTGCGTCACAAGAGTTCCCTGCTTCAGAGTCATTGTTGCTTTGTCTTGAGTTATTATTGCCACATGTATTAGTAGACAGTGAAAAGTATTGTTTCTTGCACGCTACATAGACAAAGCATACTGTTCATAGAGAAGGAAAGGAGAGGGTGCAGTATGGAGGGTTACAGTCATAGCTCGGGTATGGGGAAAGATCAACTTAATATAAGGTAGGTCCATTCGAAGTCAGATGGCAGCAGGGAAGAAGCTATTCTTGAGTTGGTTGGTATGTGACCCCATCACAGCAGAAACTGGAATTTGAATTCCATGTAAAAAAAATCTCTGGAATTAAGGATCTACTGATGACCATGAAACCGATCGTCGGAAAAACCCATCTAATGTGCTTTACGGAAGGAAACCTGCTGTCCTTATCTGGGGTCTGGCCTACATGTGACTCCAGAGTCACAGCAATGTGGTTGACTCTCAACTGCCATCCATGGGCAATTAGGGATGGGCAATAAATACTGGCCCAATCAGCGATGCCCATGTCCCATGAATGAATAACAAAAACAGCCTTCCCTCCCATTATCAATATTTTTATATCTGGTGATGAGAAATACTCAAAGAGTGACATGGTGGCACAATGGTTAGCACTGCTGCCTCACAGCGCCAGGGGCCCGGGTTCAATTCCTGCTTGGGTCACTGTCTGTGTGGAGTCTGCACATTCTCCCCGTGTCTGCGTGGGTTTCCTCCGGATGCTCCAATTTCCTCCCACTGTCCAAAGATGTGTAGGTTTGATGGATTGGTCATGCAAATTGCCCCTTATTGTCCAAAGATGTGTAGGTTAGGTGGATTGGCCATGCTAAATTGCCCCTTATTGTCCAAAGATGTGCAGGTTAGGTGGATTGGCCATGCTAAATTGCCTCTTATTGTCCAAAGATGTGCAGGTTAGGTGGATTGGCCATGCTAAATTGCCTCTTATTGTCCAAAGATGTGCAGGTTAGGTGGATTGGCCATGCTAAATTGCCTCTTATTGTCCAAAGATGTGCAGGTTAGGTGGATTGGCCATGCTAAATTGCCCCTTATTGTCCAAAGATGTGTAGGTTAGGTGGATTGGCCATGCTAAATTGCCCCTTATTGTCCAAAGATGTGTAGGTTAGGTGGATTGGCCATGCTAAATTGCCTCTTATTGTCCAAAGATGTGCAGGTTAGGTGGATTGGCCATGCTAAATTGCCCCTTATTGTCCAAAGATGTGCAGGTTAGGTGGATTGGCCATGCTAAATTGCCTCTTATTGTCCAAAGATGTGCAGGTTAGGTGGATTGGCCATGCTAAATTGCCCCTTATTGTCCAAAGATGTGCAGGTTAGGTGGATTGGCCATGCTAAATTGCCCCTTATTGTCCAAAGATGTGCAGGTTAGGTGGATTGGCCATGCTAAATTGCCCCTTATTGTCCAAAGATGTGCAGGTTAGGTGGATTGGCCATGCTAAATTGCCCCTTATTGTCCAAAGATGTGCAGGTTAGGTGGATTGGCCATGCTAAATTGCCCCTTATTGTCCAAAGGTGTGCAAGTTAGATGGATTGGCCATGCTAAATTACCCCTTATTGTCCAAAGGTGTGCGAGTTAGAGCGATTTGGCCATGTTAGAGTGTAACCAGTGACAACTTTGTAATGGATGTGATGCGACAAAAGGGAACAAGATGTAAGGATCAGCTGATCCAGTAAATCACAGAACCAATTACAGAGTGATGTAATAGTCAGCTGAATAGCTGATTCAATACAAATTAAGGAACTTGTAGAACAGTGGGGGAGCCCAGGGCAAGGCCCCAGGTTTGGAGTAATGATGTCTTTTTATTAAACCCTTTCTTTGATTTATAAGTTGGAGTAAGTTTTGTTGTATTTTCATTGGTTGCATTTTGAAGAATTCCTTCTGAGGAACATCTGGTGGATTAGCAGGCTAAATATGTGGGAATAGGGCCTGGATGGGATCGTGGTTGGTGCAGACTCAATAGGGAAATGGCCTCCTTCTCCATTGTAGGGATTCTATGGTTTTATGAATCAGTTTTTGATTTCCAATGATGTTTTTTTCTCCTCTATCCTGGAGATTGTTCTACAATTCCTGGAAATTCTGGAGCCAATCTTGGAGTTGATCCGAAAGCGGGAGAAGACATCTGTTACTCAAGGACAGGCTCATATCCGGCCGGTTCTCTGCCCCCTCCCCCACACCTTCCTAAATGCCTGCTGAGTGGCGAGGGGAGAACACGGCTATCGGGTTGATCTGTAAGAGGAGATAAAATTCTTCCAGCCGCGAGGGGGGGCTGCGAGCAGGGTTCAAAGGCCAGGAGGGCAAAGGGGGAGCGGCCAAGAGCAGACAGAGGCCTTGTCGGGTAACAATCCTGACTCCTCTTACCTTGCGTAACTCCTGCAGGTTATAATTAGTGCTGGGTTACGAGGGCATGATCGCAAACAATTTCATATTCAGCAGACTCACTCAACCCGCAGGTCGCCTAGATGACCTTTCGAGGCACAGCTGTTAGCAGGCCTCATGCCGCAACCACCGCCCCCCCCCCCCCCCCCCCCCAACGTACTCACTCCCCCTCACCCCACCCTCCCTTAAAGGGACACCGACCATCGTCCGCTATCCCGCACGCACGATAAATTGACCTTTGGTTCCTCTTGTGGATTCCGATGGCCAAGGACTAAGAGCAACAAAGAGTTTCTTTACAAGAAACTACAAATGGTCGTGAACATAGTCACGTGCTCACTGTGTAACCAGCCTCCCATCCATTGACTCTGTCTACACTTCCTGCTGCCTCGTAAAAGCAGCCAAAGTACCCCGGACATTCTCTCTCCACCTTCTTCCGTTGGAAAAGATACAAAAGTCTGGGATCATGTACCAACCAACTCAAGAACAGCTTCTTCTCTACTGCCATCAGACCTTTGAATGGACCTACCTCGCACTAAATTGGTCTTTCTCTAACTCTAGCTATAGAACATAGCACATTACAACGCAGTACAGGCCCTTCGGCCCTCGATGTTGCGCTGACCAGTGGAACCAATCTAATGACCCTCTAACCTAAACTATTCCAATGTTATCCATATGCCTATCCACTGACCATTTGAACGCCCTTAAAGTTGGCGAGTCCACAACTGCTGCAGGCAGGGCATTCCACGCCCTTACTACCCTCTGAGTAAAGAACCTACCTCTGACATCCGTCCTATAATTACTGCCCCTCAATTTAAAGCTATGTCCCCTCGTGTTAGCCATCACCATCTGAGGAAAAAGGCTCTCACTGTCCACCCTACCTAACCCTCTGATCATCTTGCATGCCTCAATTAGGTCAACTCTTAACCTTCTTCTCTCAAACAAAAATTATGACCAGCTGTAGTTAAGAAAGCCCACCAACACCTTTACTTTCTCAGGATATTATATTAAGCTCATCTTTCTCCACACCCTAACTAAGACTGTAACACTCTGACATTCCGCACTCTCTCCTTTCCTTCTTGATGAACGGTATGCTTTGTCTGTATAGCGCGCAAGAAACAATACTGTATACTAATACATGTGACAATAATAAATCAAACCAAATCAAAATCAAATGATTCAGTAGCCCGAGCATCTCTTACATGTTTCCTTTGCCACCATGCTGCCATCGCAGCACAGTGGCACAGTGGTTAACACTGCCCCCTCACAGCGCCAGGGACCCAGGTTCGATTCCCGGCTCGCGTCACAGTCTGTGCGGAATCTGCACATTCTTCCCGTGTCTGTGTGGGTTCCCTCCGGGTGCTCCAGTCTCTTCCCAAAGACGTGCTGGTCAGGGTGCTTTGGCCATGCTAAATTCTCCCTCAGTGTACCCGAACAGGCGCCGGAGTGCAGCGACCAGGAGATTTCCACAGTAACTTCATTGCAGCAGTAATGCAAGCCTACTTGTGACTAATAAATAAACTTTTACCCAACCAGCACGTCTTTTGGACTGTGAGAGGAAACCGGAGCTCCCGGAGGAAACCCACTCAGATACAGGGAGAACGTGCAAATTTCGCACAGACAGTGACCCAAGCCGGGAATCGAACCCAAGTCCTTGGCACCATGGGACAGCAATACTAAGCACTGTGCCACCATGCTGCCCCCAGAACCAGAAGGAGAGAAAATAACATAAAATGGGGAAATAATAATACTGATCCACACTATACATTCCTCTGCATCAAACTTATTTCCTTGATTTAAACCTTCTGTGGGATTAATTTCTGTATTTCAGATATTTTGTTAATGTAAGTTAAATGATTTGCTTCCAATTTGGTCCTGGGCGGAATGAATATGTACTTTGCACAATTTCCTATAACTCTTTCGACAGAGTAGATTTTGCAAATTATATCGCTATTCTGGTGTGCAGTTCTGCAAAAAGATCCATTTGAAAAAGCTAAGATTTACACAAAGCAGCCTGCTTGATAGAAGTTTATTAAGTTTATTTTTATTAGTGTCACGAGTAAGTTTACATTAAAGATGCAATGTAGTTATGGTGAAAATCCCCTAATCGCCACACTCTGGCACCTGTTTGGGTACACTGAGGGAGAATTTATCATGGCCAATCCACCTAACCTACACATCTTTGGACACTAAGGGGCAATTTAGCATGGCCAATCCACCTAACTTGCACATCTTTGGATACTAAGGGGCAATTTAGCATGGCCAATCCACCTAACTTGCACATCTTTGGACACTAAGGGGCAATTTAGCATGGCCAATCCACCTAACCTGCACAGCTTTGGACACTAAAGGACAATTTAGCATGGCCAATCCACCTAACCTGCACATCTTTGGACACTAAGGGACAATTTAGCATGGCCAATCCACCTAACCTGCACATCTTTGGACACTAAGGGACAATTTAGCATGGCTAATCCACTTAACCTGCACATCTTTGGACACTAAGGGACAATTTAGCATGGCCAATCCATCTAACCTGCACATCTTTGGACACTAAAGGGCAATGTAGTATGGCCAATCCACCTAACCTACACATCCTTATTCAAAGAACAAAGAACAAAAACAGCCCGGGAAACAGGCCCTTCGGCCCAACGAGCCCGCGCCGCCATTTTAACACTACCAGTACCCCCCTCCACCCATGACCCTTATCTATTGTTTTATGGCCATCCACATTGAGGGAAACTAATTTAGGGACAATTTATTACTGCCAATCAGCTTAACAGCACATCTTTGGGGTGTGGGAGGAAACCGGAGCTCCCGGAGAAAACCCGCAAGCACGGAGAGAATGCGCAAACTCCCACAGACACTGGCCCAAATCCATGTGTCTGCACAGCAATCAGCGATAGTCACTGAGCTGTCGTCTTGCCCAGTATCTGGTCCAGTTTAAGCACACACTAATGACATGAAGCACTAGGCTACTCTCGAACATTCAAGAGCAGCCCAAGTACGACCCATCGCGTGTATGCCCCTCGTTGGACAACAAGGTGGACCGACTCAGAACCTGTGAATTAAAAAAGAAAAAACATTATTATCATACCATATCCATCTACCTTACCAGGGATGCCCCAATGCTAATGAACCTTATTTAAAACAATCTCCTATATCCACCCATCTCCAACCCACTCTTGTGCCTGTCTAAGTTACTCTTAAATGACTCTAGCGTGTTTGCCTCCACCACCTTACTTGGCAGAGCATTCCATACCCCCACTACCCTCTGTGTGAAAAACCCCCCTCTAATATCTATGTTATATCTCTCCCCCCTCACCTTGAGTCCATGGCCCCTTGTCCTACGTGTCTCTATCATAGGAAATAGCTTACCTCTGTTTACTCTACCTATACCCTTCATAATCTTATATACCTCTATTAGATCCCCCCTCAGTCATCGTCTTTCAAGGGAAAACAGCCCCAATTTGTTCATTCTTTCCTCATACCCCAGTCCTTCCATACCAGGCAACATCCTGTTAAACCTCCTCTGCACTCTCTCCAGAGTCTCCACGTCCTTCCGGTGGTAAGGTGACCAGAACTGGACACAGTACTCTCAATGCGGCCTAACCAACGCTCTATACAACTGTAACATTAGACTCCAGCTCTTATATTCTATACCCCTTTCTATTCACTAAGGAGCAATTTACCATGGCCAATCTTCCTAACCTGCACATCTTTGGATACTAAGGGGCAATTTAGCATGGCCAATCCACTTAACCTGCACATCTTTGGACACTGAGGGGCAATTTAGCATGGCCAATCCACCTAACCTGCACATCTTTGGACACTAAGGGGCAATTTAGCATGGCCAATCCACCTAACCTGCACATCTTTGGACACTGAGGGGCAATTTAGCATGGTCAATCCACCTAACCTGCACGTCTTTGGACACTAAGGGGCAATTTAGCGTGGCCAATCCACCTAATCTGACATTTTTGGCCACTAAGGGGCAATTTAGCATGGCCAATCCACCTAACCTGCACATCTTTGGACACCAAGGGGCAATTTGGCATGGCCAATCCACCTAACCTACACATCTTTGGACTGTGGAAGGTAATCGGAGCACTCGGAGGAAACCCACGCAGACACGGGGAGAACATGCAGACTCCAGACAGACAGCGACCCAAGCCGGGAATTGAACCCCGGTCCCTGGCGCTATGAGGCAGCTGTGCTAACCTCTGTGCCACAAAGTTCTGCCCTGCATTTCTACAGCTTCTGGTATGGTTGCCAAGTGGTTTCTGTGGCCATTTGCCTTTGGGTCTGGAGTTTATGGGTCCGTGTAGTCCCCCAACCCAGCTGCCGGAGGTGCGTTCTGTCCTATGTAAAGTCAAACTGAGGCCTGACAGACCCTCTTGGATGGATGTAAGGGATCCCACATCATTATTTGGGGAACAGCAGGGCAGATCTGACCTACGGTGGAAATTGTTGGGGAGGGGAACCAGATATCAGCACAGTGTAATGCCCCGAGCTCTGCTCACAGCTAAGAACATAAGAACATAAGGACTGGGAGCAGGAGTCGGCCATCTGGCCTCTCGAGCCTGCTCCGCCATTCAATAAGATCATGGCTGATGTTTTCATGGACTCAGCTCCACTTACCCGCCCGCTCACCATAACCCTTAATCCCTTCAACGTTCAAAAATTTATCTATCCTTGCCTTAGAGATGTTCAATGAGGGAGCCTTAGCTGCTTCGTTGGCAGTGAATTCCACAGATTCACAACCCTTTGGGTGAAGAGGTTCCTCCTCAACTCAGTCCTAAATCTGCTCCCCCTTATTTTGAGGCTACGCCTCCTAGTTTCACCCACCAGTGAAAACAACCTCCCTGCTTCTATCTTACCCATTCCCTTCATAATTTTATATATTTCTGTAAGAACCCCCCTCGTTCTTCTAAACTCCAGGGAGTATAATCCCAGATTACTCAATCTCCCTTCATAAACCAATTCCCTCAACTCTGGAATCAAACTTAGTGAATCTGCACCCCCTCCAGTGCCAGTGTATCCTTTCTCAAGTAAGGAGACCAAAACTGTACACAGTGCTCCAGGTGTGGCCTCACCCCAGCACCTTATACAGCTGCAATATCCAGAATTAAGAATCTACGAATGACCATGGAACCATTGTCGGAAAAACCCATCTGGTTCCCTTTAGGGAAGGAAATCTGCCGTCCTTACCTGGTCTGGCCTACAAGTGACTCCAGAGCCACAGCAGGGATAACTAGGGATGGGCAATATAGGGATGTTGGTCATGATGTGGAGATGCTGGCGTTGGCCTGGGGATAAAAAAACAGAAAGAATCCCACAACGCCAGTTTAAAGTCCACCTGTTTGGACTTGGTGTCCTGGGATTCCTTTCAATAGATGGTGGCCCAGCCAACGACGCCCTTGTCCCACGAACGAATAAAACAAAACGTAACCTCGCTGTTTTCAAACTCCATCCCTCTAGCGATGAAGGACAAAATTCCAGTTGGCTTCTTAATTACCTGCTGCGCCTGCAAACCAACATTCATGCACAAGGACGCCCAGATCCCTCTGCACGCTGCAACGTTTTTTAACATTTCAACAACAGTGTGTCTTGTTGTTATCCCTACCAAGGTTAACATTGTGCTCCCTCTGCCAGACCCTTGCCCACTTCACTTAGACTGTCCATATTCCTTTGTAGACACTCAGTGCCCTCACCAGCCTGAAAGCAGGACATGTACCCGTGGAGATGTAGCGCACTCGGATTACCGCCACCCCCCCCCCCCCTCCCCCCCCCCCCCCCCCCCCGCCCCTGGTCTCTGGGCGGGACGATGTTGTGCTGCTGGATTTATTTGTTCACTCATGATTAAATTTCTCTCCCTCAGCAGTTAGAAGAGCTATAGTGAGACCGAGAGTCAAGGCTTTGCACATATCCCGTAATAGTTAAACCAGATGTACCGTGAAAATTGGGAACAGGTGTTTAATGTCAAAGTCCCTCCAGATATGCAAACACTATCTCGTTTGTTCGGGCCTGCATCGGCAAATTTAGGCCTGAACTATCTTTAGCTGCCAGCTAAAGGCTGGATCTGCGCTTTGCAGGAGCTCAATTATTCAGACCTCGCTGCCATCGATCCTCTTGTTGACTGCGCACTTTCCCGTTCCAAGTGATGCGCAAGGAGGGAGCATCAAAGGTCAGTCTCCCCAGGAGGGTGTTTCCTTGTCAGGTGTCAATAGGAAGGCCTTGTTGAAAGAGAGACTGGTCCACACTTTCCCCCCCAAAACTCCCCCTCCGCCAACCAGTCACCCTTCCAGTGTGGGAGACCCCTGTTGCAGGAAGGGCCCAGACTTAGAGACAGAGTTTTGCCCAGGCTCCTTTGGACAATCTATCCCCTCCCACCCCTTGCTTACCAAGAACCTACCTAACCTTTAAAAATAATCCAAGATTCTGCTTCCCCAACCTTTGAGGGAGGAAGTTCCAGAAACTCACCATCCTCTGGGGGGACATTCTCCTCATCTCTGTCTTACACAGGTGACTTCCTTATTTTTAAACAGTGACCCCTCGTCCTGGGTTCTCCCACAACAACAAACACCTTCTCCACGTCCACCCTCTCAATATCCCTCAGGATCTTACATAGAATCCCTGCAATATAGAAGGAGGCCGTTCTGCCCATCAAATCTGCACCAACCACAATCCTACCCAGACCCTATTCCCATAACCCCATATATTTACCCTGCTAATCCCTCTGACACTAAGGGAAAATTTAGCACGGCCAATCCATCTAACCTGCACATCTTTGGACTGCGGGAGGAAACTGGAGCACCCGAAGGAAACCCACGCAGACACGGGGAGTACATGCAGATTCCACAAAGACAGAGACCCAAGCCGGGAATCGAATCCAGGTCACTGGCGCTGTGAGGCAGCAGTGATAATCACTGTGCCACCATGCCACCCTACATCTTTCGATCCTTTTTTTCAAAAGTTTTAAAGCTTATCTATTAGTGTCACAAGTGCTCTAAAAGCTTGTGCTTGTTCAAAGTTTATTTATTGGTGTCACAAGTAAAGCTTACATTAACACTGCAATGAGGTTACTGTGAAAATCCCCTAGTCGCCACATTCCGGCGCCTGTTCAGATACACTGAGGGACCCTAACCAGCACCCTAACCAGCATGTCTTTGGACTGTGGGAGGAAACCAGAGCACCCAGAGGAAACCCACACAGACACGGGGGAGGACATACAAACTCCACACAGACAGTGACCCAAGCTGGTAATCGAACCCGGGTCCCTGGCGCTGTGAGGCAGCAGTGCTAACCACTGTGCCACCGTGCTGCCTATTGGACTCAGGTGGACACAAGTGCAATGTCCAACCTTTCCAAGAATGTCCCCAGTAGGTAAATTGTTCCCCGCAGTGACTGAGTTAAGAGGGAACCTTGCCTGGTTTAATAAATGGGAGGCATGGATTGCTTTTGAGGTTATTTACAAAATTGGCGGACAGGACCCAATTCCGGGATTCCCGTCTCCAATAACAGCATCCACGATATTCCCGATTTGTGTGGTGTAGTAATGACCTAGGTGACTCTAATTCAGGGGGGAGGGTTAGGCATCTCCTGACAGTGTAGCATCCCCTCAGCGCACCATCAGATATTTTCACACTCACTTTCTCGAGCTGGGTTTTGAACCTACAATCTTGGCAACTGGAAAGCAAGAACTGACTTAACGTATGTCTTTGGTCCGGTTAGATCTCTAATTTACTGTACCGTTGTGCTATTCAAATCAAGGAGGGGGCACTGCGTAGTGGTGAGTCTTTATTTTTAATAGTGAGGTTCATTATTAATAGTAAAGGTTTATTATCTAAAAGAGGGAGAGCAATGGCAGGGTAGCCCTGACTTCTAGAGTGTACATCCTGTTCTACGTGGGAACTCCAGAATGCTTCCTACGTCCTGGACGGTCAGTGCAGGAAGGGTTACCAGTTGCAGAAACTTTTCAGAAGACAACACTGCAGTGCTTTGCGAAGAGCAATACTTACAGATTTGGTCACCCACCCTCAACAAGGCATGGACGGAGAGAGGGAATGGGTGGCCACCAGGCAGTCAAGAGAAAACAGGTGGGTAGCACAGGAGTTCCCTGAGTGCGTTCCAGATGAAGATGGTTCATCTTGGGTATGGGGGTGGAGGGGCTGGGGGGAGGTTGGGGGTGGGGGATGAGGGAGAGGCAGTGGGGATGTGGGTGGGTGGGACAACAAGGCTGTGCAGAGGCTCTTGAGGAAGTCTGGAAGAGCAATAGTGAGAGGAGATTCAATAGGAAAGGAAGGGATAGAGGTTGCTGTGGACATGGATGTAAGTCCACATTGGCATGTTGCCCCCTCTGGTGCCAGGGTCAAGGATGTTACTGAATGGCAACCTGAGGGGCAAGGATGAACAACCAGCAATCACAATAGAAGCAACAAATTTGGGTTGGGAAATTAGTAAACAGAACTTCAAAAATAATAGTCTCTGGACTGCTCCCAGCACCAGTACAGTGGCACAGTGGTTAGCACTGCTACCTCATGGTGCCAGGGACCTGGGTTCAAATCCCAGCCTTGGGTCTGTGTATAGAGCCGGCACATTCTCCCCATGTCTGCATGGGTTTCCTCCCACGTCCCAAAGACGTGCGGGCTGGGTTGATTGGCCATGCTAAATTGACCCTAAGCGTTGGGAGATTAGCGGGGTAAACACGTGAGGTTACAGGAATGGAGCCTGGGTGGGATTGTGGTCAATCCAGACTTGATGGGCCAAATGGCCTCCTTCTGTACTGCAGGGGCTCTTCTATTCTAGCAAAAGCACACAAGAAATAAGAGGATAAGACAGATGAATGCATGGCTGGAAAGGTAGTGCAGAAGGAAGATCTTCAGAATAGAAACATAAAAACTAGAAGTAGGAGGAGGCCATTCGGTCCTTCGAGTCTGCTCCATCATTCATTTTCATCACAACTGATTACAAAATTCAATATCCTGATCCTGCCTCCCGCACCCCCCTCCCCCCCCGACCCCTGTACCCCTTTAGCCCTAAGAGCTATGTCTAATTTCTTCTTGAAATCACACAGCGTTTTGGCCTTAACTGCTTTCTGTGGGAGTGAATTCCACTTTTGCACCACCCTCTGGGTGAAGAAATTTCTCCTCAGCTTAAACCGATTTCCTGGTGGGACAATTCACTGGTGCTTTTGGGAAGGGTTTAAACTAACACGGTAGGGGTATGAGTATTAGAGGGGAATACTAAAAGTTAGGTGGATTGGCCACGCTAAGTTGCCCCTTAGTGTCCAAAGATGTGGAGTATAATCAATGACCCCACACGCCCCGGACATTCTCTCTTCCACCTTCTTCCATCACGAAAAAGATACAAAAGTCTGAGATCACGTCCCAAGCGACTCAAGAACAGCTTCTTCCCTGCTGCTGTCAGACTTTTGAATGGACCTACCTTGCATTAAGTTGATCTTTCTCTACATACTAGTTCTGACTGTAACACTACATTCTGCACCTTCTCCTTCCCTTCTCTATAAATGATATGCTTTGTCTGTATAACGCAAAAGAAACAATACTTTTCACTGTATACTAATACATGTGATAATAATCAATCAAATCAAACCATCGAATCAAATAGGGTGGCACGGTGGCACAGTGGTTAGCACTGCTGCCTCACAGTGCCAGGGACCTGGGTTCGATTCCCGGCTTGGGGAGTCTGCACATTCACCCCATGTCTGCGTGGGTTTCCTCTGGGTGCTCCGGTTTCCTCCCACACTCCAAAAGCAGTGCAAGGTTAGGAGGATCGGCCGTGCTAAATTGGCCCTAGTGTCGGGGGTATTAGCAGGGTAAATGTGTGGAGTTGCGGGACTAGAGCCTGGGTGAAGTTTTAGTTGATGCGCGGGCCAAATGATTAGATAGGTTAGCCATGGTAAATGGGCAGGATTCTGGGGACAGGGTGGAGGAGCAGATCTGGTGGGATTCTCTTTCGTAGAGTTGGTGCAGGTGCGATGGGCCGAATGGCCTCCTTCTGCACTGTAGGGATTCGAAGGGCAGGATTTTACGGCCTGGCTCGAGTGAGACTGGATATTATGCCCCCACAAGGTCAACAGACACTTTGGTGGTCTGCCCCTTGCCCGCTCCAATTCCATGACGGGTGAGGCAACAGAATTCCGGTGTATGGGTCTAGTTTGTGCTGCCCTGGAGGGTGCGGCACTCAATATTCAATCAAGGCATTCGAGAAGGAATTGGATTAATATCTGAGGAGGAAGAATGGACAGGGCCGGGGGAGCAGGAGGGGGTAGGGCCTCCTTCTGAGCTGTAACCACTCTGTGACGTTCCAGATCTCCGTGAGTTGAATTTTTGGATGGAACGAGCCTACCCTGGAATGGAGACAGGCTCTCCGACTGGCCTGGCCCTCAACCACCCAATTACTGCCATCCAGTGGCTCATGGAATAATTACAGCTGAGATGCCAAGACTCATTGGAAGCGTTAAGTGGACAGAGTTTGTCTTTGTGAACAAGCTTATGGGTGCCAATTGAGGGACAGTAGCACAGCTGAAGGGGACAGAGGGCCACAGTTTGTATCTCCCGTATATCTTTGATTTGATTTGATTGATTGTTGTCACATGTATTAGTGAAAAGTATTGCTTTTTGTGCGCTATACAGACAAAGCATACCGTTCATAGAGAAAGAAGCAAGAGAGTGCAGAATGTAGTGTTACAGTCGTAGAGAAAGATCAACTTAATGCGAGGTAGGTCCATTCAAAAGTCTGATGGCGGCAGGGAAGAAGCTGTTCTTGAGTTGGTTGGTGCATGACTTCAGAGTTTTGTATCTTTTTCCCTACGGAAGAAGGTGGAAGAGAGAATGTCCGGAGTATGTGGGGTCCTTAATTATGCTGGCTGCTTTGCTGAGGCAGTGGGACGTGTAAACAGAATCAGTGGGCTGGTTTGAGTGATGGAGTAGGCTACGGTCACGACCCTTTGCAGTTCCTTGCGGTCTTGGTCAGAGCAGGAGCCCATACCAAGCTGTGAAACATGTGGAAAGAATGCTTTCTGTCGTCATCTTGCTGTGTTTCTGGCCTGATGTTTGTCTGCAGTTGGGATTTCCTTGAAGTGATTATATTTTAGTCAAACTGTCACAGGCCTGTTACATCCACCCCACCCAGTTCTCAGTTTCCAAACAACCCACCCCAATATTTTGAACTTGTCAATCGAATCACCCTTTGAAATTCCAGTGTCTGCAAACCTACCTTGTGTAATCGTCTTGTAATGTGACCCTTGGAGTGTGAGAGCGAGGTGGAGGAGAGAATTGCTTCTTTTTAGTTCATTCACGGGCCGGGGGGTTGTGGGTATCTCTGGCTGGGTCAGCATTTGTTACTCATTGCCCTCCAACTGAGCAGCTCGCTTGACCATTTCAGAGAACATTCTAGAATCAACCACATTGCTGTGGGTCTGGAGTCACATGTAGACCAGACCAGCTGAGTTCACTTAGAATCCCTACAGGGTAGGAATGGCCAATCAGCCAAGTGAATCTGCACCAACTCTCCGAAAGGGCAAGTTAGCCTTTAAGTCCTTGAGAGTTGAGACATCTATTGGTTTCCTTCTTAAATATATTCACCTAACTTATTCACCTAACCTGCACTTATTTGGACACAAAGGGACAATTTAGCATGGCCAATCCACCCTAACCTACACATTGTTGGACACTATGGGGCAATTTAGCATGGCCAATCCACCTGACCTGCACATCTTTGGACACTAAGGGGCAATTTAGCATGGCCAATCCACCTGACCTGCACATCTTTGGACACTAAGGGGCAATTTAGCATGGCCAATCCACCTAACCTTCACATTGTTGGACACTATGGGGCAATTTAGCATGGCCAATCCACCTAACCTACATATCTTTGGACACTAAGGAACAATTTAGCATGGCCAATCCACCCTAACCTACACATTGTTGGACACTAGGGGCAATTTAGCATGGCCAATCCACTTAAGCCAAACATCTTTGGATATTAAAGGACAATTTAGCATGGCCAATCCACCTAACCTGCACATCTTTGGATACAAAGGCACAATTTAGTGTGATCAATCTGCCCTAACCTACACATTTTTGAGCACTAAGGGGCAATTTAGCATGGCCAATCCACATAACCTGCATATGTTTGGACACTAAGGGGCAATTTAGCATGGCCAATCCACCTAACCCGCACATCTTTGGACTATGGGAGGAAACCTGAGAATCTGGAGGAAACCCACGCAGACACAGGGGAGAATGTCGACATTCGAGGTTGGAATTGAACCCGCGTTCCTGGTGCTGTGAGGCAGCAGTACTAACCACCGTGATGAATAATTACTTCTCTAAAAGGCATTAGTGAACCTGATGTATTTTTATGATAATCGACATGGTTTCATAGTCATCATTACACTTCAAAAAAAATTCCAGGCACTTCTCATTTAATTCAAATTTCTCCACCTGGCGTGGTGAGATTAAAATGCTCAGGGGGGTCCCCTGAGCATTGCTGTGGGTCTCCTCTACAACCAGTCCAGTGATAATACACTGTCATCCTCACCTCCCATGATGGGATAGGCCTACTTGCAGCTTAAAGCGCACTCATCAATGGAGGAGGCGATGGCCTAGTGGTGTTATCGCTGGACCATTAATCCAGAAACTCAACTAATGTTCTGGGGACCCGGGTTCGAATCCCGCCACGGCAGATGGTGAAATTTGAATTCAATTAAAAAATACAGGGAATTAAGAATCTACTGATGACCATGAAACCATTGTCAATTATCAAAGAAGCCCATCTGGTTCACTAATGTCCTTTAGGGAAGGAAATCTGCCAGCCTTATCCGGTCTGGCCTACATGCGACTCCAGAGCCACAGCAAAGTGGTTGATTCTCAATCGCCCTCCAAGTGCAACAAGGGGTGGGCTATAAATGTTGGCCCAGCCATGTCTGGATGTATCACAGCTTGGTATGGCTCTGATCAAGACCGTAAAAAACTACAAAGGGTTGTGAATGAAGCTTAGTCTATCATGGAAACTCAACCTCCCACCCATTCACTCCGTCTACACTTCCCGCTGCCTCGGAAAAGCAGCCAACATAATCAAGGACCTGTACCCTGGACATTCTCTCTTCCACCTTCTTCTGTTGGGAAAAAGATACAAAAGTCTGAGATCACGTACCAACCGACTCAAGAACAGCTTCTTCCCTGCTGCCGTCAGACTTTTGAATGGACCTACCTCATATTAAGCTGATCTTTCTCTACACCCGAGCTATGACTGTAACACTACATTCTGCACTCTCTCCTCTCCTTCTCCATGAACGGTATGCTTTATCTGTATAGCACGCAAGAATCAATACTTTTCACTGTGTCCTAATGCATGTGACAGTAATAAATCAGATCAAATCAAATCATTGAATCAAATAGAGGGGAACGGTGGCACAGTGGTTAGCACTGCTGCCCCACAGCATCAGGGACACGAGTTCAATTCCGATCTGTGCAGAGTCTGCACATTCTCCCTGTTTCTGCATGGGTTTCCTCCGGGTGCTCTTGTTTCCTCCCCCAGTCCAAAGATGTGAGGGTTAGGTTGATTGGCCATGGTAAATTGACCCGGGGTTAGGAGGTTAGATGTGTGAGGTTACAGGAATGGGGCCTGGGTGGGATTGTGGCCGATGCAGACTCGATGGGCCGAATGACCTCTGCACTGCAAGGATTCTATGATTCTCTGAACTTAAAAAACAAGGAGGGATGAAAATCTGACGTGCCAGAACGCACATTCTCAAACATTGTGAAAGAGCAACAACCGACAGAAATATTTGATTGCGAAGACAATTTTCCAAATTGCCACATATTCTAAATTTAGACGAGGGACTTGGTTTTCATTTCCTGATAGTGAAAGTTTTCTCGTGCTGTTTGGGTTACACACAGCAATTCCAGTGAACAGAAGGCTCAGGGAAGGTATTGCGTATGGGGATGACTCCTCCTCAGCAACATCTGGGAAGCGGGGCTGGTTCACGACCTCTTTGAAGTCCAACCAGTTTATTTGGACTTTAACCTGGTTGTTGTGAGGCTTCTTACCCCAGTCCAACGCCGGCATCTCCACATCATCATGACCCCTTGTCCACAGCGGGCGATTCTCTTTGAGGTGGGGAGGACTGGGGTTAGGGTTGGATTTTTCATCGTATGACTTGCCCACGTACTTTAGTCAAATCCGACTCATCCAATGCCCGTGATCCATTGCTGTGTCAATTGGAAAGCAAAATTACATAAGAACATAACATAAGAACATAAGAAATAGGAGCAGGAGTAGGCCATCCAGCCCTTCGAGCCTGCCCCGCCATTCAATAAGATCATGGCTGATCTGTCGTGGCTCAGTTCCACCTTTCTGCCCTCTCCCCATAACCCTTAATCCCCTCTCTTATCAAAAACCCATCAACCCGCTTCTTGAAAATATTTAGCGAGGCAGCCTCCACCACTTCAACGGGCAGAGAATTCCAGAGATTCACCACCCTTTGAGTGAAGAAGTTCCTCCTCAACTCTGTTCTAAACCGCCTCCCCTTTATCTTGAGGCTGTGCCCCCTAGTCCTACTGTCTTTTTTGAGCGGGAAGAGTCTCTCCACCTCTATCCTATCCATCCCATTCATCATCTTATACGTCTCAATGAGATCTCCCCTCATTCTTCTAAACTCTAACGAGTACAAGCCTAGTTTATTCAGCCTCTCCTCATAGCTCAATCCCCTCAACTCCGGTATCAGCCTAGTAAACCTCCTCTGCACTCCCTCCAGGGCCAAAATATCTTTGCACAGGTGCAGCGCCCAAAACTGCACACAGTACTCCAGCTGCGGCCTCACCAATGCCCTATACAGCTGCAGCTTCACCCAGTTGGACGATACTTGATATTCAGCCAAACATTCAGCCTCAACATTTCCATATCTAATAAAGAGAAAAGTGACAAAAAAAAACATTTTTTTAATATCTTGATAAGTTTTCTCCGGGATTTCAGTGTTGCGGATCGTCGATCCCTGGAGAGGCCAGGCCCAACCCTCACTCCTAGTTGGAGCAAGACCGCATCCGTGGTGTTGCTTACAAAGAAAAGCTTACAGGGACGGCACGGTGCCTAGCACTGCTGCCTCACAGCGCCAGGGACCCGGGTTCGATTCCAGCTTTGTCAGTGTGGAGTTTGCATGTTCTCCCTTGCCTATGTGGGTTTCCTCTGGGTGCCCCGGTTTCCTCCCACAGTCCGAAAGATGTGCTGGTTAGGTGGATAGGCCGTGCTAAATTCTCCTTCAATGTCCAAAGATGTGCAGGTTAGTGAGTTTGGCTATGCTCACTTGCCCCTTAGTGTCCAAAGAAGTGCAGGTTAGGTGGATTGGCCATGCTAAATTGCCCCTTAATATCCAAAGATGTGCAGGTTAGGTGGATTGGTCATGCTAAATTGCCCCTTAATATCCAAAGATATGCAGGTTAGGTGGATTGGCCATGCTAAATTGCCCCTTAGTATCCAAAGATGTGCAGGTTAGGTGGATTGGCCATGCTAAATTGCCTCTTAGTGTCCAAAGATGTGTAGGTCAGATGGATGGGCCATGCTAAATTGCCCCTTAGTGTCCAAAGATGTGTAGGTTAGGTGGATTGGCCATGCTAAATTGTCCCTTAGTGTCCAAAGATGTGCAGGTTAGATGGATGGGCCATGCTAAATTGCCCCTTGGTGTCCAAAGATGTGCAGGTTAGGTGGATTGGCCATGCTAAATTGTCCCTTAGTGTCCAAAGGTGTTGCAGGCTAGTGGATTGGCCATGCTAAATTGCCCCTTAGTGTCCAAAGGTGTTGCAGGCTAGTGGATTGGCCATGGTAAATTGCCCCTTAGTGTCCAAAGGTGTTGCAGGCTAGTGGATTGGCCATGTTAAATTGCCCCTTAGTGTCCAAAGGTGTTGCAGGTTAGTGGATTGGCCATGCTAAATTGCCCTTAGTGTCAGGGGGTTTAGCAGGATAAATACGTGGGGTTACGGGGATAGGGCCTGGGAGGGACTGCTATCAGTGCAGGCTCAATGGGCCAAAGGGCCTCCTCATGCACTGTACGGATTCCATGATTCTAAGAGGGACAAAAGTTCCTTTGATGACACTTCACTTCCTCTGATTCGAATTAACTACTAGAAATTCCTGGCATTAATCAACTCGGTAAGAATTCTCACAACACCAGGTAAAGTACAACCAGTTTATCTGATAGTAAACCCACAAGCCTTCGGAAACGCTGTCCCTTCATCAGGTGTGTGGGAAGTTCCTGAGGGTGGAATTTTCCGAACTCTGGGTGAGGGTGGACGGAAAGCCCCTTCCGGTCAGACCCGAAACATGGAGACAGCAGTTGGTGCCATCATTAACCAGGTACACAATACAGTAATGGCCCTTGTCGCCAATATCTGATCTCCAGAGATTAAGGGGTGGTCACATCTTAACACAGACTGACAGAACTGGCCAATCTTTTGCCTTGTTGCAAACTCAATGATATTCTAATTCTTTGAATACCAATTGAATAGTGGCAGCGAGTAGGACTGATTATGATTTAATTTGATTTATAATTGTCGCATGTATTGAGATGCAGTGAAAATTATTGTTACTTGCGCATTACACAGACAAAGCATACCGTTCATTGAGTACACAGGAGGGAAGGAAAGGAGGGGGTGCAGAAACTAGCTTAAAGTTTATCTATTATTGTCACGAGTAGGCTTACATTAACACTGCGATGAAGTTGCTGTGAAAATCCCCCACACTCTGGCGCCTGTTCAGGTACACCGAGGGAGAATTTAGCACGGCCAATGCATCTAACCAGCACAGTCTTTTGGACTGTGGGAGGAAACCAGAGCACCCGGAGGAAACCCACGCAAACACGGGGAGAACATGCAGACTCCACACAGACAGTGACCCAAGCTGGGAATCAAACCCTGGTCCCTAGCACTATGAGGCAGCAGTGCTAACCACTGTGCCACTGTGCTGAATGTCGTGATACAGTCATAGCTAGGGTGGAGAGAAAGATCAATTGAATATAAGGTAGGTCCATTCAAAAGTCTGACAGTAGCAGGAAGAAGCTGTTCTTGAGTCGGTTGGTACGTGACCTCAGACTTTTGTATCTTTTTCCCGACAGAAGATGGAAAAGAGAATGTCCGGGGTGTGTGAGGTCCTTAATGATGCTGGCTGCTTTTCCGAGGCAGCGGGAAGTGTAGACAGAGTCAATGGATGGGAGGTTGGTTTGCGTGATGGATTGGGCTACATTCACAACCAAAGGATGGAGGCACGGAAAGTGGCCATTCGGCCCATTAGGTCAAGGATTCTGTAGTAGCGCATTTGGAAAGTGATGATACAATCACAAAGTCAGCTTGGATTTACAAAGCAGAAATCGTGCTTGATGAACCTTCTGGAATTTTCTGAGGGTGTAAGGAGTGGAATTGACCAGCGAGAACCTGTATATGTGGTTCATTTAGACTTTGAGAAAGCTTTTGATAAGCTCACACATGACAGCCTACTCTGTGAAGTGAAAACCCATGCGATTGTGGAGTGGGAGGGAGGTTGATCAGGGTTCTGGGGGGATGGGCCGGGGTTGTGGGGGGGGTGGGACGGGATGTTCAGAAGTCTTCAGATTCTCACAGGAAGATGCCCACCAGAAGGGAGGCTCCTGATAGAGGCACCCCTCCCCCCCCCCCACCCTTTCCTGCCCATGATTTTATCGATTTGCAGTTTATTTATTTATTAGTATCCTAAGTAGGCTTACATTAACACTGCAATGAAGTTACTGTGAAAATCCCCTAGTCGCCACACTCCAGCACCTGTTCAGGTACACTGGGTGGTCCAGTGGCACAGTGGTTAGCACTATTGCCTCACAGCACCAGGGACACGAGTTCGATTCGCGGCTTGGGTCACTGTCTGTGCGGAATCTGCACATTCCCCCTGTGTCTGCCTGGGTTTTCCCCAGGTGCTCCGGTTTCCTCCCAATGATGTGTGGGTTAGGTGGATTGGCCATGCTAAATTGTCCCTTAGTGTCAGGGGAACTAGCTAGCATAACGACAAGGGGATAGGGCCTGGGTGGGACTGTAGGTGACGCAGACTCAATGGGCTGTAGGATTCTATAATTCTATGATTTAGCACAGCCAGTACATCTAACCAGCAAGTCTTTTGGACTGTGGGAGGAAACCGGAGCTCCCAGAGGAAACCCACGCAGACACGGGGAGAACATGCAGACTCCGCACAGACAGTGACCTGAGCTGGGAATCGAACTCGGGTCCCTGGTGCTGCGAGGCAGCAGTGCTAACCACTGCTGAATTTATTGTTACTCATTCCTTTAGATAAGCAGCCAGTGTAAGCAGCCGGGGTCCTTGTGCATGAATCGCAAAAACCCAGCTTGCAGGTGCAGCAGGTGGTCAGGAAGGCGAATGGGATGCTGGCCTTCATAGCGAGGGGGATTGAATATAAAAGTAGGGAGGTCTTGCTGCAGCTGTATAGGGCATTGGTGAGGCCGCAGCTGGAGTACTGTGTGCAGTTTTGGGCGCCGCACCTGCGCAAGGATATTTTGGCCCTGGAGGGAGTGCAGAGGAGGTTTACTAGGCTGATACCGGAGTTGAGGGGGTTGAGCTATGAGGAGAGGCTGAATAAACTAGGCTTGTACTCGTTAGAGTTTAGAAGAATGAGGGGAGATCTCATTGAGACGTATAAGATGATGAATGGGATGGATAGGATAGAGGTGGAGAGACTCTTCCCGCTCAAAAAAGACAGTAGGACTAGGGGGCACAGCCTCAAGATAAAGGGGAGGCGTTTTAGAACGGAGTTGAGGAGGAACTTCTTCACTCAAAGGGTGGTGAATTTCTGGAATTCTCTGCCCGTTGAAGTGGTGGAGGCTGACACAGTGAGCACGTGA
>CM075754.1:12312838-12452838 GCA_037974335.1 Prionace glauca
TCACGTGCTCACTGTGTAGGGAGGTCTTGCTGCAGCTGTATAGGGCATTGGTGAGGCCGCAGCTGGAGTACTGTGTGCAGTTTTGGGCGCCGCACCTGCGCAAGGATGTTTTGGCCCTGGAGGGAGTGCAGAGGAGGTTTACTCGGCTGATACCGGAGTTGAGGGGATTGAGCTATGAGGAGAGGCTGAATAAACTAGGCTTGTACTCGTTAGAGTTTAGAAGAATGAGGGGAGATCTCATTGAGACGTACAAGATGATGAATGGGATGGATAGGATAGAGGTGGAGAGACTGTTCCCGCTCAAAAAAGACAGTAGGACTAGGGGGCACAGCCTCAAGATAAAGGGGGGGCGGTTTAGAACAGAGTTGAGGAGGAACTTCTTCACTCAAAGAGTGGTGAATCTCTGGAATTCTCTGCCCGTTGAAGTGGTGGAGGCTGCCTCGCTAAATATTTTTAAGAAACGGGTTGATGGGTTTTTGATAAGAGAGGGGATTAAGGGTTATGGGGAGAGGGCGGGAATGTGGAACTGAGACACGACTGATCAGCCATGATCTTATTGAATGGCGGGGCAGGCTCGAAGGGCCAGATGGCCTACTCCTGCTCCTATTTCTTATGTTCTTATGTTCTTATTCTACCCTGCATATCTATGAATGGAACCCTACGGTCGTGGCTCTGGAGTAGACCCATTCCCCGTTGCCCTGGAAACTGAGTGTCCCGCTGAGCCGTTGCAGAGGAGGGTGGAGTCCCCCCAACACCCCGCCGTGGCTCTGGGGTCACGTGTAGGCCAGGCCGGGCAAGGACGGCAGATTTCCTTCCCTGAAGGGACATCAAGCGAACCAGACGGGTCTTTCCGACGATGGTCATCAGTAGACTTGTAATTCCAGATTTTTTACTGAATTCAAATTTCGTCCTCTGCTGTGGTGGGATTCGAACCTGGGTTGCTAGTCCAGTGACAATACCACTACGCAGCTTGGACAGAAAAGGGTCGTCTGGACTCGAAACGTCGCCCCTTTTCTCTCCTTTACAGGCGCTGCCGGACTTGCTGAGATTTTCCCCTTTTGTTTAAAGATTCCAGCCTCCGCAGTAATTTGTGCTTTTCCGGTAGGCCCCTGTCCTCGTGTCTGCGTGGGTTTTCTCCGGGTGCTCCGGTTTCCTCCCACAGTCCAAAGATGTGCGGGTTAGGTTCATTGGCTATGCTAAAATTGCCCCTTAGTGTCCTGGGATGTGTAGGTTAGAGGGATTAGCAGGTAAATGTGTAGGGATATGGGGATAGGGTCTGGGTGGGATTGTGTTCGGTGCAGACTCGATGGGCCGAAGGGCCTGTTTCTGCACTGTAGGGTTCTATGCTGTCCTGGTGGGTGATCACACGGGCGGGGCTGTCCCACAAGGTGGGGGGGGGGGGGGGTACCTGGACATGTGGCATTCCCCTCCTTCAGTATCAGACGTTCCAGCAGAGTTCCAGGGGTTTCCTGATACTTGCGGAGAGAGCGTGGCCAGGGATTGGCGGGGTGGGTGGGGAAACCTTACTATTGATGCTTTTTGGACAGGGAACACCCGCACGAACCTACCAGTGGGAGGGGGAGGGCGAAGGGGGTGGAGAATTCCAGAAAGCTGCTTTCGATTTTCGACTAAAGGTTCTCGGAAATCCGCGACGCGCCCCAGAGCGACTGCGTTAACACGGTCTACGCGGCTAGACAGCGGCTAGCCAGCCAGGATCACCGCCGGCAGCACCATCTGGTGTTGGCAGGAGATACTGCAATTCTTTGCAAGAGGGAGAGAGGGAGGGAGGGAGGGAGGGAGGGAGGGAGGGAGGGAGGGAGGGAGGGGAGGGAGGGAGGAGAGGGGAGCGGGGAGCGGGGAGCGGGGAGGGGGGAGGGAGAGGGAGGAGAGAGGGAGGGAGGGAGGGAGGGAGGGAGGGAGGGAGGGAGGGAGGGAGGGAGGGAGGGAGGGAGGGAGGGAGGGGGGGGAGGGGGGAGGGGGGAGGGGGGAGGGGGGAGGGGGGGAGGGGGGAGGGGGAGGGGGGAGGGGGGAGGGGGGAGGGGGGAGGGGGGAGGGGGGAGGGGGGAGGGGGGAGGGGGGAGGGGGGAGGGGGGGGAGGGGGGAGGGGGGAGGGGGGAGGGAGAGGGAGGAGAGGGAGGAGAGGGAGGAGAGGGAGGAGAGGGAGGAGAGGGAGGAGAGGGAGAGAGGGAGGAGAGGGAGAGAGGGAGGGGGGAGAAGGTAGGAGGGAGAGGGAGAGGGAGAGGGAGAGGGGGAGAAGGCAGGAGGGAGAGGGGGTGGTGGCGGGGGAGGAAGGTTTGGAGTAACCACGGTGGGTTTCCGAACACCCACCCCCAGCGTGCCAGATAACCATGGCAATGTCTCAAAGCCAACCCCCAGCCAAAAACAGCGACGGATGATATGGAGCACCGGTTCCCCATCACGTCGCGGCACACTTCCAGAATCGCCACGGTGCATTCAAAGGCTAATTGGCCCATCCTGTCTGCACTGACTCTCACTGACAGAACATCTTACCCAGAGCCTCTACCCCACATTTAGCACGGCCAATCCACCCTAACCTGCACGTCCTTCGGACTGGGGGAGGAAACCGGAGCACCCGGAGGAAACCCACGCAGACACGGGGAGAATGCGCAGACTCCACACAGACAGTGACCCGAGCTGGGAATCGAACCCGGGTCCCTGGCGCTGTGAGGGCAGCAGCGCTAACCCACTGTGCCACCCCGTTGCCCTAAACTATAAAAAAGGTTGAAGCTTGCTTCCTATTTTGTGTCTTCTTCCAAAGCGGGGAACTTTGAACTTCTCCCTCTCCACACGCCTGTGCTCGTTTTAAAAAACAATCCCTGTCACTCTCGCTTCCCCCAGGGGGTTTTTGCGTCCTTTGAGTTTTCGCTCCGTGTGGGACCTCTGCCTTCAGCTTCCAGGTCTCGTTGGTCACGGACTGGGCCTGCCCGGTGTAAACAATCTAAACTGCACCCCCAGTTCCTTCCCAGCCGCCCCCCCCCCCCAACACGCAGGAAACCCAGAATTCACCAGGACGTGGGGGGTGCCAACCCCAGATTCAAAGGCAAAGGTTAGTTTTGGTTTAGTGCCGGCGACGTTCCGGTTGGGAATCACCGGCAGAGTAAACAGCTGGAGAAATGGAGCCCGGGTACCAAATAGCAGTGAGTGGTCTAGCTGAGGGATAGGGGCAGGGTGGGGCTGAATGGTCCAACTCCGCTCTGTACCTCCAGCAAAACAGCGATTACCTTTACAGCAGCAGACACTTCCGTTTCTTCCTCTCCTCAGGAGCGGGGCACAGCACCGCACGGATAGCCTCATCAAACACCGTCTTCAAACCTCGCTGTGTGAGCGCAGAGCACTCGAGGTACCGCATAGAACCTGTGGGAGAGAGAGGGAGGGGGAGAGAGGGAGAGAGAGAGAGAGAGGGAGGGGGAGAGAGAGAGGGAGGGGGAGAGAGAGAGAGAGAAAGGAAAGAGAGAGAGAGAGAGGGAGGGAGGGGGAGAGAGAGAAAGGAGAGAGAGAGAGAGAGAGAGAGAGAGGGAGGGGGAGAGAGAGAAAGGAGAGAGAGAGAGAAGGAAAGAAAGGAGAGAGAGAGAGAAGGAAAGAAAGGAGAGAGAGAGAGAAGGAAAGAAAGGAGAGAGAGAGAGAGAAGGAAAGAAAGGAGAGAGAGAGAGAGAAAGAGAAGGAAAGAAAGGAGAGAGAGAAGGAAAGAAAGGAGAGAGAGAAGGAAAGAAAGGAGAGAGAGAAGGAAAGAAAGGAGAGAGAGAGAGAAGGAAAGAAAGGAGAGAGAGAGAGAAGGAAAGAAAGGAGAGAGAGAGAGAAGGAAAGAAAGGAGAGAGAGAGAGAAGGAAAGAAAGGAGAGAGAGAAAGAGAGAGAGAAGGAAAGAAAGGAGAGAGAGAGAGAAGGAAAGAAAGGAGAGAGAGAGAGAGAGAAGGAAAGAAAGAAAGGAGAGAGAGAGAGAGAGAGAAGGAAAGAAAGGAGAGAGAGAGAGAGAAGGAAAGAAAGGAGAGAGAGAAGGAAAGAAAGGAAAGAGAGAGAGAAGGAAAGAAAGGAAAGAGAGAGAGAAGGAAAGAAAGGAGAGAGAGAGAAGGAAAGAAAGGAGAGAGAGAGAAGGAAAGAAAGGAGAGAGAGAGAAGGAAAGAAAGGAGAGAGAGAGAAGGAAAGAAAGGAGAGAGAGAGAAGGAAAGAAAGGAGAGTGAGAGAGAGAGAGAAGGAAAGAAAGAAGGAGAGAGAGAGAGAGGAGGAAGAAAAGGAGAGAGAGAGAGAGAGAAGGAAAGAAAGGTGAGAGAGAGAGAGAAGGAAAGAAAGGAGAGAGAGAGAGAGAGAGAGAGAAGGAAAGAAAGGAGAGAGAGAGAAGGAAAGAAAGGTGAGAGAGAGGAGGAAAGAAAGGAGAGAGAGAGAGAGAGAAGGAAAGAAAGGAGAGAGAGAAGGAAAGAAAGGAGAGAGAGAAGGAAAGAAAGGAGAGAGAGAGAGAGAAGGAAAGAAAGGAGAGAGAGAGAAGGAAAGAAAGGAGAGAGAGAGAGAAAAGGAAAGAAAGGAGAGAGAGAGAGAGAGAAGGAAAGAAAGGAGAGAGAGAGAGAGAGAGAGGAGGAAAGAAAGGAGAGAGAGAGAGAAGGAAAGAAAGAAGGTGAGAGAGAGAGAGAGGAGGAAAGAAAGGAGAGAGCAGGAAAGAAAGAGGGAGAGAGGGAAGGAGGGAGAGGAGGAGAAGAGAAAAAAAAATCAGCAGATATCTTGACAAATCAAATATTTTGTTTGGATTCGGTGGGAGTGTTTGAAGTCCTGTCCTCTGCCCCACCCACTGAATTGTGCTGAGTGCCTGGGCAGGGGCACCATCACCAACAACAACAACTTGTGTCGACATAGCACCCTCGATGCAGTGGAACATCCCAGGCAGAGGGAGGAGCAGCAAACACTATTTCACATTCAAACCACAACAATCTTATACTAGAATAAAAATAAACTACTAATCCAAAATAAAAACAGAAAGTGCTGGAAAAGCCAGCAGGTCTGGCAGTGTCTGTGGAGACGGGGGCAGAGATAGTGTCAAGTCGAACATGACTCTTCGTTTAAGAGTTCTGAAGACAATGGGACTCGAGACATTAACTCCACAGACACTACCAGACTTTTTGAGTATTTCCAGCACTTTAAACTTCAAATTATTTGAGGGACCGGTAACCTTAGCTTGTTCAAAGAGGAAAGATACGAGAACCTCCATTAAAAAAAGATGGTAGAGATCTAGGTCAAGAATTCCAGAGCTCGGGGTCCCACAGGCAGATGACGATGTGGCCACCAATAAAGTTTATTAGTGTCACAAGTCGGCTTACATTAACACTGCAATGAAGTGACTGTGAAAATCCCCCAGTCGCCACACTCTGGCACCTGTTCGGGGTAACACTGAGGGAGAATTTAGCACGGCCAATGCACCCCAACCAGCACGTCTTTCAGACTGTGGGAGGAAACCGGAGCACCCAGAGGAAACCCACGCAGTCATGGGGAGAACATGCAAATTCTACACAGACAGTGACCCGAACCGGGAATCGAACTCAGATCCCTGGCACGGTGAGGCAGCAGTGCTAACCACCGCTGCACCACATGAAGACTGGGCAAGTCAGGATTGAGGAATGTGGAAATCAGAAGGTTGTAGAGAGGTTGTGGAGATAAAGAGGAACGAGGGATTGGAAAACCAGGATGAGAATTCTCCTACTTTACCTTACAGTACAGAAAATCTTACATAAATCTCAGAAACTAAACACTTTCAAACGACAGCTCTTTTGCACTATTTAATTCATTTGTGGGACACGGGCATCGCTGGCTGAGCCAGCATTTATTGCCCATCTCTAGTTGACTCTCAACTGCCCTCCAAGGGCAATCACATCGCTGTGTCTCTGGAGTCACATGTAGGCCAGACTGGGTAAGGATGGCAGATTTCCTTCCCTAAAGGGACAGTAGTGAACCAGATGGGTTTTTCCAACAATCGACAATGGTTTCATGGTCATCAATAGATTCTTAATTCCAGATTTTTTTTTATTGAATTCAAATTCCACCATCTGCCGTGGCGGGATTCGAACCCGGGTCCCCCAGAACATCAGCTGAGTTCCTGCATTAATTGTCTAGCGATAATACCACTAGGCCAATGCCTCTGCAGTCACTGTGATACACAATGGACGGACACCATTCAATGTTAAGCCTTGTAGGTCTCACACAGATGGACACTGCAGCTCGAAATGTTGGTCCGGTTCAAGCTAAAGGGGAAGATTTCAAAGTTAGGGCAGCGATTTATTTTATACATTATTAACTTGTGGGATATTGGCATCGCTGGCTCAACCAGCATTTATTGTCCATCACTAATTGTCCCTTGAGAAGGTGGCGGTGAGCTGCCTTCTCGAACCCGTTACAGATCAGATGATGTAGGTACTCCCACAGTGTTGTTAAGGAGGGCGTTCCAAGATTTTGACTCAACGGCCAGTATGTTTCCAAGTCAGAATGGTGAGTGACTTGGAGGGGAACTTGTAGGTGTTGGTGTTCCCATGTGTCTGCTGCCCTTGTCCTTCTAGATGGTACGAGTCACGGGTTTAGAAGCAGCCTTGGGTGAATTTGTAGATGGTACACACTTTTGCCACTGTGTAGTGGTGGAACGTTTAAGGATGGGAAGCTAATCAAGCGCTCGGCTTTGTCCTGTTATCAACCATTTGGCTTTGGCACAGCCTGTATGGCTGTAAGAACCTACAAAGGGTCATGATCGTAGCCCAATCCATCACACAAACCAGCCTCCCATCCATTGACTCCGTCTATACCTCCCACTGCCTTAGCAAAGCAGCCAGCATAATCAAGGACCCCCACCCACCCCGGACATTCTCTCTTCCACCTTCTTCCGTCAGGAAAGATACAAAAATCTGAGGTTACGTACCAACCGACTCAAGAACAGCTTCTTCCCTGCTGCCGTTAGACTTTTGAATGGACGAACCTCGCATTAAGTTGATCTTTCTCTTACACCCTAGCTGTAACATTACATTCTGCACTCTCTCCTTTCCTTCTCTACGAATGGTAGCTTTGTCTGTATAGTGCACAAGAAACACTTCTCACTGTATCCCAAAACGTGACAATAATAAATCAAATGGGTTTTTTTCCAACATCTTGCCCTAGTTTGAGTTTTATCAGAAGTCTACTTCTCCCTTGTGACCTGAAGGTGAAGTCATTGTGGTGATTAACTGTTCTGAGTTTGATTATACAAGTCTGCTAACCAATCGGTGTTTGCTATGCTCGATTCATCATGCCTGGGTGTGGATTCAGGGGAAAAATAAATAAAAGTATAGAAGAAGAGCTAGAAGCTACAGCGGACATTTTGAAACATTCTGAATAAAACCCTGTTACTCAATCAGAAAGTAGTGTCACCTTCAGCCCAAATCTGGAGATTTAAAATAACTAACAGTCGCTCAAGAATTATGAATATTCTTTAATAGCGAACACCACAACTCAAGTCAAATAACCTCAAACGATGGCGCAGTGGTTGACAGGCAAGCATTAGTTGCAGTCAGTCAACAGAATCACAGGCTGTGTTGTCAATGTTCAACTCCAGCCACCAGGTGGCAATCTAACCCTGGTTGCTCCCCACAGGGAGTAAGCCTGAGGCCTACCTTAGCCAACATGGTTCAAGCAATTATCAAGTCAGAAAGCATCAAGAGTCATCAGGAATGAGCTAATTATTTGTTTTTTAGAAAAGAGAATTGAATGAGAAGGGACCATTTTGGTCTTCTTTAGAACCCGAATTGTTCTTGGATAAAAATAATGGGCACAAAGCCTACTCCTTTGGCAGCATCATTGGGAGGGACAAAAAGTAGTTCACAAGAGGTTGAGAGTTCAATTTACGATGGAAACTGGTGAGACAGATTCTCTCAGGTTCATAAATGGCCTCATGCCCAAGGAGACGATACTGGTGTTAATATAACTTCATGTGAGTCAGACCCAAAAGGGGGCGACAGCGAGTTGAGAAAGAAAGCAAGCGCAGGATCTTAGATTAGGTGAGATGATCCACATAACAGCACAGGAATGGCACTAGTTCTGAATGAACTAGTGCCATTCCAGGGCCTTCTCCCAGTAATCCTGCATTCCTCCTATTCAGATCTCACTCTCTCTTTTCAGGTACCACGGACTTCCAAGTGTTGGCAATATGTGCAAACTCCACACAGTCACCCACCCAAGGCTGGAATCGAACCTGGGTTCCTGGCACTGAGGCAGCAGTGCGAACGACCGTGCCACCCCAAACCTGTACAAGATGACGGTTTTGTTTGACAAAGTCCTGTGGTAGTTTGCCATCTTTTGGTGCAGGTTAAGGGCAGCACGGTGGCACAGTGGTTAGCACTGCTGTCTCTGGCACCAGAGACCCAGGCTCAATTCTGGCCTCGGGTCACTGTCTGTGCAGAATCTGCACATTCTCCCCGGGTTTCCTCCAGATGCTCCAGTTTCCTCCTACAGTCCAAAGGTGTGTGCGTTAGGTAAATTGGCCATGCTAAATTCACAGAATAGAGTCATAGAATCCCTTTAATAAAGAACGAGGCCATTCAGGCCATCGTGTCTGCACCAACCACAATCCCAGCCAGGCCCTATTCCCATGACACCACACATTTACCCCGCTAATCCCCCTGACACTAAGGGGCAATTTAGCATGGCCAATCCACCTAACCTACGCATCTTTGGACTGTGGGTGGAAACCCACGCACTCATGGGGAGAATGTGCAACACAGACAGTTACCCAAGGCAGGAATTGAACCCGGGTCCCTGGCGCTGGGGGGCAGCAGTGCTAACCACTGTGCTGCCCCATATTAGTATTGTTTCCAATGGATGAGAACAAGACCGGGATCCAAGCCTCCAATCCCCGTGGACAGGGTCACATCATGGAGAGAAGGACTCTGATGTAAGCTTTAGATCCACACTTCTGTCAATGTTTTTTCTACATCTCATGTTCCCAGCGTTAACAGATGGAGATGTTCTGATTCACGGTTTAGTCACCAAAAGGTGCCAGAAATCAAACCTTCAGGTGGCGGAACTCAACGACAGAAGTAGAAATATAAAGAAAATAAATATATTTTAGTCACTCGGATGTCAAGGGATGACTAGATTGTTGAATATTAAAAAGAGGAAAGTGTGGGAGTTCAGGTGGAAGATCACCTTGAACCTAGTGAATGGTGGGGCAAGCTCAAAGAACAAAATGTCTGCCTCCAACATCTGACCTATTTCTCCCATTCTCTGACGAAGGGTCATCCAGACTCGAAACATTGGCTCTATTCTCTCTCTCTCTCCACAGATGCTGCCAGACCTGCTGAGATTTTCCAGCATTTTTGTTTCCGTTACAGATTCCAGCATCCGCTTTTATCATTTGCGAAGGCACGAATGAATCACGCACCCAGGAGATGCAGAATGGATGTTCCTGACCTTTCACCTCTACAGCCTAGGTCACCTAAACCAACATGGATGAGCAGCTGAGGGGAGGAGGGGGGGGGGGGGGGGGAGGTTGGGCCGCACAGGCGTGAGTTTTGATTTGATTTATTTTTGTCAAGAGTATTGAAATTCAGTGAAAAGTGTTGTTTCTTGCGCACTATACAGACAAAGCATACTGTTCATAAAGTACATAGGGGAGAAGTAAAGGAGGGGGTGCGGAATGTAGAGTTACCGTCATAGCTAGGGTGTAGAGAAAGATCAGCATTACTGAAGCTGGGAGGCACGGTAGCAAGCGCTGCTGCTTCACAGCTCCAGGGGCCTGGGTTCGATTCCCGGCTCGGGTCACTGTCTGTGTGGAGTTTGCACATTCTCCTCATGTCTGCGTGGGTTTCCTCCGGGTGCTCCGGTTTCCTCCCACAGTCCAAAGATGTGTGGGGGTTAGGTTGACTGCCCACGCTTAAAAAATTGCACCTTAGTGTCCTAAGATGCATAGATTGGAAGGATTAGTGCATAAAATGTGTCAGGATATGGGGATAGGTGCTGGAGGGGATTGTGGTCAGTGTAGACTTGATGGGCTGAATGGCCTCTTTCTGTATGGTAGGGTTTCTATGATTTCTATAACGCAGGTCCATTCAAAAGTCTGACAGCAGCAGGGAAGAAGCTGTTCTCGGAGTCAGTTGGTACGTGACCTCAGACTTTTGTATCTTTTTCCTGATGGAAGAAGGCGGAAGAGAGAATGTCCTGGATGCGTGGGATCCTTAATCATGCCGGCTGCTTTGCTGAGGCAGCGGGAAGCGTAGACAGAGTCAATGGATGGGAGGCTGGTTTGTGTGATGGATTGGGCTACATCCACAACCTTTTGTAGTTTCTCTCTGGCCCCAATCACATTGCTGTATGTGGGAGCTTGCTGTGCACAAATCAATTGCTGTGTTTCCTACATCACAACAGCAACCTCACTCCAACAATACTCAATTTTTATTCATTTGTGGGACATGGGCATTGCTGGCTGGGTCAGCATTTATTGCCCATCCCTAGTTGCCCTTGGAGGGCAGTTAAGAATCAACCACAGTGCCATGGCTCTGGAGTCACGTGTAGGCCAGGCTGGGTCAGGATGGCAGATTTCCTTCCCTAAAGGACAGTAGTGAACCAGATGGGTTTTTCCGACAATGGTTTCATGGTCACCTGTAGATTCTTAATCCCAGATTTTTTTTTAATTGAATTCAAATTTCACCGTGGTGGGATTTGAACTCGGGTCTCCAGAACATTAGCTGAGCTTTTGGATTAACAGTCTTGTGATAATATCGCAAGGCCATCGCATCCCTCTGGACTGGCTTTCAAAGGTTTTGAGATGTCCGACGGCGCTACACAAATGAAGGTCTCTTTTCATTGCGCCTCCCTTGCGCCTCTGACCAATGGTCCAATTGCTTTCACCCCATCCCTAAATGCCCCACGTGACTTTTAGCCCTCCCAGGGCGCATTTCCAAAATGAAGATTTCTAAAGTAACCCAGCTATTTTTGTTTCTGCTAACCCTAGCTTCTCGGCAAGATGAGAAAACTGACAGTAGAACAAAAATGCACCAGTTTGTAGACAAGCAAACGCTGGCATTGGGCAATTAGTCCTTGCGCAATGCCTTGGCAAAGAGAACTCTTGAGTATGTTGGACTTCCGTTAGCTGGTTCCTGCTTCCTGCGCATCAACAGTGAGGGAGGACACCCACCCACACACACACACACACACAGAATAAATACTTCCAGCTAATTTAGGGAGAAAGAGGATATGTTTCTCCAGCCAAAGATTAACCAAAAGCGAGCCAGACTGTGTCCGACAGGAACCGACCACATGAAGCATCTACCCACCAGCAGACAGGCCTTTTCACCTTTCATTGGCCCAGGACACTTTCCAAAGGAGACATCACAGTTGTAACTTAGGAATCATAGAATCCCAACTAGGTGGTACAGCGGTTAGCACTGCTGCTCCACAGCTCCAGGGACCTGGGTTCGATTCCCGGCTCGGGTCGCTGTCTGTGTGGAGTTTGCACATTCTCCTCGTGTCTGCGTGGGTTTCCTCCAGTTTCCTCTCTCAGTCCCAAAGATGTGCGGGTTAGGTTGATTGGCCATGCTAAGTTGCCTGAGATGCGCAGATTAGTGGGTAAATATGTAGGGATATGGGGAGGCAGATGACCATAACACCATCTAAAAACGGAACCGACAATCTTATTCTGGGAGCTGGTGTACGCACAAGGAATGGTTTCTCAAACGATCAAAAAAAGGGGATCCGAGAATCTAGGCAATCTTTTCTGACGAACACAGAGAATGAGGAACTGTGAGGAAAATGTCTCCATTAACAACTTATTGCTATGACGTAACATGTCCACAAACCTGCAGTGTTTAATCCCATTGACAACAGGAAACGTGAATTCAAATCTCTCCACCTCCGGACTCAGCCCAAAAGGCCACAAGATTATAGGAACAGAATTTGGCCATTCAGCCCATCGAATCATGACAGCTCAGAGACTATCTCTGTTGCTGTGCGGACACATGGATTTGGGCGAAATGTACAAACTCCACACAATTACCTGAAACTAGAAGCAGGAGGAGGCCATTTGGCCCTTCGAGTCTGCTCCGCCATTCATTTTGATCACGGCTGATCATCAAATTCAATATCCTGATTCCCCCCCCCTTTCCCTTTCCCCCTCATATCCCTCTAGCCCCAAGAGCTATATCTAATTTCTTGGAATCAGACACATTGACCTCAACTCCTTCCTGTGGGAGTGAATTCCACACCTTCACCAACCTCTGGGTGAAGAAATTTCTCCTCACCTCAGTCCCAAAACATTTTCTTTTTCCAAAAGTTTATTTTTTAGGTGTCACAAGTGGGCTTACATTAACACTGCAGTGAAGTTACTGTGAAAATTCCCAAGTTGCCAGACTCCGGCGCCTGTTCGGATACACCGAGGGAGAATTTAGCACGGCCAACGTGCCTAACCGCACGGACTGTGGGAGGGAACCAGAGCACCCCAGAGGAAACCCAGACGGACACGGGGAGAACGTGCAGACTCCGCACAGACAGTGACCGAACTCGGGTCCCCGGCGCCGTGAGGCAGCGATGCTAACCGTTGTGCCACCGTGTTTTGCTGCCCATCCTCAGGCAGTGGCCCCCTAGTTCTGGACTCCCATGGGGAACATTCTCTGTGAATCTACCCTGTCTAATCCTATCCGCTGTGCGACATGTTGGACAGCCTAACCAGTTATCACCGCTGTAACAGCGAATGCAGCACCGCCCCGGGGAAGGAGAAACCATACCAATCTCCTTTGTCATGGCGAGTCCCTGTGGGTAGGTGATGGGAGCCAGCTTCTTCTCCTTGAGTTTCTCGATGGTGTCTTTATCGTCCCTCAAGTCCAGCTTGGTGCCCACGAGGATGATGGGGGTGCTGGGACAGTGATGCCGCACCTCGGGATACCACTGAGGGAACAACATCAACAAGTCAGCGAACCGGTTCAACAACTCCGCACGGCAGAATTTGGATTCAACAAAAGATTACCTGGGATGATGAATCCACATTCTCGAGGTTTGGGATAACTTCCGAATGAACACGTTTAAAGAGCCACTAGGGGATTATTGGGCATCAGAAAAATTATGGCGGCTCACCAACATTGAAGCAGAGAATCCCAACAGTGCCGGGGGGGGGGAAGCCATTTGGCCCATCGAGACTGCACCAATTCTTACAAAAGAGCATCTGACTCTATCCCCTTAACCCCACACACTTAGCCCATTAATCCCTTGATCTTAAAACACCAAGGGCGGCACTGCAGCCCCACAGTGTCAGGGACTGGATTCAATTCCGTCTCGGGTCACCGTCCGTGTGGAGTTTGCACGTTCTCCCCGTGTCCGCACGGGTTTCCTCCCACGCTCCAAACGTGTGGGTTGGGTTGACTGGCCGTGCTAAATTTGCCCCTTAATATCAGGGGGAAGGAGGGGATAGGACAGGACCTGGGTGGGATTGTTGTCAGTGCGGTCTCGATGGGCCAAATGGCCTCCTTCTGCACTGTAGATTCTACAAGAAGGGACAATTCAGTATGGACAACCCACCAAACCTGCACGTCTTTGGACTGAGGGAGGAAACCAGAGCAACTGGAGCGAAACCCACACAGACACGGGGAGAACGTGCGGACGCCACACCCAAGGCTGGAATTGAACCATCTGATGTTGTGAGGCAGCAGAGCTAACCAGACTGCCTACACAGTTGCCAAGGCAACTTGGGGTCAACAACGGCAGCCATTTTGATACAACAATCCCAACAAGCTCGGGAACGATGGAAACTAGATTGGAGCAAAATTCCCGGCATCGAGCAGGGATGTCTCGGAAGCCAGGCTTATCCCCGTTTTTGGTGGGTTGCAACCGTAACGAGGAAGACTGAACAAGCTTTCAGAGAAGATGGAAGGACGTTGCTGGCAGGAGAACAGGGCGATGGCGAGACGCTTGTGCTTACCTTGGCGCGGACATTTTCAAACGACGCGGGGCTGACCAACGAGAAACAGATCAAGAACACATCCTGGAAGAAAGGGAAAGGGAAAATTAATCTTCACTTCGGCAGTGCGGGTTACAGGGGGGCAGAAACAGGCCATTCGGCCCGAGGTGGTGTTAACACTCCCAGAATTCAAGACTGGCCTACAGAAAAACCAGGCCAGTCCAGGGGAGTGGCCATTTCCTCACACCAAACTGCCTGACCTTTTTTTTTTTGGGAGAGGCCCCTCTCATTAATCCCCCTCCCACACTCCGCCTAACAAATTTCTTTGCGTCCAAACTGGAAATAAAATGGGCACTTCTTTCACTCAGAGGGTGGTATCTGTAAAGGTGGGTACAATTTTGTCTTTTAAAAACCATTTACATGTTGACTATCCAGCTGATCTGTGCCCCTCATTACTTTATAGATCTCCATAAGATCATCCCTAAGCCTGCTGCGCTCCAGGGAAAACTTCCGCGCACAGAAGAAGGTTGGCAGAATTTTGGACCTCTCTCCCACAAACCAATGCGCCCTAACCAGCAAGGCTTTTGGACTGTGGGAGGAAACCGGAGCACCCGGAGGAAACCCACGCAGGCACGGGAAGAATGTGCAAACTCCACACAGGCAGTGACCCAAGGCCGGAATTGAATCCGGGTCCCTGGCGCCGTGAGGCAGCAGTGCTAACCCACTGTGCCACCCCAAATTCAAGGGAGGCAATGGCCTGGTGGTATTATCGCTAGACTGTAAGTCCAAAAATTCAGCTAGCGATCTGGGGACCCAGGTTCAAATCCCGCTACAGAAGCTGGTGGATAATGAATTCAATACAAAATATCTGGAATTAAGAATCTACTGATGGCCATAAAACCATTGTCGGAAAACCCATCTAGTTCACTAATATCCCTTTAGAGAAGGAAATTGGTTGTCCTTACCCAGTCTGGCCTACATGTGACTCCAGAGCCACAGCAATGTGGTTGACTCTCAACTGCCCTCTAAGGGCAACTAAGGATGAACAATAAATGCCCAGCCAGCGATATCCATGTCCCAGAAATGAACTTAAAAGATTCATATATTTTAATCAGGTATTGGGATACAGGGAAAAGTAATTTCTTGTGTGCACTAAAGACAAAGCATAGGGGAGACGGAATGGAGAGGGTGCAGAATGTAATGTTACATTCTGAGCTAGGGTGTAGAGAAAGATCAACTTAATACAAGGTAGGTCCATTCAAAAGTCTGATGGCAGCAGGGAAGAAGCTGTTCTTGAGTCGGTTGGTACGAGACACTTGTCTCTTTTTCCTGACGGAAGAAGTTGGGAGAGAGAATCATAGAAAAACTACAGTACAAAAAGGCCCTTCGGCCCACAAGTTGCACCGATCTTATCTCTACCTATTAGGCTTACCTATATCCCTCAATCCCATTAAGTCCCATGTATTCATCCAGAAGTGTCTTAGAAGACCCTAACGAATTTGCCTCCAACACCACCGATTCCACTCACCCATCACCCTCTGACTGAAAAACTTACCCCAACATCTCCTCTGTACCCACTCCTCAGCACCTTAAACCCGTGTCCTCTCATAGCCACCATTTCAGCCCTGGGGAAAAGCCTCTGAGATTCCACTCGATCAATACCTCTCAACATCTCATACACCTCTAACAGGTCCCCTCTCATCCTTCGTCTCTCTAAGGAGAAAAGACTGAGCTCTCTCAATGTATCCTCATGAGGCATGCCACCCAATCCAGGTAACATCTCCTCTGCACCCTTTCAATGGCTTCCACATCCTTCCTGTAATGAGGTGACCAGAACTGAGCAGGGTACTCCAAGTGGGGTCTGACCAGGGTCTTATACAGCTGCAGCATTATCTCCCGAGTGTCCGGGGTGAGTGGGGTCCTTGATTACGCTGGCTGCTTTGCCGAGGCAGCAGGAAGCGTAGACGGAGTCAATGGATGGGAAGCTGGTTTGTGCGATGGGCTGGACTGCGTTCGTGACCCTTTTGTAGTTTCTTGCTATTTCAAGAGGAACGTCATTACCCAGAGAATGGGGAACTTGCTGCTACACGGGGAATAGCTGAGGGGAGTCACATAAACATTGAACACTCAGGCTAGATAAATATATGAGGAAGGATTACAGGGGATAGGGGTTAGAGAGGTGGGGGGGTGGGGGGGGGGAGGGAGTATAAACACCTGGGACTGTCTACTGGGCCAAACTGCTACCCAAACTAGATCTACGTACGGTCTGTGGGTAGGAGAGGGGTCGGAGTCGATCGTAATCCTCTTGACCAGCTGTATCCCATAGCCCCAGGTTCACTGGCTTCCCATCGACCATCACATTGGCAGAATAATTATCGAATCTGTAAGAAGGACATTTTGTTGCAATAGATAAATATAAAAGCAAAATACGGAGGATGCTGGTTTCCTGAAACAAAAACAGAAAAACGCTGGATAAACTCAGCTGGTCCAACAACATCTGTAGAGCCAGGAACTGAATTAATGTTTCGAACTGGGTGTGATGCTTCTTCAGAACTTATAGAACCCTGACAGCGCAGAAGGAGGCCATTCGGCCCCTGTAACCCCACATATGTACCCTGCTAATTCCCCCTACACTGAGGGGCAATTCAGCATGGCCAATCAACCTACCTTACAATGTGGGCAACACAGTGTTTATCACTGCTGCCCCACAGCGCCAGGGACCTGGGTCTGATTCCCAGCTTGGGTGACAGAGTCGGCATGTTGTCCCTGTGTCTGCATGGGTTTCCTCACATAGTCTGAAAGACGCGGTTAGGTGCATTGACCATGCTAAATTGCCCGAGTGTACCTGAACTGGTGACTAGAGGATTTTCACAGTAACTTCGTTGCAGTGTTAATGTAAGCCTACTTGCGAGACGAATAAATAACACAGGCACTATCTCCATAACCCCAGTTTTAGCAGAGCCAATCCATCTAACCCGCACATCTTTGGACTGTGGGAGGAAATTGGAGCACCCGGAGAAAACCCACGCAGACACGGGGAGAACATGCAGTCTCCGCACAGGGAGACAGTCACCCACCCAAGGCCAGAATCAAACCCAGCTCCCTAGCGCTGTGAGGCAGCAATGCCAACTACTGTGCTGCCCAGGACTGAAACAGGGGGGGTACGGAAGCACAGTGGCAATGTTACTGGGCTAGCAATCCAGAGACCTGAACTATACCCAAGAGATACAAACTCAAATCTGACCACAACAGCTGACAAAGGGGCGGGAGGGGTGGTAGGATTTAAATTCAAAAGTCGAGACATTAAACCTTTGTTGAATAAATAAAAACCAAGCAGGGTAATAGCTTCTGGTTCAGTCACCACGGCTGTATCTCAACCAGGGCCAGCTTGCCAACCAACCAACACCCCTATTCTCATGCAGTATAAATTGTTGTTCTCTTTGAAATCTAGTTTTCTTGCATCAATCCTGTTGAGTGTAAGATGAAAAGCTTTGACAGTAAGAACTTTTTTTTCCTTATCTGGCTCACGAATGTCCTTTAGGGAAGGAAATCTGCCGTCCTTACCCGGTCTGGCCTACATGTGACTCCAGAGCCACAGCAATGTGGTCGATTCTCAACTGACCTCAGGAGTAACCTTACGAACGAGTTAGTCAGTTCAAAGGGGAATTAGAAATGGACAATAACTGTTGACCTGGTCAGCAAAGTTCACACCTCAAATACGCATAATAAATAAAATTCCTTTGCCTAATTTATTAGTTGGATTGGCCATGCTAAATTGCCCATTGGTATCCAAAGACACGTAGGTTAGAGGGAATAGCCATGTTAAATTGCTCCTTCTGGTCCAAAGATGTGTAGGTTAGGTGGATTGGCCATGCTAAATTGCCCCTTAGTGCCCAAAGATGTGCAGATTAGAGGGGATTGGCCATGCTAAATTGTCCCTTGGTACCCAAAGACACGTAGGTTAGAGGGAATAGCCATGTTAAATTGCTCCTTCTGGTCCAAAGATGTGCAGGTTAGGTGGATTGGCCATGCTAAATTGCCCCTTAGTGCCCAAAGATGTGCAGGTTAGGTGGATTGGCCATGCTAAATTGCCCCTTAGTGTCCAAAGATGTGCAGGTTAGGTGGATTGGCCATGCTAAATTGCCCCTTAGTGCCCAAAGATGTGCAGGTTAGGTGGATTGGCCATGCTAAATTGCCCCTTAGTGTCCAAAGATGTGCAGGTTAGGTGGATTGGCCATGCTAAATTGCCCCTTAGTGCCCAAAGATGTGCAGATTAGAGGGGATTGGCCATGCTAAATTGCCCCTTAGTGTCCAAAGATGTGCAGGTTAGGTGGATTGACCATGCTAAATTGCCCTTTAGTGCCCAAAGATGTGCAGGTTAGGTGGATTGGCCATGCTAAATTGCCCCTTAGTATCCAAAGATGTGTAGGTTATGTGGGTTGGCCATGCTAAATTGCCCTTTAGTGCCCAAAGATGTGTAGGTTATGTGGGTTGGCCATGATAAATGCACGGGGCCTGGTGGGGTGCTCTGTCAGAGAGTAAGTGCAGACTTGATGGGCCGAATGGCCCCCTTCTGCACTCTGGGGATGCTATGAAATTATTGTAGTCTGTATTGTAGAAAGGAACACCTGGTGCACCCAAAGTTTGGAGCACTGGTACTTCAGGCCCCTTTTTGTACAAATAAGATGCACTTTTCTTAAAGCTTGAAGTGATTATTACTACAATAATCCCACCCCTGGTGTGCAGATACACCCCTGAACATCAGTGTCCCCTCTCGAGTGCCAGGGAGCCCCTGTAGCAGTGCTTGCGACACCCTGAGAATTAGTGGAGCTACAGGGCTTCTGGTTAATGGAAAAGGGAACTAACAGACTGCAGATCCAAACCCCCACCCCCAGCAGAGCACAAAGACTTGCTGAGTGAACAGTCGTGAAGGGGGAAGTTCTCCAGCAACAGGAACCAACAGAACCTCGCTTATTTTAAAGAGCAGTCATGCGCTGGCTGCCGTCAATCAGTGCGGCCACAACACAGCGCCAGGGAACCGGGTTCAGTTCCCGGCCTGGGGGTCACCGTCTGGGTGGAGTCCGCACATTCTCCCCGTGTCTGCGTGGGTTTCCTCCTACGGTCCAAAGACGCGCGCGGGTAAGGGTGCGTTGGCCATGCTAAATATTTCCCTCAGTGTACCCGGACGGGCACTGGAGCGTGGTGACTAGGGGAATTTTCACAGGTTTTAGGGGATTGTGAAGAAGAACTTTTTTTTTTACCCAGAGGGTGCTGAGGGTCTGGAACGCGCTGCCTGGGAGGGTGGTGGAGGGTGGGATGCCTCACATCCTTTAAAAACTACCTGGGTGAGCGCTTGGCACGGTATAACGTTCAAATCTACGGGCCAAGTGATGGCAGGTGGGATTAGTTGGGAGGGCAGGTATTTCTCATGGGTCGGAGCAGACTCGATGGGCCGAAGGGCCTCATTTACACTATGTAATTCGAAGACCATGACTATTAAATGCAATAAGGGCTCATGGGGTGAATAACGTGGAGATATCGGGCTGGGTGGTCCGTTTCTGTGCTATAACCGCTGTGCAATGCTGGAGCAATATCGAATACCACAAATGGCCCAAGGTGATGCCAGTCAAAGTAGTCTTTGTTTGTTGTCTATACACTGAGTGGAGTTAGTATTCCCAATGGTTGTTTTTTTGTTGAGTAAATCTATCTCCGTGAGGAGTTGAACACACAGTCAGCTCCAGGGTACTTACACGGTGGGGATGTACTCGCCAGGGAAGGCGTTGGTCGTGTAGCTGATCAGAAGACAGGTTTTACCCACGGCTCTGTAAGAAATAGAGAAACACGGTTACCGACACGGACAATGACCGATCCTCCATTAATCACACTCTGCAAATCAGGTGCGGTGCCCCCTGTATTAGGGCAATGACCTCACTTCAGTTGTGTACTATAGTGTCACAGCGGTTAGCACTGCTGCCTCATAGCACCAGGAACCTGGGCTCGATTCCTGGCTCAGGTCACTGTGTGTGTGTGTGGAGTTTGGACGTTCTCCCCACGTCTGCACGGATTTCCCCCCCCCCCCGCGTGCTCTGGTTTCCTCCTACAGTCCAAAGATGTGCAGGTTAGGATAATTAGCCATGTTAAACTGACCCTTAGTGTCCCAAAATGTGTAGGTTAGGTGGATTCCCCATGCTAAATTGTCCCTTAGTGCTCAAGTTATATAGGTCAGGTGAATTGGCCATGCCAAGTTTCCCCTTAGTATCCAAATATGTGTAGATTAAGGTGGATTGGCCATGCCAAATTGCCCCTTAGTGTCCAAAGGTGTGTAGGTTAGGTGGATTGGCCATGCTAAATTGCCCCCAAATATAGGGGTGGGGTGTAAATCAGCAGGGTAGATACATGGGGTTACAGGGATAGTGCTTGTGTGGGATTGTTGTTGGTGCAGGCTCAATGTGGGCCTATGGACGAGTGCAATATCCTGTCCCTGAAAGGTGCTATACAAATGCAAGTGTAAAAGAAAAATGTAGAAGGAGGAACTCTGAGCTGGACATACAATGCTGGACTATAAAGATAGATAGATTCTGGGTAAGGAACTACAGGGTGCACAGAAACACTTCCTTGTTGTTGAAGAAAGGTTTTTGTAAATGTTAACCACCGTGCTGTGCTGTTTCTGCACTCTCTGCTTTTAGCTCGCATTCCATTACCTCAATTCAATGACTAAGAGATAAACCAGCTGAGTGGTAGCAAAACCCCTAAAGAGAACCGAGAGTAGGCCAACTTCCACGGGTTTGAACAATCTAATTAAATCCAAGGCTTCAAAATTATTAAAAGGCCCAGAAATAGAGACAGTCATCTCAGCCTCTCCAAATCATACTCAACATCTCGAGAAAACTGGCAAAAGCTGATATTACTTCAAAATCCAGGGCAGCTCGAGAACAGGCCCTTCAGCTGAGGAGGAAGTAGAGGAACTCAGGAGCCGGCAGTGGCCATTCAGCCCATCAAATCCACTGCAGCCTTCAATTAGATCCTGGCTGATGGGCAACTCTCACCCTCGTTCCCGTAGGCTCTCAATAATCATACCCAACCCACCCCCTGTACCCCCTCAATAATCCTGTTCAACTCTCCCCCTCCCTCCTGTACCCCCTCAACAATCCTATCCAACTCTCCCCCTCCCTCCTGTACCCCCTCAATAATGCTATCCTGGCTGATGGGCAACTCACTCCTAGAATTCCAGTTCGCCAGAGGTATCAAGGAGACGATGAGAGGTGGGGAGGTGATCCACCTTCCCCTTGGGGAGGTGACCCACCCTCCCCTTGATACCGCGGGTGTCCTGTAGTCGGTGGCTACAGCTACTTGAACAAATGATTGACGTAGGGTAGACAACCAGCCCCTAGAAACAATAATATATTAATGAGGTCTCGAAGACTTGGGCCAGTGCTAGTCAAGCAGCTGCCTGACCTTAATGGGAAGCACAATGGTTAGCACTACTGCCTCACAGCGCCAGGGACCTGGGTTCGATCCTGGTTTGGGTCACTGTCTATGTGGAGTTTGTACATTCTCCCCGTGTCTGCATGGGTTTCCTCTGGATGCTCCCGTTTCCTCCCAAATTCCACAGGTGGTCAGGCTAGGTGGATTGGCCTCGCTAAATTGCCCCTTGGCATTAGGGGGATTAGGAGGGTAAGTAATGTGGGATTACAGGGATAGGGTGGGTTTATCATTGGTGCAGGCTCGATGGGCCAAATGGCCTCCTTCTGAACTGTAGATTTTATGAAGTAGGCTTACGTCCACACGGTAATGAAGTTACTGTGAAAATCCCCTAGCCGCCACACTCTGGCGCCTGTTCAGAGGGTACAACTGAAGGACAATTTAGCACGGCCAATGCACCCTAACCGGCATGTCTTTCGGACTGTGGGAGGAAACCCACGCAGACACGGGGAGAATGTGCAGCCTCCGCACAGACAGTGACCCGAGCCGGGAACCGAACCCAGGTCCCTGGCGCTGTGAGGCCAGCAGTGCTAACCCACTGTGCACCTCTCTGTTGGCATAGATTAGACGTTGAAAAGAACAAAAAGAAAAATTCTCAACAATGCAAAATGTGCTGATGGGTCTGACAGCACCACTCACACTTTAAATAATGTGAAATAAAAAGCACCATTTGATGGGGTGTTTTAGGCAGTACACGGCTGTAGGAAGTAAAAATGGGACAACTGTGATAGAGAAGATGTCAAACATGTCAATTTAATCAGCACATGGAATCAGTGTGTGATTCACCAGAGATAAACTCAAAACCGAGGAAGTTCCGCACTGAAAAGTATTTCAAATAAAGAGCTTTCTTCTTAAAATTGATGATGGGAAGTTGTACTGGCCTCAACCAATATTTATTGGTCATTCCTAACTGCCCTTCAGGGTAGCATCAACCACAGTGGCTCTGGAGTCATTAGTAGGCCAGACCGGGTAAGGATGGCAGATTTCCTTTCCGAAGGAGATTGGTGAACCAGATCATAGAACCCCTATAGTGCAGAAGGAGGCCATTCATGCCATCGAGCCTGCACCCCCCCAGGCCCTATCCCTGTAACCGCATGTATTTATCCTGCTAATCCCTCCTGACACTCAGTGGCAATTTACTGTGGTCAATCCACCTAACCTGCACATTGTGTGTGTGTGTGTGTTCTCTGTGGTGTGTGGTGTGTGTGTCTCTGTGCTGTGTGTGTGTCTCTGTGGTGTGAGTGTGTCTCTGTGGTGTGAGTGTGTGTGTGGTGTGTGTGTCTCTGTGCTGTGTGTGTGTCTCTGTGCTGTGTGTGTGTGTCTGTGGTGTGAGTGTGTCTCTGTGGTGTGAGGTGTGTCTCTGTGGTGTGAGGTGTGTGTGGTGTGTGTGTCTCTGTGCTGTGTGTGTGTCTCTGTGCTGTGTGTGTGTGTCTGTGGTGTGAGTGTGTCTCTGTGGTGTGAGGTGTGTGTGGTGTGTGTATCTCTGTGCTGTGTGTGTCTCTGTGGTGTGAGTGTGTGTGTCTCTGTGGTGTGAGTGTGTGTGTCTCTGTGGTGTGAGTGTGTGTGTCTCTGTGGTGTGAGTGTGTGTGTCTCTGTGGTGTGAGTGTGTGTGTCTCTGTGGTGTGAGTGTGTGTGTCTCTGTGGTGTGAGTGTGTGTGTCTCTGTGGTGTGAGTGTGTGTGTCTCTGTGGTGTGAGTGTGTGTGTCTCTGTGGTGTGAGTGTGTGTGTCTCTGTGGTGTGAGTGTGTGTGTCTCTGTGGTGTGAGTGAGTGTGTCTCTGTGGTGTGAGTGAGTGTGTCTCTGTGGTGTGAGTGAGTGTGTCTCTGTGGTGTGAGTGAGTGTGTCTCTGTGGTGTGAGTGAGTGTGTCTCTGTGGTGTGAGTGAGTGTGTCTCTGTGGTGTGAGTGAGTGTGTCTCTGTGGTGTGAGTGAGTGTGTCTCTGTGGTGTGAGTGAGTGTGTCTCTGTGGTGTGAGTGAGTGTGTCTCTGTGGTGTGAGTGAGTGTGTCTCTGTGGTGTGAGTGAGTGTGTCTCTGTGGTGTGAGTGTGTGTGTCTCTGTGGTGTGAGTGTGTGTGTCTCTGTGGTGTGAGTGAGTGTGTCTCTGTGGTGTGAGTGAGTGTGTCTCTGTGGTGTGAGTGAGTGTGTCTCTGTGGTGTGAGTGTGTCTCTGTGGTGTGAGTGTGTCTCTGTGGTGTGAGTGTGTCTCTGTGGTGTGAGTGTGTCTCTGTGGTGCGAGTGTGTCTCTGTGGTGCGAGTGTGTCTCTGTGGTGCGAGTGTGTCTCTGTGGTGCGAGTGTGTCTCTGTGGTGCGAGTGTGTCTCTGTGGTGCGAGTGTGTCTCTGTGGTGCGAGTGTGTCTCTGTGGTGTGAGTGTGTCTCTGTGGTGTGAGTGTGTCTCTGTGGTGTGTGTGTGTCTCTGTGGTGTGAGCGTGTGTGTCTCTGTGGTGTGAGCGTGTGTGTCTCTGTGGTGTGAGCGTGTGTGTCTCTGTGGTGTGAGTGTGTCTCTGTGGTGTGAGTGTGTCTCTGTGGTGTGAGTGTGTGTGTCTCTGTGGTGTGAGTGTGTGTGTCTCTGTGGTGTGAGTGTGTGTGTCTCTGTGGTGTGAGTGTGTGTGTCTCTGTGGTGTGAGTGTGTGTGTCTCTGTGGTGTGAGTGTGTGTGTCTCTGTGGTGTGAGTGAGTGTGTCTCTGTGGTGTGAGTGAGTGTGTCTCTGTGGTGTGAGTGTGTGAGTGTGTCTCTGTGGTGTGAGTGTGTGAGTGTGTCTCTGTGGTGTGAGTGTGTGAGTGTGTCTCTGTGGTGTGAGTGAGTGTGTCTCTGTGGTGTGAGTGAGTGTGTCTCTGTGGTGTGAGTGAGTGTGTCTCTGTGGTGTGAGTGTGTGTGTCTCTGTGGTGTGAGTGTGTGTGTCTCTGTGGTGTGAGTGTGTGTGTCTCTGTGGTGTGAGTGTGTGTGTCTCTGTGGTGTGAGTGAGTGTGTCTCTGTGGTGTGAGTGAGTGTGTCTCTGTGGTGTGAGTGTGTGTCTCTCTGTGGTGTGAGTGTGTGTGTCTCTGTGGTGTGTGTGTGTGTGTCTCTGTGGTGTGTGTGTGTGTGTCTCTGTGGTGTGAGTGAGTGTGTCTCTGTGGTGTGAGTGTGTGTGTCTCTGTGGTGTGAGTGTGTGTGTCTCTGTGGTGTGAGTGTGTGTGTCTCTGTGGTGTGAGTGTGTGTGTCTCTGTGGTGTGAGTGTGTGTGTCTCTGTGGTGTGAGTGTGTGTGTCTCTGTGGTGTGAGTGTGTGTGTCTCTGTGGTGTGAGTGTGTGTGTCTCTGTGGTGTGAGTGTGTGTGTCTCTGTGGTGTGAGTGTGTGTGTCTCTGTGGTGTGAGTGTGTGTGTCTCTGTGGTGTGAGTGTGTGAGTCTCTGTGGTGTGAGTGTGTGTGTCTCTGTGGTGTGAGTGTGTGTGTCTCTGTGGTGTGAGTGTGTGTGTCTCTGTGGTGTGAGTGTGTGTGTCTCTGTGGTGTGAGTGTGTCTCTGTGGTGTGAGTGTGTGTGTCTCTGTGGTGTGAGTGTGTCTCTGTGGTGTGAGCGTGTGTGTCTCTGTGGTGTGAGTGTGTGTGTCTCTGTGGTGTGAGAGTGAGTGTGTCTCTGTGGTGTGAGCGTGTGTGTCTCTGTGGTGTGAGTGTGTCTCTGTGGTGTGAGTGTGTGTGTCTCTGTGGTGTGAGTGTGTCTCTGTGGTGTGAGCGTGTGTGTCTCTGTGGTGTGAGTGTGTGTGTCTCTGTGGTGTGAGTGTGTGTGTCTCTGTGGTGTGAGTGTGTGTGTCTCTGTGGTGTGAGTGTGCGTGTCTCTGTGGTGTGAGTGAGTGTGTCTCTGTGGTGTGAGTGTGTGTGTCTCTGTGGTGTGAGTGAGTGTGTCTCTGTGGTGTGAGTGTGTGTGTCTCTGTGGTGTGAGTGTGTGTGTCTCTGTGGTGTGAGTGTGTGTGTCTCTGTGGTGTGAGTGTGTGTGTCTCTGTGGTGTGAGTGTGTGTGTCTCTGTGGTGTGAGTGTGTGTGTCTCTGTGGTGTGAGTGTGTCTCTGTGGTGTGAGTGTGTCTCTGTGGTGTGAGTGTGTCTCTGTGGTGTGAGTGTGTCTCTGTGGTGTGAGTGTGTGTGTCTCTGTGGTGTGAGTGTGTGTGTCTCTGTGGTGTGAGTGAGTGTGTCTCTGTGGTGTGAGCGTGTGTGTCTCTGTGGTGTGAGTGTGTGTGTCTCTGTGGTGTGAGCGTGTGTGTCTCTGTGGTGTGAGCGTGTGTGTCTCTGTGGTGTGAGTGTGTGTGTCTCTGTGGTGTGAGTGTGTGTGTCTCTGTGGTGTGAGTGTGTGTGTCTCTGTGGTGTGAGCGTGTGTGTCTCTGTGGTGTGAGCGTGTGTGTCTCTGTGGTGTGAGCGTGTGTGTCTCTGTGGTGTGAGCGTGTGTGTCTCTGTGGTGTGAGCGTGTGTGTCTCTGTGGTGTGAGTGTGTGTGTCTCTGTGGTGTGAGCGTGTGTGTCTCTGTGGTGTGAGCGTGTGTGTCTCTGTGGTGTGAGCGTGTGTGTCTCTGTGGTGTGAGTGTGTCTCTGTGGTGCGAGTGTGTCTCTGTGGTGTGAGTGTGTCTCTGTGGTGCGAGTGTGTCTCTGTGGTGTGAGTGTGTGTGTCTCTGTGGTGTGAGTGTGTCTCTGTGGTGTGAGTGTGTCTCTGTGGTGTGAGTGTGTCTCTGTGGTGTGAGTGTGTGTGTCTCTGTGGTGTGAGTGTGTGTGTCTCTGTGGTGTGAGTGTGTCTCTGTGGTGTGAGTGTGTCTCTGTGGTGTGAGTGTGTCTCTGTGGTGTGAGTGTGTCTCTGTGGTGTGTGTGTGTCTCTGTGGTGTGAGTGTGTCTCTGTGGTGTGAGTGTGTGTGTCTCTGTGGTGTGAGTGTGTGTGTCTCTGTGGTGTGAGTGTGTGTGTCTCTGTGGTGTGAGTGTGTGAGTCTCTGTGGTGTGAGCGTGTCTCTGTGGTGTGAGTGTGTCTCTGTGGTGTGAGTGTGTCTCTGTGGTGTGTGTGTGTGTCTCTGTGGTGTGAGTGTGTGTGTCTCTGTGGTGTGAGTGTGTGTGTCTCTGTGGTGTGAGTGAGTGTGTCTCTGTGGTGTGAGTGAGTGTGTCTCTGTGGTGTGAGTGAGTGTGTCTCTGTGGTGTGAGTGTGTCTCTGTGGTGTGAGTGTGTGTGTCTCTGTGGTGTGAGTGTGTGTGTCACCCAAGGCTCGAATTGAACTTGGGTCCCTGGCATTGTGAGGCAGCAGTGCTAACAAGCTGATTTATAATAATTGACAATGCTTTCATGGTCACTATTTAGACTTAATTCTAGATTTATTTGCCTTTATTAAATTCAAAATTTTGCCATTTGCCGTGGTGGGATTAAATTATCCTGGACATTGGGTCAGAGGATAACACCACTGCCTCATTCCTTCCTCTTAAATACACATTTGCATACAATACTTTCCTCTGAGGCAGCGGGAAGCGTCGACAGAGTCAATGGATGGGAAGCTGGTTTTAAGAACAAAGAACATTACAGCACAGGAACAGGCCCTTCGGCCCTCCAAGCCTGCATTGACCGTGCTGCCAGACTTAACCTTCTGGGGACCATACCCCTCCATTCCCATCCTATTCATGTATCTGTCAAAACGCCCCTTAGAACTCACTACCATATCCGCTTCCACTACCTCCCTCGGCAACAAGTTCCAGGTAACCCCTACTCTGTAAAAAATCTGCCTCGTACATCTCCTTTAAACCTTGCCCCTCACACCTTAAACCTGTGCCTCCCTCCCCGGTAATTGCCTCTTCCACCCTGGGGAAAAAGCTTCTGACTATCCACCCTGTCCGTGCCCCTCATAATCTTGGAGACTTCTATCAGGTTGCCCCTCAACCTCCGTCGCTCCAGTGAGAACAAACCAAGTTTCTCCAACCTCTCCTCATAACTAATGCCCCCCATCCCAGGGCAACATCCTGGGAAATGGACTGGGCTGTGTTCACAATGCTTTGTAGTTCCTTGTGGTCTTGCTCAGAGCAGGAACCACACCCAAGCTGTGATATATCCAGAAAGGATGCTTTCTACGGGGCATCTGTAAAAATTGGTGAGACGTGCCAGATTTCCCCAGCCTCCTGAAAAAGCAAGAGGCCTTGGCGGACTTTAACTATAGCGTCAGTGTGGAGGGACCAGGACAGGTTGTTGGTGACCCGAACACCTAGAAGCCTAAAGCTCTCGGCCTTTCCACTTTATCCCCAGTGACGTAGACAGGGTCATGCCCCCCACCATGGTTCCGGAAGTCGATGAGCATCTCCTTCGTCTTAATGTCACTGAGGGAGAGATTGTCACCACATTATTTCACCCGATTCTCTATCTCTTTCTTGCAATCCGTCATCACTAATGATGAGACAATTAGTCATTAATGATTAATTTAGTCATGATGATTGTGAAACCACAGGGTTAACGTAGACACCCATCTGGTTCAGTAATACCCTTCAAGAGAGGAAATCTGCCGTCCTTACTCAGCCTGGCCTACACACAGACTCTTAAAAGGCCTCTGAAATGGCCTAGGAACCACTCAGTTCTGAGGCAATTGGAGATTAAATGCTAGGCTTTCCGGTGATGTTCCCAGGGATAAAAAATAATGTTCGGAGACTTTAATATTAGCAATAAGATTAGAAAAATCCCTCTCCAAAAAGGGCACGGGACAACTTTTTCAAGACCAAGATAGACTTTGGTTAGATAAGGATTATCAAGGCATGTAAACCAATAGTGAGTGAAGATTAGGCCTACACTCTCTGGAATTTAGAAGAATGAGGGGAGATCAAATGGAGTTGTCTAAGATGATAAAATTTCTGGATAAAGTAGACGTGGAGCGGATGCTTTCTGTTGGGGGGCATTCTAGGATGAGAGTCTTAGGAAAAGGGGCAATAAATTTAAAACAGAGTTGAGGAGAAACTACTTCTCGCAAAGGGTTGTGGATCTGTGGAATTCGCTCCCCCAAAGTGCGGTGGGTGCTGGGACACTGAGTAAATTTAAGGAGGAGTTAGACAGATTTTTAAATTGGTAATGGGTTGAAGGGTTATGGGGAGAAGGCTGGAGATGAGGAGCACATCAGCCACGATGGAATGACGGAGCGGACTCAATGGGCCGAATGGCCTAATTCTGCTCCGCTATCTTATGAACCACAAAGATACAGATCAGCTATAATCTAAGTGAATTACTAGGAATAGGCTGTTTAAGTCATCAAGTCCATTTATCACTCACTAAGTATTGACCGAGCTTTCACTGTGACTCCTTTCATAGAGTCACAGAGGTTTACAGCATGCAAACAGGCCCCTCGGCGCAATCTATCCGTGCTGCCCAGTTTAACTACAAAACTAATCCCAATTGCCCACATTTGGCCCATATTCCTCTGTACCCATTTTACCCATGTAACTGTCTGAATGCTTTTAAAAGACAAAATTGTACCTGCCTCTACGACAACCTCTGGCAGCTTGTTCCAGACACTTACCACCCTCCGAATCCTTTTGTATCTCTCCCCTTAAACCTATGCCCGCTAGTTTTAGACTCCCCTATCTTTGGGTAAAGGTGTTGACTATCTACCTGATCTATGCCCTTCATTATTTCTCTTTTATTCTGTCACGATAAGTGGGTGTCGCTGGCAATGTCAGCATTTATAGCCCATCCCCAATTGCCCACTGCAGTCAGTAGTGTAGGTAAACCCACAGTGCTGTTAGGTATACCCACACCGCATAGACTGCAGCAGTTCAAGAAGGCAGCTCACCACCGTCTTCTCAAGGGCAACTAACTAGGGATGGGCATTAGATGGCCAGCGATGCCCCCACATACTGCGAGCGAATTGAATAAAAACATAGGCTGGACCAGGTAAGGATCAAAGAATCCCTACAAGGCAGGAGGAGGCCATTTGGCCCATCGAGCTTGCACCGGCAACAATCCCAACCAGGGTCTACCCCCATCTATTTTCCCTGACAATCCACGTATTTACTGTGATAACCCCCCCCCCTGACACTAAAGGGGCAATTTAGCATCTTTGGAGTGTGGGAGGAAACCGGAGCACCCAGAGGGAACCCATGCAGACATGGGGAGAACATGCAAACTCGACACGGAAAGTGAACCAAGCCAGGAATTGAATCCAGGTCCCTGGCACCATAAGGCAGCCACGCTAACCAACGTGCCGCCATGATGGTAGATTTTTTTTTTCCCCTCAGGAGGACATTAGTGAGCCAGATATTTCTTCGTTACCATGACTGAAACCTGCTTTCAATTCATTAACTAAATCCAAATTGAAATTCCATCGGTGGCTGTCGTGGGTTTGGAACACACGTTCACACGGTCTTAAAGTTCATTTATTAGTGTCACGAGTCGGCTTACGTGAAGTTATTGCGAAAATCCCCCCAGTCGCCACACTCCAGCACCTGGTTCGGATACACTAAGGGGCAATTTAGCACGGCCAATGCATCCTAACCAGCACGACTGTGGGGGGAAACCGGAGCGCCCCGAGGCACTGGGCCTGTGGATTATTAGTCCATCAACACCACCTTCCACTTCCACACAACATTCCAAAATCCCACCACTTCCTTAGTATCCAAAAATCCGTGGACGTCAAAAGTCCTGAACACACTCCACAACAGGACATCCACAGCTTTCTGGGGTTGGGAATTGCAAGGTTTTAAGTGGACACAAAAAAAAAATCTCCCTTCTAACTGTCAAAACATCTTTCCTTGGAGACAAGTTTCTGGGAGACCGGGATCCCTGCTTCCAGATTTCCCAGCCACAGGGAATGGCCTCTCAGGATCTGCCCTGTCAAGTCTCTTAAGGCACACAAAATTCATCTTGTGTCTCCCCTGTATGTTCCATTCCGAGGTTGCAAAACAAGGCTGAACTCTGGAGGGTTTACAATGTTAGACACACAGTTCCCCTGAGGTTCTACAGAAGTTCCAACCCTTTGGTGTACTATCACGAAAAGGCCTGAAGATGGTGGTGGCCATTCACCATTGCACCTCCTGTGGTGCCTGCCCCAGTCTTTTCTCTGGGACTGTTAAGCTAAATCTACTCAATCCCCACTCAATGGACAATCATCTCATCTCAGGGATCAATATGGTGATATTCTGTTTATAGGGGAGTCGATGGCCGAGCGATATTATCCCCGAACTATTAATCCAGATGCTCAGCTAAGGTTCTGGGCACCCGGGTTCAAATCCCGCTACAGCAGATGGTAGAATTTGAATTCAATAAAAAAAATTATTGGAATTAAAAATTTATTGGTGACCATGAAACCATTGTCGATTGTTGGAAAAACCCATCTGGTTCACCAAGATCCTTTAGGGAGGGAAATCTGCCGTCCTTAGCTGGTCCGGCCTACATAGGAGTCCAGAGCCACAGCAATGTGGTTGACTCCCAACTGCCTTCCAAGGGACAACTAAGGATGGACAATAAATGCTGGCCAGCCAGTAACACCCACATCCCACGAATGAATAAAACCGCTTCCTTTAAGGAATTCATACCCTTGCTTAGATAAAAGGGAGATGAACATTCTTTTTTCAATCAAATTAATTCCTCTTAAAAAAAAGGGGGAGAATTCCAGGATCTGGTTCTGTCATTGAAGGGCTAAATGAACACAAGAACTAGGAGGACAGCTCAGAGGCTATCTCTGTTGCTGTGCGGACACATGGATTTGGGCCTGTGTCCGTGGGAGTTTGCGCGTTCTCCCCATGGTTGCGTGGGTTTCCTCCGGGTGCTCCGGTTTCCTCCCACATCCCAAAAATGTGCTTTTAGGCTGATTGATTGGGTAACAAATTGTCCCTATATTGGACCTCCCTGATCTTCACACATTAGGCAGAGACTAAAATCATGAATAGGTCACTGACAATGGGACGGCGGCGCGGGCTCGTTGGGCCGAAGGGCCTGTTTCCCGTGCTGTGTTGTTCTTTGAGGAGTCGGCCATCTGGCCTCTCGAGCCTGCTCCGCCACTCAATAAGACCATGGATGGTCTTTCCATAGACTCAGCTCCCCTTACCCACCCGCTCACCATAACTCTTAATCCCTTTACTGTTCAAACATTTATCTATCCTGACCTTAAAAACATTCATTCAGTGAGGATGTTCTTGCTCTTGAGGGAATAAAGTGAAGATTTACCAGGCTGATTCTGGGGATGGCAGGGTTGATGTACGAGGAGAGATTGACTAGGTTAGGATTAGGTTAGACAAATGAAGGAGGGTCTCAGAGACTTATAACATTCTAACAGAGCGGATGCAGGGAGGATGTTCCCAATGGTGGGGGAGTCCAGAACCAGGGGGTCACAGTCTGCGGATACAGGGTAGACCATTTAGGACAGGGATGAGGAGACATTTCTTCACCCAAAGAGTGGTGAGCCTGTGGAATTCATTACCACAGATCCTACAGTGCAGAAAGAGGCCCTTTGGCCCATCGAGTCTGCACCAAACACAATCCCACCCAGACCTACACCCATATCCCTCTAACCGAAGCATCTCAGGGCACGAAGAGACAATTTTAGCACGGCCAATCAACCTAACCCGCACATCTTTGGACTGTGGGAGGAAACCAGAGCACTCGGAGGAAACCCACGCAGACACGAGGATAATGTGCAGACTCCACACAGACAGTGACCTGAGCCGGGAATCGAACCCAGGACCCTGGAGCTGTGAAGCAGCAGTGCTAACCACTGTGCTACCGTGCCTTACCACAGGAAGTAGTTGGTGTCAAGACATTGAACGTATTCAACAGGCAGCTAGATATATCTGATGGCTTCAGCCAGGCTAATGAGGTTGGCTCACTAGAGTATGAACTATCTAATGATCTTCCTTCCATGCTCACTGGGCACCGCAGGAGCTGGGGTGTATTATTAACCCTGAAAATATGGGATGGGATGGGATGCTGGCCTTCATAGCGAGGGGGATTGAATATAAAAGTAGGGAGGTCTTGCTGCAGCTGTATAGGGCATTGGTGAGGCCGCAGCTGGAGTACTGTGTGCAGTTTTGGGCGCCGCACCTGCGCAAGGATATTTTGGCCCTGGAGGGAGTGCAGAGGAGGTTTACTAGGCTGATACCGGAGTTGAGGGGGTTGAGCTATGAGGAGAGGCTGAATGAACTAGGCTTGTACTCGTTAGAGTTTAGAAGAATGAGGGGAGATCTCATTGAGACGTATAAGATGATGAATGGGATGGATAGGATAGAGGTGGAGAGACTCTTCCTGCTCAAAAAAGACAGTAGGACTAGGGGGCACAGCCTCAAGGTAAAGGGGAGGCGGTTTAGAACAGAGTTGAGGAGGAACTTCTTCACTCAAAGGGTGGTGAATCTCTGGAATTCTCTGCCCGTTGAAGTGGTGGAGGCTGCCTCGCTAAATATTTTTAAGAAACGGGTTGATGGGTTTTTGATAAGAGAAGGGATTAAGGGTTATGGGGAGAGGGCGGGACGGTGGAGCTGAGCCACGACAGATCAGCCATGATCTTATTGAATGGCGGGGCAGGCTCGAAGGGCCAGATGGCCTACTCCTGCTCCTATTTCTTATGTTCTTATGATGTTTTAAATTTCATTTCGACTTTGTTTTTGGTTTGGGCTGTTCCCCCTCCTTTTGGGGAGCCGCCCCTTTTAATTTGCCCTCCACTTAATTTATTATTCCGGTACATAAAAGAGATAACTAATGAGTTTGCCTTCCCGTGCCCGCTGGGCACCGCAGAGGCTGGGGTGCATTACGGACCTCAATAACCACATTTTAATTTTGATGTTTTAAGTTTCCTTTTTGGTTGGGGCTGTTCCCCCTCCTTTTGGGGGGCCGCCCTTTTTTAAGCTGTCCCTCGGTTAAATTTAATTTTGTTTAATTAGCTGGTACCTGAAAAGAACTAGCCGATGAATGTTAACTGCTGGTTAAATCAGGGAGCCTCGTGCCCCTTATTTAAAGCAGGTATGTCAGATTCTCAGCCTGCGTTCAGCAGGAGAGCAACTGGAGAGCTGGCTGTGTACAGATGTATGGTGTAAATAAAGTAACTTGATGACTTTTGCCTCTGTGGGGTTATTACAGTGTAGAGCCTGGGGCGAACGGGATCAAAGGTTGTGGGGAGAAAGCAGGGTTAGGCTATTGAGTTGGACGATCAGCCATGATCGTAATGAATGGCCTCCTCCTTATTTAGATTTAGAACCCTACAGTGCAGAAACAGGCCCTTCGGCCCATCGAGTCTGCACCGAACACAATCCCACCCAGACCCTATCCCCATATCCCTACACATTTACCTGCTAATCCCTCTAACCTACACATCCCAGGACACTAAGGGGCAATTTTAGCATAGCCAATGAACCTAACCCGCACATCTTTGGACTGTGGGAGGAAACCGGAGCACCCGGAGAAAACCCACGCAGACACGAGGAGAATGTGCAAACTCCACACAGGCAGTGACCCGAGCCGGGAATCGAACCCAGGACCCTGGAGCTGTGAAGCAGCAGTGCTAACCACTGTGCTACCGTGCCGCCCACTATCTACCATCCTATCTACCATTCCTCAACTGCTTCACTGGGCAGGGAGTTCCACCCATTGAAAAGCTGAAATTATTATTTTTCTACGTTCATTTATTTTTAATCACACCATTTTGCCCACGGTGCCCAATCACACTGGGTGATTGACCACTCAAGGGAGCCCACCACCAAGTCAATCAAAGAGAGAGTGCAGCACTCAGGAGGAGCAGGAATACATTAGAGAGAACAGTGATGACTCGGAAAGAAGCGACTGACACTCATGTTTAAGAAATAAACATCTATCCTGTCTCGATTCCATCCCAAACCCTTCAATGTGTGGGTTAGGTGGATTGGCTGTGCTAAATTGCCCCTCAGGGGGAACGAGCTAGGGTAAATGTATGGGGTTATGGGGATAGTAATCTGGGATTGTGGTCGGTGCAGACACGATGGGCCAAATGGCCTCCTTCTGCACTTTAGGGATCCTACGATTCTAACAACGGCCAAGCAAACTTCCCGGACTGACTCCACTGCAAGCTGTGCTGTGCTCTCTGACACCTGATGCAACAATTAAAATGATTACAGGCTTCCTGTTACAACACGGGCTGTGTTAAAGAACTGCAAGTCAGACACACCCATTGAACAGCCTGCTCGGAAGTTTCAGGTTGCACCACAGGGTAGAGCGGCTAAAAAAGAACAGGCAGGAGTTTAAACGATGGATAGAGTAAAACATTTACAGCTGCCTTGACTCAAAGAGCTGAACAATTTTAGATTGTAAGCACTGCCCCCATTTTTCCACACTTGTTGGTGATGATTTGGTCTCGTATTTTGTCTCTCCTTCCAATACCGTGTCCTTTTGCCTTGCGACATCGTTCCTTTTGTCATTCTGTTCTCTCCAGCCCTTCCATTCCTTTATTTCCACGTGCCCCCCCCCCGCCTTCTTCTCCACCCTAAACCGCTCTCGTCTCCTTTCCAATCCCGACACCAGGTCACCGACCCGAGACGTCAACTCGGACACCACCCGGAAGACCGGCTGAGAACTTTCGCCACCTTCCGTTCTCATCTCAGAATCCCTACGGTGCAGGAGGAGGCCATTCAGCCCATCGAGCCTGCGCCAACAACAATCTCACCCAGTCCATATTCCACCCCCCCCCCACCAAAAAGGAAGAGGGATTGAAAGGCATAGGTTTAAGATGAGGGTGGGGTGGGGGGGGAGTCTTAAAAGTCTATTCATTAATGTCACAAGGTCTGACTTATTGTCGTCACATGTATTGGGTCAGTGAACAGTATTGTTTCTTGTACGCTATACAGAGCATACCGTTCATAGAGAAGGAAATGCAAGGGGGCAGGATGTAGTGTTACAGGCATAGCTAGGGTGCAGAGAAAGATCAACTTAGTGCGAGGTAGGTCCATTCAAAAGCTTGATGGCAGCAGGATAATGGTAGCAGGGACCCAAAGGGTAACTTCTTCACAGAAGGTGGAGTCCATGCAATGAACTGCCAGAGATGATGGTTGATAGAGATAACACAGAAACATTGGCAAAAAAGAAAGACTTGGATGGGAAGGGATGAGGCCAAGTGCGGGCAGTGGGGGTGAGCTAGGAGAGCACCATGGACTGGTTGGGCAGAAGGGCCTGTTTCTGTGCAGTATTATTCTAATGGCTCGAGAGAAGCTGAGCACCTTTTCTTAATCGCCGCTGTGGGTCTTAGCGCAGGTTGTCCTTGGTTAGAATCAAGAGACACTGCGGGAGGCAAGGTTGTTGTTGTAAACCATTAGAACATAAGAAAGAACATAAGAAATAGGAGCAGGAGTAGGCCATCTAGCCCTTCGAGCCTGCCCCGCCATTCAATAAGATCATGGCTGATCTGTCGTGGCTCAGTTCCACCTTCCCGCCCTCTTCCCATAACCCTTAATCCCTTCTCTTATCAAAAATCCATCAACCCGCTTCTTAAAAATATTTAGCGAGGCAGCCTCCACCACTTCAACGGGCAGAGAATTCCAGAGATTCACCACCCTTTGAGTGAAGAAGTTCCTCCTCAACTCTGTTCTAAACCGCCCCCCCTTTATCTTGAGGCTGTGCCCCCTAGTCCTACTGTCTTTTTTGAGCGGGAAGAGTCTCTCCACCTCTATCCTATCCATCCCATTCATCATCTTATACGTCTCAATGAGATCTCCCCTCTTTCTTCTAAACTCTAACGAGTACAAGCCTAGTTTATTCAGCCTCTCCTCATAGCTCAATCCCCTCAACTCCGGTATCAGCCTAGTAAACCTCCTCTGCACTCCCTCCAGGGCCAAAATATCCTTGCGCAGGTGCGGCGCCCAAAACTGCACACAGTACTCCAGCTGCGGCCTCACCAATGCCCTATACAGCTGCAGCAAGACCTCCCTACTTTTATATTCAATCCCCCTCGCTATGAAGGCCAGCATCCCATTCGCCTTCCTGACCACCTGCTGCACCTGCAAGCTAGGTTTTTGCGACTCATGCACAAGGACCCCGAGGTCCCTCTGCACCGTCGCCTGCTGCAGTTTTTCGCCACGTAAGTAATAGTCCTTCCTACCATTCCTCCTACCAAAGTGGACCACCTCACACTTGCCAACATTAAATTCCATTTGCCATTTCCTGGCCCATTCGCCCAGCCTATCTAGATCCTTCTGCAGACTCTCCACACCCTCCTCACAATTTGCCTTTCCCCCAATCTTGGTGTCATCAGCAAATTTCGACACCCTGCACTCGGTTCCCTCCTCCAGATCATCTATATAAATGGTAAATAGCTGAGGCCCCAGCACCGACCCCTGGGGCACCCCACTAGTCACCAACCGCCAATTCGAATAGCATCCATTGACCCCCACTCTCTGCCTCCTATTTGACAACCAATCCTCTATCCACGCTAACACCCTACCCCCAACTCCATGTCCCCTGACCTTCTGCAATAACCTCGTGAGGTACCTTGTCAAACGCCTTCTGAAAATCCAGAAAGACCACATCCACAGGCTCTCCTCTATCCACTGCCCTAGACACATCCTCATAGAACTCCAGTAAATTTGTCAGACACGACTTCCCTTTAATGAAACCTTGTTGCGTCCGCCCTATCAAGCAATTCCCCTCAAGATGCCTCGCTATTTCCTCCTTAATGACGGATTCTAACATTTTACCTACCACAGACGTTAAGCTAACCGGCCTATAATTCCCCGCCTTTTGCCTGGCACCCTTCTTAAACAACGGCGTAACATTAGCCGTTTTCCAATCTTCCGGCACTTCCCTGGAATCCAGCGACGTCTGGAAAATAACCACCAAGGCATCCACTATCACCTCCGCCATTTCTTTCAGAACCCTCGGATGCATTCCATCCGGTCCTGGGGACTTGTCCACAATCAGCCCCTCCAGTCTGTCGAGCACCACCTCTCTAGTAACAGTAATGTCATTAAGACCCTCCATTCCTACCACCTTTCCATCGCTAACACCCAGCAAATTATTCACGTCCTCCTCCGTGAAGACAGAAACAAAAAAGTTATTCAAGACCTTAGCCATATCCCCATCCCCTACCATTAGCTCCCTTTTCTCATCCTCTAAAGGACCAACGTTCACCCTAGCCAGCCTCTTCCTTTTTATATATTTATAAAAACTCTTGATATCCTTTTTTATATTAAGTGCTAGCCCAGCCTCATAGCTTCTCCTACCCTCCTTTATCAATTTCTTTGTCAATCTTTGTTGACATTTAAACTCTCCCAATCCTCTTCTCGCCCACTACCCTTAGCTACTCTAAACTCCTCCGCTTTTAATTTAACACTTTCCTTCACCTCCTTCGTTATCCACGGCTTATTACCTCTCCTCCTACTGTCCTTTTTAACCATCGGAATAAATTTCTGCTGAGCACCAAGAAAGATCTCCTTAAAGATCCTCCACTGCTCCTCAGCAGACCTACCTTCCAACGCACTCCCCCAGTCCACATTCGCCAATTCTTCTCTCATTCTTCTCTCATACTCTCCTCTATTCAAACAAAGGACACGTGTCCGGGAACCCACTTTCTCCTCCTCCATCCGTTTATTGACTAACCCTCTAATTACGCACACAAAAAGCACGAGGCTTTACACTGGCCTCCCTCTCTGCATACTTTGTCATCACGTGACCTTTACTTACATAGTAGGTGCAGGACGCAACAAAAATGAAAAAGGAGCAAGATTCGTGGGTGCTGGAAATCTGGGATACGGCACTCTTAGATTTCGGAGGGGGGTCACATCAAGGACAGAGAGCCCAGCAGTGTCAACACTAGACTGATCAATAACTGGGCAGCACAGTGGTTAGCACTGCTGCCTCACAGCGCCAGGGACCCGGGTTTGATTCCCGGCTTGGGTCACTGTCTGTGTGGAGTCCGTGTGTTCTTCCCATGTCTGCATGGGTTTCCTCCAGGTGCTCCAGTTTCCTCCCACAGTCCACAAGATGTGCTGGTTAGGGTGCATCGACCATGCTAAATTCTCCCTCAGTGTACCCAAACAGGCACTGGAGTGTGGCGACTAGGGGACTTTCACACTAACTTCATTGCAGTGTTAACGTAAGCCTACCTAGTGACACTAATAAATAAACTTCATTAATTTCTGCAGTCAAACCTTGGAATACTGTGTACAGTCCTGATCCCCCCATTATAGAACGGATATTATTCAACTAGCAAAAGTGCAGAAAAAATTTACTAAGACGCAAAGAGTTACAACGAAGAGGCTGGATTGAACATAAGAACATAAGAACATAAGAACATAAGAAATAGGAGCAGGAGTAGGCCATCTGGCCCTTCGAGCCTGCCCCGCCATTCAATAAGATCATGGCTGATCTGTCGTGGCTCAGCTCCACCTTTCCGCCCTCTCCCCATAACCCTTAATCCCTTCTCTTATCAAAAACCCATCAACCCGTTTCTTAAAATATTTAGCGAGGCAGCCTCCACCACTTCAACGGGCAGAGAATTCCAGAGATTCACCACCCTTTGAGTGAAGACTGGGATTTTTTTTCTCTGGAGCGTAGAATGCTGAGGGGTGATCTTATAGAGGTCTATAAAATAGTAGATCAGCTATATAGTCAATATCTTCTCCCAAAGATAGGGGAGTCTAAAACTGGAGGGCATAGATTTAAGGGGAGAGATACAAAAGGGTCCAGAGGGGCAATTTTTTCCCCCACAGAGGATGGTGAGTGTCTGGAACAAGCTGCCAGAGGTAGTAGTAGAGGTGAGTACAATTTTGTCTTTTAAAAAGCATTTAGACAGTTACATGGGTACGTTGGGTATAGAGGGATACGGGCCAAATGCGGGCAATTGGGTCTAGCTTACGGGTTTAACAAAAAGGGAGCAGAATGGACAAGTTGGGCCGAAGGGCCTGTTTCCATGTTGTAAATGTCTGACTCTAAACCGGTCTCTCAATGCAATAATAGATCCACCTTTCCCTGCGTTGCTAAGATTTTGTTTGATGAGACTTAGCAACAGGATTAAATCAGCAGAAAAGGAATTGTTTGCGTGTGTGTGTGTGTGTGTGCGTGGGATGTAAAATAATGCCAAGGCTTCCAGTTTGAACACCCGCTCAGGATGAAAAACTATTGTTGCTCATCCGTCAAGCCCCATTCAGGCTGGCTTTTGGGAAATCGTCAAGGCTCTAACTCAAAATTAAAATCGCTGCTGCCCTCATGAAGGCGAGGCAAACTTGCTGATATAAATTGGATTCCAAGAGAGATGTAGCAGGGAATGGGGTGGACATATTGCACGCACCTAAGTGGATTGATGGTAAGCTGGTTCAGGTCCCACACGACTGGAACGTCTTTTAGGACAAAATGTTTGTTATTGCAATGACGCTGATTTGAAACAGGAAAAAGGTGGGGGGGGGGGGGGGGGGGGGGGGGGGATGGGGGTGAGGGGGGGGGGGGGGGAGAGCACAGCCCCACCATGCTGAGACCTTTCCCTAGGAGAGCACACACCACTCACTTGTTGTTGTCCTGTGAAACTTGACTTATTATTGTCACATATATTGGGACATAGTGAAAAGTATTGTTTCTCGCATGCTTTGCAGACAAAGCATACCGTTCATCGAGAAGGGAAGGAGAGAGTGCAGAACGTTGTGTCACAGTCACAGTAAGAAGTCTCACAACGCCAGGTTAAAGTCCAACAGGTTTATTTGGAATCACGAGCTTTCGGAGCGCTGCTCCTTCACCAGGAGGGATGATGAAGGGGCAGCGCTCCGAAAGCTCGTGATTCCAAATAAACCTGTTGGACTTTAACCTAGTCTTGTGAGACTTCTTACTGTGCCTCATCCCAGTCCAAGGCCGGCATCTCCACATCAGATTACAGTCATAACTAGGGTGCAGAGAAAGGTCAACTCAATGCGAGGTAGGCCCATTCAAAAGTCTGACGGCAGCAGGGAAGAAGCTGTTCTTGAGTTGGTTGGTACGTGACCTCAGACTTTTGTATCTTTTCTCGATGGAAGAGAGTATGCCCAGTGTGCGTGGGGTCCTTGATTATGCTGGCTGCTTTGCCGAGACAGCGGGAAGTGTAGACGGAGTCAATGGATGGGGAGGCTGGCTTGAGTGATGGACTGGGATTCGTTCACGACCCTTTGTAGTTATTTTTGCGGTCTTGGGTAGAGTAGAAAAAGGGAGGTGGGAAGATTAAGTTGCAAAAGAGAAATTGGGGAAAGCGATATACTATCCCTAAAAAGAAAGGATGACTGCAAGAGAATTTCATGCATATTTTAAAATGCAGTTGAGAAAAAAAAATTATGATTCTTCAGACCTGTTGCATCACTGGGCAGGCGTAAAACAAAAAACACCCCACAAAAAAGACAAAGATCTCCCTTAGCTCATTACAATGCATTCCCTTGCAAACCCAACTCCTCTTCATCAATCAGTCACATTTGGAATGGGTTTATCCCTTGGACAAAAAAAAGCATTTTTATCATTTAAGCAGCGAGTGAATGAGTTCCAGACAAAACCCATCAACTTCTTGGAATTTAAACTTGGGTCCCCAGGGAATAACATTCTGGCTCTTGCTTATCGATGCCCTGTGTTTTATTTTCCCCCTTTTGTTTACACAGCGCAGTGACTCACTCTTCTTTCGAAGATCAGTCTTGCTCTTTGCTGGGTCCATTCCAGTGTTGACATTCTGTCTGTAGCGCAGGGACTAAAATTTAAACAACACAGTCTGACACCCTGTAAAACGACGGCCTAGAGGTATTATCGTTAGACTGTTAATCTAGAAACTCTGCTAATGTTCTGGGGACCCGGGTTCGAATCCCGCCACGGCAGATGGTGGAATTTGAACTCAATAAAAAAAAAATCTAAAATTAAGAATCTATTGACGACCATGAAACCATTGTGGGTTGTTGGAAAAACCTGGTTCACTAATGCTCCTTTAGGGAAGGAAATCTGCCATCCTTACCTGGTCTGGCCTACATGTGAATCCAGAGCCACAGCAATGTGGTTGACTCTCACCTACCCTCAGGCAACTAGGGATGGGCAGTAAATGCTGGCCCAGCCAGCGACACCCATGAGTCTTAAATGAATTTTAAGAGTGCATTGCGAAGAGTCTGAACTCTCTGCACTTGCAGTCTCATGGTTCTGACTACATATCACAGAATTTTGATTGCTTTGACACTTTTCTGAGCAGGGAAAGGGGACAAGTTATTATTTCCTGGGTCTCCTCACCTATACATTAATCCAATCTAAACTGCCACACATTTTGGAAGAACGATTTAACCCAGATTTTCATTTGACGATTCTGTTCAAAGTTGCAAAACGGACTATAAATTTTTCTGGAAAGATTTAGTTACATCATGTACTTTCCTCAATTTAAACAGGGGTGGCACAGTGGTTAGCACTGCAGCCTCACAGCGCCAGGGACCCGGGTTTGATTCTTGGCTTGGGTCATTGTTTGCGCGTTCTCCCCGTGTCCGTGTGGGTTTCCTCCCACACTCCAGAAGATGTGCAGGTTAGGTGCATTGGCCGTGATAAATTGCCCTTAGTGTCAGGGGGATTAGCAGGGTAAATACATGGTGTTTTGGGGATCGATAGTGCCCATGATATGAATTCATCCCATAATGAATTCATCCCATTCATTATGGGATGAATCTATAATCCTTGTTGGATTGGCCATGCTAAATTGTCCCATAGTGTTAAGATGTGTAGGTTAGGTGGATTGGCCATGCTCAGGGTTAGGCAGGAGATTGGGCCTGGGTAGAGTGGTCTTTCAGAGGATTGGTACAGACTCGATAAGCTGAATGGCCTCTCCTGAACAGTCGGGAATCTATTATTTGATTAACGTTTGTAAAGGCGGTTTAGATTTGGGGCTCAAACACTGGGGAAACTTTGCATCACGAGCTGTAACCAACTTCCTCCACAACTTAAAGCCTAAAGTTTCTCCAATATTTCTCAAGAACGTGCATTTCCTATTTCTTGTTCAAACCCAACTTCCGGTTACAAGTTTCAGCCCAAATTAAGCTCCACATGAACGGCTCCTAGATAGTCACTGAGGGAGGCCATTCATTGTGGAACTGTGGTAGTGTCTTCCAAATGTATCAGGCAACAGAGCTCGCTGGGCGGCACGGTAGCACAGTGGGTTAGCGCTGCTGCTTCACAGCTCCAGGGATTTGGGTTCGATTCCCGGCTTGGGTCACTGTCTTGTGTGGAGTTTGCACATTCTCCTCGCGCCTGTGTGGGTTTCCTCCGGGTGCTCCGGTTTCCTCCCACACTCCAGAAGATGTGCAGGTTAGGTCCATTGGCCGTGCTAAAAATTGCCCCTTAGCGTCTTGAGATGCATAGGTTAAAGGGATTAATGAGTAAAATATGTAGGGATATGGGGGTAGGACTGTATCTGGTATGGACTCGATGGGCCGAAGGGCCTCTTTCTGCACTGTAAGGTTCTATGATTCTACGTCCCCATCACGAGTATTGACAGAATCCTGAAGTGTGGGCCTCCACACTCGGGGCAAGTATGGGATGCCAGGGTTCTGAGGAACCCAGGTTGAGACACCCTGGTCTGGAGCACTCTCAGAATTAACCCAGGGGAGACCGTCACTCTCTCGGAGCAAGAGCAAATTTAATGGGGGTGTGTTAATAGGGTAATTAAAAAGGGAATCAACTCCACTGGTGGTCGGGTCAGTAACCCGAGGACACTGTTTTAGGATAATTGACATAGAATTGGAGGCATGTCCATTTACGCAGCGAGTTGTTACAAACTGGGAGGCAGCTTCAACTGAAACTCAAAAGTACTCAAAAAAAAACCGGAGAGATATGCAGGGTAATAGGAAAGGGGGGGTGGGGTGTCTATTTTAATATTTATTATTGTCACAAGTAGGTTTATATTAACACTAATAAAGTTACTGTGAAAGTCCCCTAGTTGCCAACTGAGGGTCAATTTAGCATTGCCAAGCCATGCATGTCTTTCGGAGGAAACGAGAGCACCCAGAGAGGGAGTGGACCTCTGGATTACTCACCCAGCAACACCACCCCCCCCTTCACATACTGTTCCAACATCCCACCACTCCATTCAGCCCATCAAGGCTGCACAGCCCACAATCCCACATATCTACCCTGCTCATCCCCCTGGTGCTATGGGACAACATAGCACAGCCAATCCACCTAACCCGCACATTAATGGATTGGGGGGGGGGGGGGAGGAAACCCACGCAGACATGGGGAGAACATGCAGGCTCCGCACAGACAGTGACCCAAGTCGGGAATCAGACCCGGGTCCCTGGTGCTGTGAGGCAGCAGCGCTTGACCCACTGTACTAACCTTGAACCGATCCCTCAGTACCGGTATGATGGGCTGACTAGCAAAGCTGATTTCTCAATATTGATCAACAGCACAGGAGGTGGTTATTTGGTCCGTCATGCCTGTGCCAGCCCTATTAGCCCCAACACAACACTGCCAAATTGGTCTTCAAGTGCAAAGCATCTTCAGAAAAAAGGGTTGAGATGGGTTCTCAGGCAATAACCTCCCTTTCTCAAATAAAAATCAACCGCACATCATCTCTGAGCCCGTGTGGGGAGTGCTATGTATACCGGGCTGTACAGCAAGTGGCTGTAATCTGTAAACTTGCCCTGTTATCTCTCAGGCATCAACTTACACTGGAATGTTAGCTCAGAGGAGGAAAGACTGATAAAGCCTTGGAGAAGAGCCAAACTCAACCATTCTGGCATCATTCCTCAGACCAAAAACCTGGTCTCTCCGACTAGCAGAGATTCACAAAAACAAGTTAAAAAAAAATGTCAAAACAGTTGTCTAACTATCATTTGCATCACAGTGGCGCAGTGGGTTAGCGCTGCTGCCTCTCAGCGCCAGGGACCCGGGTTCGATTCCGGCCTCGGGTCACTGGGTGTGGAGGCTGCACATTCTCCCCGTGTCTGTGTGGGTTTCCTCCATGTGCATCCCACAGTCTAAAGATATGCAAGTTGGGTGAATTAGCCAATTGCCTCTTAGTGTTCAGAGATGCGTAGGTTAGGGGGATTAGTGGGGTAAATACGTGAGGTTACAGGGACAGGGCCTGGGTGGGTGCTCGGTGCAGACTTGATGGGCTGAATGGCCTCTTTCTGCACTGTAGGGATTCTATGATTAAAAACGTAGAAAAACAACAACACAGAATCCCTACAGTGCCGAAGGAGGCCATTCAGCCATCGAGCCTGCACTGACAGCAAGCTCACCCAGGCCCTATCCCTGTAAGCTCACATACTTAAAGTTGAAAGTAAAGGACGTTTATTTATTAGTGTCACAAGTGGGCTTACATTAACACTGCAATGAAGTTACTGTGAAAACCCTTAGTTGCAGACACTCTGGCGCCTGTTCAGGTACATCGAGGGAGAATTTAGCACCGAACCAGCATGTCTTTGGACTGTGGCAGGAAACCAGAAACCCAAAGGAAACCCATGAGCAGTGAGAACAAGTAGATTCCACACAGATAGTGACCCAAGCTACGAATCGAACTCGGGTCCCTGGCTTAGTGAGGCAGCAGTGTTAACCACCTTGCCGCCTCATTAATCTCCCTAACCTGCACATCTTTTGGACATCAAGGGGCAATTTAATATGGCCAGTCCACCTAACATTCACATCTTTAGACTGTGGGAGGAAACCAGAGCACCCGGAGGAAACCCACGCGGACACGGAGGAGAACGTGTAGACTCGACACAGACACAGTGGCCCAAACCAGGAACCGAACCCGGGTCCCAGGCGCTGTGAGGCAGCAGTGCTAACCACTGTGCCAACCCACTCATCCTTCTCACCTACACATCTTAAAGGCACCAAGGGGCAATTTAGCACGGCCAATTCACCTAACCAGCACATCTTTGGACTGTGGGAGGGAACCGGATCATCCGGAGGAAACCCTCGCAGAGACTTGGGGAGACTCTGAACAGACAGTGGCCCAAGCTGGGAATTGAACCCAGGTCCCTGGCGCTGTTATTGTCAACTAATAAATTCATCAGGCTGGGTATGAGCAAACATTGAAAACAGAAAAAGATTCCAACTTCAAAAGCTCAAAAAAAGGTGCCAAAAAGTTGTTTTCTCTCGTAGTCTGGAATTGATAAGTTTCAGTATCACCGAAACCATATCTCGCCAGCGGAAAATCTGGTCTTTATGAGGAGAAAGGGGTGAAACAGCCAAGGTGAAGATGAAGGATGACAAATGGTATCAGCCTGACAAAAAAAGAAAAAATCTTTCTTAAGCAGAAATCCAGACGTTGCGAACAATGATTTGAATTTGTATAGCACCTTTCATGGTGAGAACATCTCAAAGAGACACACGTGTACTTATTAATTGTTCCTTTCCTGGGACGCGGGTGGTGGCAGAAGGCCAGTATTTATTGCCCCATCCCTAACTGCCCTTTGAGTGGCCATTTCACAAGACACAAGAGCAGAATTAGGCCACTCGGCCCATCAAATTTGCTCTGCCATTCAATCATGGCTGATATTTTTCCTCATCCCCATTCTCCTGACTTTTCCGCATAACCCCTGATCCCCTTATTGATCAAGAACCTGTCTTAAAGACACTCAGTGACCCGGCCTCCACAGCCTTCTGCAGCAAAGAGTTCCACAGATTCACCACTCTCTGGCTGAAGAAATAAGAACATAAGAAATAGGAGCAGGAGTAGGCCATCTGGCCCTTCGAGCCTGCCCCACCATTCAATAGGATCATGGCTGATCTGTCGTGGCTCAGCTCCACCTTCCCGCCCTCTCCCCATAACCCTTAATCCCCTCTCTTATCAAAAACCCATCAACCCGTTTCTTAAAAATATTTAGCGAGGCAGCCTCCACCACTTCAATGGGCAGAGAATTCCAGAGATTCACCACCCTTTGAGTGAAGAAGTTCCTCCTCAACTCCATTCTAAACCGCCTCCCCTTTACCTTGAGGCTGTGCCCCCTAGTCCTACTGTCTTTTTTGAGCGGGAAGAGTCTCTCCACCTCTATCCTATCCATCCCATTCATCATCTTATACGTCTCAATGAGATCTCCCCTCATTCTTCTAAACTCTAACGAGTACAAGCCTAGTTTATTCAGCCTCTCCTCATAGCTCAACCCCCTCAACTTCGGTATCAGCCGAGTAAACCTCCTCTGCACTCCCTCCAGGGCCAAAATATCCTTGCGCAGGTGCGGCGCCCAAAATTGCACACAGTACTCCAGCTGCGGCCTCACCAATGCCCTATACAGCTGCAGCAAGACCTCCCTACTTTTATATTCAATCCCCCTCGCTATGAAGGCCAGCATCCCATTCGCCTTCTTGACCACCTGCTGCTCCTCATCTTTGTTTTAAAGCATCGTCCCTTTAGCCTGAGGTTGTGCCCTCCGATTCTAGTTTTTCCTACTAGTGGAAACATCCTCCCCAGGTCCACTTTATCCAGGTCTCGCACTATCCTGTAAGTTTCAATAAGATCCCCCCCCCTTCGTCCTTCTAAACGCCAACAAGTGCAGACCCAGAGTCCTCAACCGTTTCAGAGGGCAGCTGAGAGTCAACCACATTGCCGTGGCTCTGGAGTCACATGTAGGCGAGAGCGGGTAAGGATTAAAGGACATTAGTGAACCAGATGGGTTCTTTTCAAAAATGGTTTCATGGTTATCATTAGACTTTTATTGAATTCAAATTTCACCATCTGCTGTGGTGGGATTCGAATCCAGGTCCCGAAAGCAGTACACTGGGTCCCATGAGTGTTTTTAAGACTGGGGTAGATAGGTTCTGAACTGGTAAGGAGATTGAAGGTTGCAGTGAAAGAGTAGGAGAACGGGGTTAAGAAAGTTATCAGCCATGATTGAATGGTGGAGCAGATTCAATGGGCCGAATGGCCTAATTTGGCTCCCATATCTGATTACAATACCACTACTCCACCAGCATCTCATGTGGAGACATGGGTAACGGCTGGGGGTGCCAGGAACATCCCAAAATGTGGGGCCACAGACAGGTAGACTGGGTGGCACAGTGGTCAGCACTGCTGCCTCACAGCGCCAGGGACCCGGGTTCGATTCCCGACTTGGATCACTCACTGTCTGTGTGGAGTTTGCACGTTCTCCCCGTGTCTGCGTGGGTTTCCCTCCTGGGGCCCTGGTTTCCTCCTACAATCCAAAGATGTGCGGGTTAAGTGCATTGGCCGTGCTACATTGTCCCTTGGTGTCCTGGAATGCACAGGTTAGAGGGATTAGCGGGATAAATGTGTGGGATTGCAGGGGTAGGGTCTGGGTGGGATGGTTGTCAGTGCAGACTCGATGGGCCGAGTGGACTGCACCGTAGGGATTCTGTGAATATATTCTATGGGTCACAAAGGCCGATTCCTTTTCCCCGAAGGACACGATGACCCAGTCAGAGCTTCATGACAATGCAACATCTTTCCTGGCCGATCTTCCGAGAAGTTCCCAGATTCATGGAGTTCAGCTTCACAATTTGCTTGTGCAGGAATGTGTGGTCGGGAGCCCTGGGTAGCCCAGTGACCAGAGTCTTCACTGCACAAAGGCTTGGGCAGGTAAGCTTCTAGAAGGTTCTGGAAAGGTGGATAGGATTGTGAAGGCCACTCCAAAATGGAGTGGAAGCTACATTTATTGAGCTTGGCTTCAAAACCAAATTTGTTTCCCAGAGTGAATACCTTGCAGGGTAGCTGCAAGGATGGCACCGTGGCACTGCCGACTCACTGCGCCAGATTCCAGTCTTGGGTGACTGTCCGTTTGGAGTTGGCACATTCTGAGGTTTCCTCACACAGTCCCCAGATGTACAGGTTAGGTGGATTGGCCATGCTAAATTGCCCCTTAGTGTCCAAAGATGTGCAGGTTAGGTGGATTGGCCATGCTAAATTGTCCCTTAGTGTCCAAAGATGTGCAGGTTAGGTGGATTGGCCATGCTAAATTGTCCCTTAGTGTCCAAAGATGTGCAGGTTAGGTGGATTGGCCATGCTAAATTGTCCCTTAGTGTCCAAAGATGTGCAGGTTAGGTGGATTGGCCATGCTAAATTGTCCCTTAGTGTCCAAAGATGTGCAGGTTAGGTGGATTGGCCATGCTAAATTACCCCTTGGTGCCCAAAGACGGGCAGGTTAGGTGGATTGGCCATGTTTAAATGCTTGGGGTCATCAGGAGGCAGCTTTGGCAAGATCATCATGTACAGACTCAATGGGCCGAATGGCCTCTTTTCACACTGTAGGAATTCTATGATAGGGCAACAAATTTCAACAAAATCAGATCCATTTAGCGAAAACATTGCTCACTAGTGATCAAGGGCCGCGCAGACCAAAAATTCCATCCCAACTGGAACAGCCAGTCTCGCTAAAAGAGAAGGTGCATAAAAGCTGAGGGGAAGGCACCAACCCCATTTCTGACGGGTTCCCAGTAAGCCACACTGGATACAAGGCAGGGTCACACACCAGGGCAGGGGTGGTGGACAAGCACGAGCGAAGGGTAGTCAGTAACTTTGCATTCCTTTTCCAAAAAGGAGGAAATCTCACCACCGACTCCAAAGTGTGCTGCCCAGACAGGCCATTTGGCCCCACAGGTCCATGCTACACACTAAGAACAATACAGCACAGGAAACAGGCCCTTTGGCCCTCCAAGCCTGTGCTGCTCATAGGTCTAGTTGGACCATTCTTTTGTATCCCTCCATTCCCAGGCTGCTCATGTGACTATCCGGGTAAGTCTTAAATGATGCCAGCGTGTCTGCCTCCACCACCCTACTTGGCAGTGCATTCCAGGCCCCCACCACCCTCTGAGTTATACCTCGCCCCTCTCACCTTGAGCCCGTGACCCCTCGTGACCATCACCGCACGCTTCCTCCCTGATCGCGAGCCATCAGCATATCCTCTACTTTTCCCTTGTGCATTTACACAGCTTCCCCTTATTCACCTCAAGGACGTCACTGGGTAGCAAGTTCTGCATTCTCAACGCTTGGGCACCTCTTATTTTAAGACTTGACACATAAGAAATAGGAGCAGGAGTAGGGCATCTAGCCCTTCGAGCCTGCCCCGCCATTCAATAAGATCATGGCTGATCTGTCGTGGCTCAGTTCCACCTTCCCGCCCTCTCCCCATAACCCTTAATCCCCTCTCTTATCAAAAACCCATCAACCCGTTTCTTAAAAATATTTAGTGAGGCAGCCTCCACCACTTCAACGGGCAGAGAATTCCAGAGATTCACCACCCTTTGAGTGAAGAAGTTCCTCCTCAACTCTGTTCTAAACCGCCTCCCCTTTATCTTGAGGCTGTGCCCCCTAGTCCTACTGTCTTTTTTGAGCGGGAAGAGTCTCTCCACCTCTATCCCATCCATCCCATTCATCATCTTATACGTCTCAATGAGATCTCCCCTCATTCTTCTAAACTCTAACGAGTACAAGCCTAGTTTATTCAGCCTCTCCTCATAGCTCAACCCCCTCAACTCCGGTATCAGCCTAGTAAACCTCCTCTGCACTCCCTCCAGGGCCAAAATATCCTTGCGCAGGTGCGGCGCCCAAAATTGCACACAGTACTCCAGCTGCGGCTTCACCAATGCCCTATACAGTTGCAGCAAGACCTCCCTACTTTTATATTCAATCCCCTTCGCTATGAAGGCCAGCATCCCATTTGCCTTCCTGACCACCTGCTGCACCTGCAAGCTGGGTTTTTGCGACTCATGCACAAGGACAAGGTTTCTCTAGCTCACAAACACTGTCCTGCTCCCTAACCCTGTCCAGGGCTCCCACTAATGTGCAAGGATGACAAGAGATTTAAATTTGTTCAGGGTTTGTGGGCATTGCTAGCTGGGGCAGCATCTGTTGCCCATCCCTAGTTGCCCCTTGAACTGAGTGGCTTACTCAGCCATTTCAGAGGGGCAGTTAAGAAACAACCCCACTACTTGTGGCTCTGGAGTCAAATTAAAAAGGTTTACTGAGTAGGCTTACATTAACACTGCAATGAAGTTACTGTGAAAATCCACACTCTTGGCACCTGTTCGGGTACATTGAGGGAGAATTTAGCATGGCCAATGACCAGCACGCCTTTCAGACGGTGGGAGGAAACCGGAGCACCCGGAGGAAACCCACGCAGACACGGGGAGAACGTGCAAACTCCACACAGGCAGTCACCCAAGCCGAGAATCGAACCCGGGTCCCCGGCGCCTTGAGGCAGCTGTGCTAACCACTGTGCCACCCAATGTCGGCCAGACTGGGTAAGGTCGGCAGATTTTCTTCCCTAAAGTGATATTAGTGAACCAGACGGGTTTTTAGTGACAATTAATGGTTTCATGGCCATTTTTATTCAAGTTTCACCATCTGCCATGAGGAGAATCGAACCCGGGTCCCCAGAAACATTACACTGGGTCTCTGGATTGCTAGTCCAGTGACAATACCGCTACATCACCACTTCCAACATTTTTAAAGAGCAGTATGTCACCCAATTAGGTTGGATGCTCAAAGTACACGTGACAGAAGGTAGTGGGATCAGAGGGTCAAAGTGCAGGGTTACATAGAACATAACAGCGCAGAACAGGCCCTTCGGCCCACGACGTTGCGCCGACCAGTTACAAAACAATGACCCACTAGCCTAAACCAATCCCTTTTCGTCCATAAACCTATCCACAGATCTCTTAAATGCCCCCAAACTAGGTGCATTTACAACTGCAGCTGGCAGGGCATTCCAGTTCCTCACCACCCTCTGGGTAAAGAACCTACCCCTGACATCAGTCCTATAACTACCCCCCCTTAATTTAAAGTCATGCCCCCTCATGCTAGCTTTCTCCATCCTAGGAAAAAGGCTATCACTATCTACCCTGTCTAAACCTCTAATCATCTTATATGTTTCAATGAGATCCCCTCTTAGCCGCCTTCTTTCCAGCGAAAACAACCCCAAATCTCTCAGTCTCTCCTCATAGGATCTCCCCTCCATACCAGGCAACATCCTGGTAAACCTCCTCTGCACCCTCTCCAAAGCCTCCACATCCTTCCTGTAATGTGGGGACCAGAACTGCACACAGTACTCCATGTGTGGCCGCACCAGAGTTGTGTACAGTTGCATCATGATGCTGCGACTCCTAAATTCAATCCCCCTACCAATAAACGCCAAGACACCGTATGCCTTCTTAACAACCTTATCTACTTGATTCCCAACTTTCAGGGATCTATGTACACATACACCTAGATCCTTCTGCTCCTCCACAGTATTCAAAGTCCTCCCGTTAGCCCTATACTCAACACATCTGTTATTCCTACCGAAATGAATTACCTCACACTTCTCCACATTAAACTCCATCCGCCACCTCGCAGCCCAGCTCTGCAACCTTTCTAAGTCACCCTGCAAACTATGACACCCTTCCTCACAATCTACCACACCTCCGACTTTGGTGTCATCAGCAAACTTACTAATCCACCCAACTATACCCTCATCCAGATCATTAATAAAAATTACAAACAGCAGTGGCCCCAAAACAGATCCCTGAGGCACACCACTCGTAACCGAACTCCATGACGAATATTTACCATCAACCACCACCCTCTGTCTCCTATCTGCTAGCCAATTCCTGATCCAATTATCCAGATCACCCCCAATCCCATACATCTGCATTTTCTGCAGAAGCCTACCATGGTGAACCTTATCAAACGCCTTGCTAAAATCCATATACACCACATCAACTGCCTTACCCCTATCCACCTCTTTGGTCACTTTCTCAAAGAACTCGATAAGGTTAGTAAGGCACGACCTACCCACTACAAAACCATGCTGACTGTCTCTAATCAACTCATTACTCTCCAAATAACTATAAATCCTGTCTCTAATAATCCTTTCCAAAACCTTACCCACCACAGAAGTAAGACTCACCGATCTATAATTCCCAGGGAAGTCTCTTCTCCCCTTCTTAAACAATGGGACAACATTTGCTGTCCTCCAATCTTCCGGTACTGTACCAGAGACCAACGACGACCTGAAGATCAGAGCCAGAGGCTCTACGGGGATAGGGCCTGGGTAAGTCAAATTAAAGTTTACTGCGGAAGAAGGCCATTTGGCCCATCGAGTCTGCACTGACTCAGTGCAGACTCGATGGGCCAAATGGCCTTCTTCTGCACTGCAAGGTATTCGAGGAAGTCGCTGCCCTCATTTTAAAAAGCCTATCCCTCCTCTCATCTTCAACTTGTATCTGTCAGGGAGGGAGAAACAAAATTCAGGCCCTCCAAATGAAAAAGGTCCCATTGGAAAGACAAAAATCCAACTGTCCCAGTTTTAGGAAAATGGTGTAGGCCATTCAGCCCTCGGATCCCACTCTGCCATTGAACATCACAGAATCAACTCCATGTTCCTATTGGCTTCCCGAGGTACCCTCACAAAAATCTAACTTCAAATAAGTTCAATAACCCAGTTGCCGCTACTGGAAAATTTCACACAAACAGCCCGAGATCTTCACAACAGCTCAATCCTCGATGCGCTGGTGTCTACAGGCAAGTCTCTGCTTTTACCCAAACTGTTCTCTTCTGACCTGGTGGTAAGGGCCATTTTTTTGCACACTGAATTCGGTTCCTATACTGTTGTCCCAGAGACCTGAGCTGTACATATACTCCTCAAACACACAAGCCCTCAGGTTCAGAGGCAGAATGTCATCTTCCAGAAGTGATAAGGGCAACTGGAACAGCCATTTTAGGGATGGGTAATAAACATTGGCCTTGCCAGCGATGCCCACACCGCAAGTGAGAAAAAAATTGGGAACATTGATATCACCAAGAAGCCCAACACCATCCAGGACAAAGCTGGCACCCAACATCCATTCCCTCCACCACCAATACATGGTACACGGCTGCCACCATCTACAAGATGCACTGCAACAACTCACCAAGGCTCCTTCAACAGCAACTTCCAAACCACTATCACCTGGAAGGACAGGGACAGCAGACACATGCAGATGGTGGTGGTTCCAAATTCCCCTCAAGCCCCACATCATCTTCACCTGGAAACGTATCAGCCGTTCCTTCACCGTCGCTGGGTCAAAATCCTGGAACTCCCTCCTGTCTACCTAACCCACAGAGCAATGGTTCAAGGCAGGGGCTCACCACCATCTTCAGGGAGGCGATGGCCTAATGGCATTATAGCTAGACAATTAATCCAGAAACTCAGCTAATGTTCTGGGGACCCGGGTTCAAATCCCACCACAGCAGATGGTGGAATTTGAATTCAATTAAAAAAATCTGGAATTAAGAATCTACTGATGATCATGAAATCATTGTCAGAAAAACCCATCTGGTTCACTGATGTTCCTTTTGGGAAGGAAATCTGCCATCCTTACCCAGTCTGGCCTACATATGACTCCTGAACCACAGCAATGTAGTTGACTCTCAAATACTCTCTGAACAAGGGCAATTACGGTGCTCAATAAATCATAAGAATCCCTACAGCGGAGGCCATTTGGCCCATTGAGTCTACACTGACCACGCTTTTACCCAGGCCCTATCCTCATAACCCCATGTATTCATCCTAGTTAGTCCCCCTGACACTAAGGGGCAATTTAGAACGGTCTCCTGCTCCTATTTCTTATGTTCTTATGTTCAATCCACCTCACCCGCACATCTCTGGACTGTGGGAGGAAACCCATGCAGACATAAGAACATAAGAACATAAGAAATAGGAGCAGGAGTAGGCCATCTAGCCCTTCGAGCCTGCCCCGCCATTCAATAAGATCATGGCTGATCTGTCATGGCTCAGTTCCACCTTCCCGCCCTCTCCCCATAACCCTTAATCCCTTCTCTTATCAAAAACCCATCAACCCGCTTCTTAAAAATATTTAGCGAGGCAGCCTCCACCACTTCAACGGGCAGAGAATTCCAGAGATTCACCACCCTTTGAGTGAAGAAGTTCCTCCTCAACTCTGTTCTAAACCGCCTCCCCTTTATCTTGAGGCTGTGCCCCCTAGTCCTACTGTCTTTTTTGAGCGGGAAGAGTCTCTCCACCTCTATCCTATCCATCCCATTCATCATCTTATACGTCTCAATGAGATCTCCCCTCATTCTTCTAAACTCTAACGAGTACAAGCCTAGTTTATTCAGCCTCTCCTCATAGCTCAATCCCCTCAACTCTGGTATCAGCCTAGTAAACCTCCTCTGCACTCCCTCCAGGGCCAAAATATCCTTGCGCAGGTGCGGCTGCCAAAACTGCACACAGTACTCCAGCTGTGGCCTCACCAATGCCCTATACAGCTGCAGCAAGATCTCCCTACTTTTATATTCAATTCCCCTCGCTATGAAGGCCAGCATCCCATTCGGCTTCCTGACCACCTGCTGCACCTGCAAGCTGGGTTTTTGCGACTCATGCACAAGGACCCCGAGGTCCCTCTGCACCGTCGCCTGCTGCAGTTTTTCGCCACGTAAGTAATAGTCCTTCCTACCATTCTTCCTACCAAAGTGGACCACCTCACACTTGCCAACATTAAATTCCATTTGCCATTTCCTGGCCCATTCGCCCAGCCTATCTAGATCCTTCTGCAGACTCTCCACACCCTCCGCACAATTTGCCTTTCCCCCAATCACGGGGAGAACGTGCAGATTCAGCACAGACAGTGACCCGAGCCGAGAATCGAACCCGGGTCCCTGACACTGAAGTAACAGTGCTAACTACTGAGCCACTGGTGATGCCCCACGCTCGACAGTCCAACAAAAGGAATATAAAGAAATTCAAAGATGAGCAATGAATGTAGCCAGAGAACACCTACATCCCATGAAATAGAGTTATAGAGCTTGGAAACAGGCCCTTTGGCCCAACTTGTCCATGCCGCCCTTTTTAAAATGCCTAAGCTAATCCCAATTGCCTGCATTTGGCCCATATCCCGCTATACCCATTGTATCCATGTAATTATCCAAATGCTTTTTAAAAGCCAAAATTGTACCCACCTCTACTACTATTTCTGGCAGATTATTCCAGACACTCACCACCCTCTGAAAAAATTGCCCTTCTGGACACTTTTGTATCTCTCCCCTCTCACTTTAAACTTATGCCCTCTCATTTTAGACTCCCCTACCTTTGGGAAAAGATATTGACCATCTAGCTGGTCTGTGCCCCTCATTATAGTATAGGCCTCTATAAGATCATCCCTAAACCTCCTATGCTCCAGAGAAAAAAAGTCCCAGTCTATCCAACCTCTCCTCATAACTCAATCCATCGAGTCCCAGTAGCATACTAGTAAATCTTTTCTGCACTCTTTCCAGTTTAATAATATCCTTCCTATAATAGGGTGGCCAGAACTGCACACAGTATTCCAAGTGTGGCCTTACCAATGTCTTGTACAACTTCAACAAGACATTCCAACCCCTGTATTCAACGTTCTGACCAATGCAACCAAGGCATGCCAAATGCCTTCTTCACCACTCTGTCAACCTGTGACCCCACTTTCAAGGAGCTATGAACCTAGACTAATACGTGAATAGGATGGGAGCAGAGGGATATGGTCCCTGGAAGGGTAGGAGGTTTCAGTTCAGTTGGGCAGCACTGTCGGTGTTGGAGGGCCTTTATACCCTTTTCTTCTTACGGTGTGAGTGATGCTGGCGAGCCCAGTGCGTTGCCAGGCAAGACAAACCCCAGGTAACAACGTTTGTCCAAACTGGGGAAAAAAAAGGAGGAATTGCCAGGTTTGGGTAGAAACCCACATCCTTCAGTTTCTACCAATTGATGGATACGGCGGACAATGAGGGGAAGGGGTGGGTGATTGGAGCGGATAGACCACGGGCTCACTGGGAGTCACCCAGCCTCTGCTATCGCTGCACTCAGCTGACAGGAAGGAAGTGGGCAGAAACCGTAGCAAGCAGCCTCGTTTCGTAACTCAAAAAATAAAGAGAGATGATCACCAGCAAGAAAAAAAAACAAAAGGATGAACAATTTTCCGACAACAACAACAGGGGGCTTGGTAACACTCCCCCCACCCCGGACGCCGCCTGGCACCTGGCGGAAAGTTTTGAAAAGGTCACTTGCAAGAAAGAAAATAGTCAGGACTTCCTGAGAAATGAGAGACCCCCCCCCAACCCCTCATGCGTCAAAACCGGCGCCAAGCCGGCAACAAAGATCACCCCGACACAGGGTTTTCTGTTCACCGTCAACCAACCACTAAGAGGCGCTGGCCCAGTGGTATTATCGCCAGGCCGTTATTCCAAAAACTCAGCTAATGTTCCGGGGACCCGGGTTCGAATCCCGCCACGGCAGGTGGTGGAATTTGCAATTCAATTTAAAAAAAAAAATCCGGAATTAAAGAATCTACCGATGACCGTGAAACCATTGTGTCGGAAAAAGAAAACCCCACCCGGTTCGCTAAGGGGGAAGGAAATCTGCCGTCCTTACCTGGTCTGGCCTGTGTGTGGCTCCAGAGCCACAGCAATGTGTGGTTGACTCTCAACTGCCCTCAGGCAACTAGGGATGGGCAATAAATGCCGGCCCAAGCCAGTGACACACCCATGAATCAATAAAAATTAGCCCAATTTCCTGTAAACCCAAGCCCTCCTGTGTGGCTAGCTAGAATTAGGCAGATTAGGAATCAGCTTTGAAAGAATGTTCCCTCATCAGACTCAAACTCAGCTTTGTAGAGGTTCCTGTCATTCTGGAACATCCCCAGCCGAGTATTCTAGACTAGTTCCCCCCCCCCACCATTTCTCCTGACACTTCTGGCTCAAGGAACAGTTCCACCAGAACAAACCGTCCCCTAAGTGCCTCTTCCCAGTGGCATTAATTCATCTGAGAATGCAGATGGAACAGGCAATTGTAACCCTGGGAGAGCCAGAAGATTGTAACACAGGGCAACTTGGCGCCTCGTGGCGCCAGGGACCCAGGTTTGATTCTGGCCCTGGGCGAGTGTGTGGGGTTTGCACGTTCTCCCAGTGTCTGCGTGGGTTTCCTCCGGGTGGGCTGGAGTCTGACCCGCTCTTGGAGTGAGTGTGTGTGTGTTTGCCTGGCGAATCCAGTTGAGTTTCTGGTCAATGGTAAAACCCCAATGGCAAAGCATTTTGGAAGGATCAGGAGTTGCGAAAGCCTCAATATAGTCTCTCTGTCTTCCTCTGAGTCACTAGCTAGATGGCACAGATTCAAGATTGTTCCATTAAGCACAATCAAGAGAACAATTAAAAACAAAACACTTAAGCTTAACAACATGAATAGGGACATCAATAACATCAAATGCATAATCTACTGGAACTTTCAGTACAAAGAAGTGGTGGGGGCGGGTTTTAGAAGGATGTTTGAGAGCTAGCACAGGTAGAGTGAGACAGCAGGCATTTTTCTAAGAGGAATCCGCTCAAGGTTTTAAGGGGGTTGGATTGGAAAAATTGACCAGGACAGTTTCCACATGTGGCATTAGTCACCAGTACGACAGTCACCAATATACCCAATAAGAGAATTTCAGGAGAAAACTCTTTCTCTAAAAAAAAAGACTGGCAAGAATGTGGAACTGGCTACCACATTTTTTTTTTGAAATAAATTTATTTGTGGAATGCAGGCAGCACACAGTGATTAGTCCTTGCCTCAGCGTCAGGGACCTGGGTGAGATTGCTGCCTTGGGTCACTGCCTGCGTGGAGTCTGCACATTCTCCCCGTGTCTGCGTGGGTTGCCTCCGGGTGCTCCGGTTTCCTCCCACAGACCGAAAGACGTGCTGGTTCGGTGCTAAATCCTCCCTCAGTGTACCTGAACAAACGCCAGAGTGTGGCGACTAGGGGATTTTCACAGTAACTTCACTGCAGTGTTAATGCAAGCCCACTTGTGGCTCTAACAAATAAACTTTAAAAGCATGGGTGCCACTGGCTGGGCCAGCATTTATTGCCCATCGCTAGTTGCCCGAGGACAGTTGAGAGTCAACCACATCGCTGTGGCTTTGGATTTGCATGTAGGCCAGACCGGGTAAGGACGGCAGATTTCCTTCCCTAAAGGACATTAGTGACCCAGATGGGCTTTTCCCAACAACGGGCATCAGTAAATTCTCAATCCCAGATTTTTATTAAATTCAAATTCCACCATCTACCTTGGTGGGATTTGAACCCGGGTCCCCAGAACATTTCTGGATTACCAGTCTAGTGATAATACCACTAGGCCATCGCCTTCCCAAACCATGTAGTGGTTGACCCAGAAACTAGACAAGTACATGGAGGGGGAAAAAAGGGGTGTGCTGATAGGGTTTGAATGGCACTGGATGGGAGGAGACTGGCATTGGACACAGAGTGAGAAGTCTCTCAACACCAGGTTAAAGTCCAACAGGTTTATTTGGTAGCAAACACCATTAGCTTTCAGAGCGCCGTTCCTTCGTCAGGTGAGTGGGGAGTTCCCACTCTCCTGATGAAGGAGCACATTCTGAAAGCTAGTGGCATTTGTTACCAAATGAACCTGTTGGACTTTAACCTGGTGTTGAGAGACTTCTCACTGCGTTTACCCCAGTCCAACGCCGGCATCTCCACATTGGACACAGACCCACTGCGTCAAAATGGTTCACTTCTGCACGGTAAAATTCTGAGACTCTCAAAACACACCAAAGCCAGAAGCATCTATAGAATGATCTTGGCTGCAAATGCAATTCTTAATCTCCAATTCAACAGAAAAATCTTATCAACTGGGTTAAATCAACTCCCTTGTTAATTTACACAATCAAACATAGAAATAACTGTCCAGACACTCAGACAAGCCTCTACCCGATAGTCAACTCACCGTGTAACAACACAACTAAATCGGATGCCAAAAGGCATTGCTGGAACTTGGAAGAGAATGTTGAACAGCGAGTGTTCCCCCACACCAAACACCTGGATTCCCACTAACGCTTGCAAAAGTACAAATCAAACATCAGCCGACACAGAACGAAGTTTATTTTAGTCGTGTCACAGGTAAGGTTTACATTAACACTGCAATGAAGTTACTGTGGAAATCCCCTGGTCGCCACACTCCTGTTCGGGTAACACCGAGGGGGAATTTAGCCTGGCCAATGCACCTTAACCAGCACGCCTTTTGGACCGTGGGAGGAAACCCGTGCAGACACGGGGATAACGTGCAGACTCCACACAGTGACCCAAGCCGGGAATCGAATCCGGGTCCGTGGTTGGCACCCCTGCCTCGGAGCGCCAATGTGCCACCCTAAATTCTAAACTAAGATCGAAACTCGCACCTCACACTTTTCTGAAATAAAAAAATGACTTCCTGTATAAACCACGACAGAGTATCTCGAGAGCCTTTCCAGCCAATAAAGCATAACGGTGACGGCAACGTCAGGGAACAAAAGGAAGAAGAAACGTCCGTATCCAAGTGCGCACAGCAAGATCCCACAAACAATCTGATTATCCGGATACGGCAAAGCGGTTGATAAATAGCACAAAGTCCCAGCTAGTGAAATACAACAGAAACCACAGATGTCAAAAAGCAAATGCTTGCATCAAAGTTGTGCACAGCGAGATCTCAGAAACAATCTGATCAAACAACAATACTAAAATTGCACTGGGTGATGGATAAATAGCAGAATGCCCCAAGGCCCAATGCAGCTAATGAAGTGCGACAGAATGAAGTGCAATGTCGGGAAAAAAAAGCAAGAGAAAGGAAATGCAGCACCCAAAATGTGCACAGCAAGATCCCATAAACAAATAATGCGATTTTAAAAACAATGATTTGAATGTTAAGAGGCGGTGTTGGTGCAGATGAATATTTAGCGAGGCGAGTCCAGTTACTGCCTTCCCTTTTGGATTCTCTCGTGCTCATCATAGATGTACAGTACAGGAGGCCGCCGTTCTGCCCATTGAGTCTGCACTGACCACAATCCCACCCAGGCCCTACTCCTGCAACCCCCCAACACATTTGCTCCCCTAACACTAGAGGGCAATTTAGCATGGCTGTCTAACCGGCCCATCTTTGGGAGGAAACCGGAGCACCCGGAGGAAATCCACCCAGACACAAGGAGAACGTGCAAACTCCCCACAGACAGTGAGCCGAGCCGGGAATCGAACCCGGGTGCCTGGTGCTGTGAGGCAGCAGTGCTAACCCACTGTGCCACCACTGTCCTAATCTCTAAACTGTCTGTGCTTTATATGCTCTGTCTGAGGCCAGAACTCTCCATTCACCTGACGAAGAGGGTAACCTCGAAAGCTTGCTTGCTTGTGAGAATATTATCAAATAAATCGGTTGGACTAAAACCTGGTGTTGTCAGACTTACTGTGTTTACGCCAGTCCAACGCCGGCATACCCACATCATGCCTATTTAATTGGGGCAGGGGACCTGCGGTGGATAATGTACAATCAGCTTTTGCCTCCCTCCACCGGTTATTTGATTTATTATTTTCACTGTATCTCAATAAATGTGACAAGTATTGCTTCTTGCACCCTGTACATACCATTCAGAGAGAAGGAAAGGAGTGCAGAATGTAGTGTTACAGTCATAGCTAGGGTGTAAATCAGCTTAGTGTGAGGTAGGTCCATTCAAAAGTCTATTGGCAGCAGGGAAGAAGCTGTTCTTGAGTCGGCTGGTACGTGACCTCAGGCTTTTGTATCTTCTTCCCCCCTGATGGAAGAGAGAATGTCCAGGATGTGTGGGGGTCCTTAATTATATCAGCTGCTTTTCCAAGGCAGCGGGAAGGGTAGACAGAGTCAATGGATGGGAGACAGGTTTGAGTGATGGATGGGGCTACATTCACAGCCCTTAGTTTCTTGTGGTCTTGGGCAGAGCAGGAGCCCATACCAAGCTGTGATACAACCGGAAAGAATGCTTTCTGTGGTGCATCTGGTGAGAAACGTGGCGGACATGCCGAATTTCCTTAGTCTTCTGAGAAAGTAGAGGCGTTGGTGGGCTTTCTTAACTACAGCTTTAGCGTGGAAGGACCAGGACAGGTTGTTGACGATCTGGACACCTAGAAACTTGAAGGGGTGTGTTGGGTCTTTGATTTTGCCAGATGTTTTTCCCGGGGCAGCGGGAAGTGTAGACAGAATTAATGGATGGGAGGCTGGTTTGTGTGATGGATGGGGCTACATTCATGACCCTTTGTAGTTTCTTGCGGTCTTGGTCAGAGCAGGAGCCCATACCAAGCTGTGATACATCTGGAAAGGATGCTTTCTATTCTGCACCCGTATGAATTGGAGAGAATCATAGTGGACATGCTGGATTTCCTTAGCCCCCCCCCCCGTGAAACTTCCTTCCCTACCAACAAATCCTGGGGTGGAACTTGAACACAGTAAAAAGTCTGACAACACCAGGTTTTAGTCCAACCGATTTATATGTATCAAATAAATCGGTTGGACTAAAACCTGGTGTTGTCAGACTTTTTACTGTGTTTACGCCAGTCCAACGCCGGCATACCCACATCGTGGAACTTGAACTCAGGGCTTCCCAGCTCAGAAATACAGTAACTACCCACTCAGCCCACCCAAGCGAGTTCAGTTAATGTGTTCCCCAAAATTTATTTGGATTCTAACCGTACAGAGCTCCCTCCCCACCCCCAAAATCAAATATTCCTATTTGTATACACTAGCCACCCACTCCCCCAGTACAATCAACTTGGAGCAAAACTCTTGACAGTCAGAAAGTTTATTTATCGGTGTCACAAGTAGGCTTACAATAACACTGCAATGAAGTTACTGTGAAAATCCCCCAGTCGCCACACTGTTTGGGTAACACTGAGGGAGAATTTAGTACGGCTAATGCATGTAACTAGCATGTCTTTTGGACGTAGATCCAGCTGGGAATTAATTGTCTTTTTTTTATATATTGTAATCCTTAGCAGGGAGTGTCCTGTAAATCTGATCCAGTGTTGAACACAGGTCATCGCATGTGAAAAAAGTCACTATTCACCCAATCACTGCCCATGGCCTCCCCTCAACGAGAGAGAGGGAACATGATATTCCAAACAATCCTTGTAAGCCAGAGACTGACGCACAAGATTAAACAAGTGTGTGTGTGTGTTGGGGTGGGGTCACATTCCAGATCGGACAGAGCACTTTGCAAAACACAAAGTCGGTTTTCACAAATTCCGAACAAAATCTCTCTCCAGTGTCTTATCGCAGGACACTGCATAATGCAACTGATTGACACTGTAGCTTAAAGCAAGTACCTGAAGGCAGTTCCAAGTGAGAGACTGCCACAACTTTTGGACCGTGTCAGCACCCATCAGCCCTCACATGACAGTTCTTCGCCTGGAGGCGGAGGTCTACCAGGCTTTTCGGACAGTATAGTCAATCCTGCATTCAAGTAACGCCAAGGAAGACAGCTGCCCCAACACTTGATTCTTTCAGGGGGTGTGGGCATCGCTGGCAACATTCCCCATTCCCCCCCCTCAACGGCCTTCGAGAAGGTGGTGGTGAGCTGCCTTCTTCAACTGTTGCATAGACTCAGAGGTTTACAGCATGGAAACAGGCCCTTCAGCCCTACTTGTCTATGCCATCCCTCTTTTCTAAAAAAAAAGCCCTAAGCTAGTCCCAATTGCCCGTGTTTGGCCCATATCCCTCTATACCCATGTAACTGTCTAAATGCCTTTTAAACGACAAAATTGTACCCGCCTCTACTACTACCTCTGGCAGCTCGTTCCAGACACTCACCACCCTCTGTGTGAAAAAATTGCCCCTCTGGACCCTTTTGTATCTCTCCCCCCTCTCACCTTAAACCTACGCCCTCTCGTTTTAGATTCCCCTACCTTTGGGAAAAGATATTGACTATCTAGCTGATCTGTGCCCCTCAGTTTTATAGACCCTTAGGGGTCATCCCTAAGCCTCCTACGCTCCATAGAAAAGTCCTACCCATCCAGCCTCTCCTTATAACTCAAACCATCAAGTCCCCATAGCATCCTGATAAATCTTTTCTGCACTCCTAATTTAGTAATAGGTGACCAGAGCTTGTACAGTCCGAGGTGTAGCTACAACCACGGTGCTGTTAGAGAGAGAGTTCCAGGATTTGGACAGCAAAGGAAAGGCCGACGTATTTCCAAGCCAGGATGGTGAGAGACTTAGGAGGGCGACTTGCAGGCGGCGGTGTTCCCACGTGTCTGCTGCCTTTGTCCTTCCGGGCGTTAAAGGCCGGGGGTTTTAGAAGGTGCTGCTGAAGGAACGTTATGGAGTGTACCCAAGATGCCTGGTGCGTAATATCCTTCCACCGTCACAGCCAGGGTCGTGTGATGTAGTAGAACAGACCAACACTCAAACTGGGGCCTCCGAGCACGTGGGATTCTCAATTTAGAAAATCCCAGCCGGGGGAAATTGTTTGAAGGGGTGAGTTGAGGACAGAATATTGGCAGGCCTGAAAAGCTGCTGCAAGTAAAATTCACTTGTACCTTTCAAGAGGGAATGTGATGCAAACTTCTTATTAAAGAGAAGTCTTTCCGCAGGATGCGGGCATCGCTGGCTAAGCCGATATTTGTTACCCATCCCCAATTGTCGCTCGAGGTGGTCCTGGTGAGCTGCCTTCCATGCCCACAGTGCTGGTAGGGAGAATGCCGAGAGGCTGAGATAGAGCAGAGAGGATGTTTCCACGAGTGGGAGAGACTAGAACCCGAGGGCACAACCTCAGAGTGGAGGGATGTTCCTTTAAAACTGAGATGGAGGAATCTCTTCAGCCAGAGGGTGGTGAATCTATAGAATAGAACCAAGAATAGAACCCTACAGTGCAGAAACAGGCCCTTCGGCCCATCGAGTCTGCACCAAACACAATCCCACCCAGACCCTATCCCCATATCCCTATGGAGATCATTGCCGCAGTACTAGGACATTGAGTGTCTTGAGGGCAGAGATAGATAGGTTCTTGATCAATAAGGGGATTGAGAGTTATGGGGAGAAGGCAGGAGAATGGGGACAGAATTGTCTCAGCCATGATCGATGAGCGGAGCAGGCTTGATGGGCCGAATGGTCTAATTCTGCTCATATTTCTCACGGTACCCTAAGCAAATAGACTCAGAAGGACTGCGCAGTGGCACAGTGGCTAGCACTGCTGTCTCAATGGCACTAGGGACCTGGGGTCACTTGTCTGTGTGGAGTCTGCACATTCTCCCCGTGTCTGCGAGGGTTTCCTCCCACAGTCGAAAGACGTGCAGGTTAGGGTGCATTGGCCGTGATAAATTCTCCCTCGGGTGTACCCGAACAGGAGCCGGAGTGTGGCGACTAGGGGGTTTTCACAGCAACTTAAATTAGCATCTTAGCACTGGGTGTCACTTTGGGTTGTGGTCGATACATCACGTAACTCTGCTGCCTTATGTTTTTGCAATGGGATAGGCACATGTACCAGCTGGTGCCTAAAGGAGGTTTTCCACCAAGTAGATTTGGGAGAGCTAAGCCAATTTGATCTCTTTCTGTCAAATTACCCAGTGCTTTGTTTCCTCCATTGTATCGTTTCTCAGTAGGAGGCCCCATGGTGCATTGTATCAGGGCCAGTTCCTTGTAATTTGGTCCACTCTTGCCTTGCCAACCTTGAGTTTATGGTTTATGTAAGCCTAGTAGTGACACTAATCTTTAATGAATCACAGGGCAATGGGGGAAAACAAAAGACTGGGTAATTTGATAGAAGGCTTAACTCTGCAAGTCCTACCTGGTGGAAAAACCCTTTTAGGCACCAGATCGTAACCGTGGACATCCCATTGCAAGAACACAAGGTGGCAGAGTTATGTGACGTGTCTACCACCAACCCATTGCCAAGACAATGCCAACTTCATAGAATCCCTACATTACAAGAGGCCAGTTGGCCCATTGAGTCTGGACCCACCCAGGCCCTATTCTCAGAACCCCACACATTTACCCTGCTAATCCCCCCCGACACAAGGGTTAACTGAGCACTGCCAATCCACCTAACCCGCGCCTCTTTCCGACTGTGGGAGGAAACTGGAGCACCCGGAGGAAACCCACGCAGACATGGGGGAGGAACGCGCGGAGCCCACACAGGCAGTGACCCAAACTGGGAATCGAACCCGGCTCCCCGGTGCTGTGAAGCAGCAGTGCTAAGCACTGTGCTGCCCTTAAATAAACTGGTGTGTGTTTTTCCCCTCAAGAACTTCCTGCTTTTGGAATGTTCCACTGAAGCTTTGATTAATCCAAAACAGAAACCTGGGAGGACAAAAAAAAAAAAATCCATTTTAAATTTCCAACAAATTCAAACGAGAATGAGTTTCCTTCCCACGACAAGGTCGGATTGAGTGTAGATGAGGACTGCTGTGTGGCATTCGACCCAAATGACAGTTACAGACAGGAAACAAGTAACAGCCCTCATCCTTTACAAGACAGATCACAATCGACACAAGGCTTCTGTCCCTCCCTTAGCCAAGGGGGAAAAAAATATTTTTTTTTGTAACTTAACAGCCTGACCAGCTTGGGGGTCAATTCGATTGAGTTCTGTGCAAGGCAAAAGATCGGTCTGCGATCAGGTTCAATCCCCGATATTACAATAAAGAGAGAGGAGGACAATGAGTAAAAATGTTAAGACCTAACAGATAAGCACACCAGCTCTGCAGGAAGTCAACACTTCCGTTCAGGCTGAGGTGCTAGATTGTTTGTGCTCCGTGCGGTTTGAGTTCTCGTAAGGTTAGGTCGATGATGAAAATGATTGCATTTACGTAGCACCTTTCTGCAACCTCAGGAGCCACCAACAGCACCCCCCCCCAACCCCCCTTACGGCCAATGGAGTACTTCCCAAAGAGTGGGACGTGGCAACTAGTTTCCTTGGATAGCAGGATAACAACCCTGATACTTTGTTTTTGTTAAGGAAAGATGTTGTTGTCTGAGGGTTAAATAGTGGGCAAGATACTGGGGAGGGTCATAGCATCGCTAGTGGAGAAGAAGGAGGCCTTTCAGCCCATCAAGCCTATGCTAGCTCTGACAGAGCATCTTGCCCGGGCCCACCCCACTCCTGCCCCATCTCTCTAATCCTGTGCATTTTGTAAATTGAGTGCGTGTCTTTATGTGCCCTGTTTGTGAACAGAACTCCCAATTTCCCTGACGAAGGGGCAGTGCTCCGAAAGCTGGTGGCTTTTGCTACCAAATAAATCTGTTGGACTTTAACCTGGTGTTGAGAGACTTCTTACTGTGTTTACCCCAGTCCAACGCCAGCATCTCCACATCACAACCCTGTGCATTTACCATGGCTAACCCTCCCCCAACGTACACATCTCTGGACACCATAGAATAGAATCCTACAGGGCCGGAGGCAGCCATTCGGCCCATCAAGTCTGCCCCGACCACAATCCCACACAGGCCCCTATCCGCAAATCCCCACGTATTTATCCCACTGGTCACCCTGACACTGTGAGGCAATTTAGCACGGCCAATCCACCTAACTAGCATATCTTTGGACTGTGGGAGGAAACCCGCGCAGACATGGGGAGAACGTGCAGTCTCTACACTGACAGCGACCCGAGCCGGGAATTGAACCCGGGTCCCTAGCGCAGTGAGGCAGCAGTGTTAACCCACTGTGCCATCCGAAAGATAATACACCAAGGGACATTTTAGCATTGCCAATGGGCAGCTCAGATGGCACAGTGGTTAGCACTGCTGCCTCACAGCGCCAGGGACCCGGGTTCGATTCCGGCCTCGGGTCACTGTCTGTGTGGAGCCCCCACGTTCTCCGTGTCTGTGTGAATTTCCTCCCACGCTCCAAAGACGTGCGGATTAAGTGCATTGGCCATGCTTAATTACCCCTTAGTGTCAGGGCATTAGCTAGGATGGGGCATGGGTTATGGGGATAGAGCCTGGGTAGGATTGTTGTTGGTGTGGGCTTGATGGGCCGAATGGTCTCCTTCTGCACTGTAGGGATTCTAAAAGAAATTCCACCACACCTGCACATCTTATAGATACATTGAAAATAGGTGCAGGAGTAGGCCATTTGGCCCTTCAAGCCTACACTACTATTCAATAAGGCTGATCATGCACTCAGTATCTAACTCCTGAAAGTACATGCAAACTACACAAGTCACCCATGGCCAGAATTGAACATGGGTTTGTGGCACTGTGAGACACAAACAATGCTAACCACTGTGCCACCCTCTTTTTAGTTTGTTCACTAACACCGCAATGAAGTTACTGTTAAAATCCGAGTCACCGGCGCCTGTTCGGGTACATCGAGGGAGAATTTAGCATGGCCAACGTACCTAACCAACATCTTTCGGACTGGTTTCGGATGAAACTAGGGAGCCCAAAGGAAACCCATGCAGACATGGGGAGAACATGCAGACTCCACGTAGACAGTGACCCAAGCCAGGAATCGAACCGAGCTCTCTGGCGCTGTGAGGCAGCATTGCTAACCCCTGTGCCACCCCACTTTCTTTTACATTGACCTGACAGACATGACCTGGAGTGCTATTTTTCTAAGAAAATTCTCAGCCAAAAGCTGGCACATCCAACAGTGTAGCACTCCCTCAGTACTGAATTGGACCATCAACATGGAGAACGTGTGCATGCGGTCAAATCTCAAGCATAGTGCAACCCTGTAATTCCTTCACTCAAAAGGTTGAAATGTTAGTTTCTTCACCCATTTGGAACCTATTCAGGATTTCACCCAAGGGCTCACTTCTGCACAAGCCCAGACAGGGAGCGATGGTAAAGTATTAATCACAGGGAGATTCATATCACAACTCGACGTATATAGACAGACTCATTCTTCCAGCTGACTCGAGGTCTGGAGCAAGGGCTTAGGTTGGTGCTCAAGGCAAATGGGATGCTGGCCTTCATAGCGAAGGGGATTGAATATAAAAGTAGGGAGGTCTTGCTGCAGCTGTATAGGGCATTGGTGAGGCCGCAGCTGGAGTACTGTATGCAGTTTTGGGCGCCGCACCTGCGCAAAGATATTTTGGCCTTGGAGGGAGTGCAGAGGAGATTTACTAGGCTGATACCGGAGTTGAGGGGGTTGAGCTATGAGGAGAGGCTGAATGAACTAGGCTTGTACTCGTTGGAGTTTAGAAGAATGAGGGGAGATCTCATTGTGACGTATAAGATGATGAATGGGATGGATAGGATAGAGGTGGAGAGACTCTTCCCGCTCAAAAAAGACAGTAGGACTAGGGGGCACAGCCTCAAGATAAAGGGGGGGCGTTTTAGAACGGAGTTGAGGAGGAACTTCTTCACTCAAAGGGTGGTGAATCTCTGGAATTCACTACCCGTTGAAGTGGTGGAGGCTGCCTCACTAAATATTTTCAAGAAGCGGGTTGATGGGTTTTTGATAAGAGAGGGGATTAAGGATTATGGGGAGAGGGCCGGAATGTGGAACTGAGCCACGACAGATCAGCCATGATCTTATTGAATGGCGGGGCAGGCTCGAAGGGCCAGATGGCCTACTCCTGCTTCTAGTTCTTATGTTCTTATGTTCTTATGTTCTTATGTTCTTATGTTCTTATGTTCTTATGTTCTTATGTTCTTATGAAGAGGACATCACTCAGTGCATTTCCCCCTTGCCACTGTCCCTGTCCAAAATCAAACAATTCAGCACAGCCTGGGATTGAATAGAAAACCTTCCAGGATATCTCTGCCTCAGTTCCCCAATGCTGAAGGAGCAAGGACACTTCCAAATCTAATTAAACCCCACAGCATGTTGGAACTCAATATCAGAATTGAGTCAGAGGTCTGTCTCTCACTCCTCTGCTCCTCCTCTTCCACCAAGAGTGTGGAAGTTACAATGGAGCTGTATTAAACACTAGTCAGGACACAGCTAGAGTACTGTGCATAGTTCTAGTTGCCAACACTATAGGAAGGATATGATCGTACTAGAAGGTGCAGAGATGATTCACTAGGATATTGCCAGGCAATGAATCCTAGAGCCTCAACAGTGTAGGAGGCCATTTGGCCCATTGACCCAGGTCCTATCCCTGGTAACCCCATATATTTACATTAATGGTCCCCCTGACATTAAAGGGGCAATTTAGCAACTAACCCTCACATTTTTTGGACTGTGGGAGGAAACCGGAGCATCTGGTGGAAACCCATGCAGACATGGGGAGAACGTGCAAACTTCACACAAGCAGAGACCCAAGGCCGGAATTGTGCTTGGTGCTGTGAGGCAGCAGTGCCAACCACTGTGCCAACCATATGAAGAGAGGCTAATTAGGCTGGGGTGGCTTTCCTTAGAGCAGAGAAGGCTGAAGTGGGGGGAGATCTGATTGAGGCATACAAGAGGGTGGCGAGTGGCTGGAACGAGCTGCCAGAGGTAGTAGTAGAGGCGGGTACAATTTCATCTTTTCAAAAGCATTTAGATAGTTACATGGGTACGATGGGTATAGAGGGATATGGGCCAAATGCAGGCATTAGTTTAGGGGTTTAGAAAAAAAGGTTGGCATGGACAATTTGGGCTGAAGGGTATGTTTCCAATCTGTAAACCTATAGGACTATGATTGAGAAGGATATAGATTGGAATAACTTTTCCCCTTAGTAGAGGGGTCAATAACCGGGGTAAGGTAAGGGGGCAGGAGATTCGGAGGGGATTTGAAGAAAAACCTTTCATCGAGTAGGTATTGGCAACCTGGAACCCACTGCCTGAAAAGGGTGACGGAGGCGGGAGCCCCTCAACATTGAAGAGGCGTTTAGATGAGCACTTGAAACTCCATAACATACACAGCAAGTGCCGGAAAATGTGACGGAATAAATAGGTACAGACTCGATGGGCTGAAGAGCCTCTTTCTGTGCTGCAAAATTCTATGACCTATGCCTATGACATCAGAAGGGATCGGTTCCTGTAATTGTTTCTAGTTTAGAAGATGGGGAACCGAAAGCAACAGATTTTCCAATTGCTTTTTATTCCAAAGGGGGAAGATAAATAAATATTTCAGTAGCACAACCCTATATTTAGATGCGAGGAAGCCAGGTTCTAGATGGTGCTGCACTGGACAGCTCAGTATTCCTTTAGGCATTAAGTGCCTCAACCTGTATCACATTCCAGAGGTGAAACACACGAGCCAACAAGATACTTGGCAATAACTCGAAAACTATTTTCAATTTTATCAGGGTGTTACGAAATGTTTATTAAATCAGAATCCCTACAGTGCAGAAAGAGGCCATTTGGCCCGTTGACCACAATCCCTATCCCCACGCATTTACCCAAGCTGCCCCCCCCCCCCCCCCGACACCAAAGGGTCAACTTAGCACGGCCAATCCATCTAACCCTCACATGTTAGAGTTTAGAAGAATGAGGGGAGATCTCATTGAGACGTATAAGATGATGAATGGGATGGATAGGATAGAGGTGGAGAGACTCTTCCTGCTCAGAAAGGATAGTAGGACTAGGGGGCACAGCCTCAAGATAAAGGGGGGGGGTTGCGGTTTAGAACGGAGTTGAGGAGGAACTTCTTCACTCAAAGGGTGGTGAATCTCTGGAATTCTCTGCCCGTTGAAGTGGTGGAGGCTGCCTCGCTAAATATTTTTAAGACGTGGGTTGATGGGTTTTTGATAAGCGAGGGGATTAAGGGTTATGGGGAGAGGGCGGGAAAGTGGAACTGAGCCACGACAGATCAGCCATGATCTTACTGAATGGCAGGGCAGGCTCGAAGGGCTAGATGGCCTACTCCTGCTCCTATTTCTTATGTTCTTATGTCTGGAGTGTGGGAGGAAACCGGGGCATCCCCCACCCCCCCCCCCCCAATGCAGATATGGGGAGACTTATGGTGACTCCGCACCTGAGACTGGAATTGAGCCCATATCCCTGGCGCAGTAGTGCCACCCACAATGGCACTGTACGCCCAATAATGGACAAAACCAGTTTCCTAACTATTTAATTTCACCAGCTTGCCAACCATGCGACTCTCCGAAGCCACTCTGAATGAACAAGTTAAGACTGTCACCATGTTTATCATTCTCTTGGAGCACTCAGTATGGCCAAACTGGGGTATGGGAGGGGAGGGGGGGGGGGAATGTGTAAAAAGAGAGGGGCATTTATATGGGGAAGGAAGGGTTTACTGCATTAGGAAAGCCAGTGGACATACCCTCTTCCACCTCGGGATAAGCAGCCGGCATAATCAAGGACCCCACTCACTCCAGACATTCTCTCTTCCACCTTCTTCCATCAGGAAAAAGTCTGAGGTGACGTACCAACTGACTCACGAACAGCTACTTCCCTGCTGCCGTCAGACTTCTGAATGGACCTACTTTACACCCTAGCTGTGACTGTAACACCACATTCTGCACCCACTCCTTCCCTTCTCCCCTATGTACTCTACGAACGGTATGCTTTGTCTGAATGGCGCGCAGAAACAATACTTTTCACTGTATCACCATACATGTGACAATAATCAATCAAATCAGATCGCTGTTGCCTCACAGCACCAGGGACCCGGGTTCAATTCTGGCCTCGGGGGTCACTGTCTGTGTAGAGTTTGTACATTCTCCCCGTGTCTGCGTGGGTTTCCTCCAAGTGCTCCGGTTTCCTCCCACTGTCCAAAGATGTGCGGGTTAGGTGGACTGGACATGCTGAATTGCTTGCCCCTTAGTGTCAGGGGGATGAGCAGGGTATATACATGGGATCACTGGGATAGGGTCTGGGTGGGATTGTGGTCGGTGCAGGCTCGATGGGCCGAATGGCCTCGTTTTGCACTGTAGGGGGTTCTATGATTCTAGTGACAACTTATCCACCTTAAGCTCAATGTCAAGTTTAAGAGGTGGAATTAGGTTAAAGTGAGAGGTCAGAACGCATGCAAATATTTTAACATAAGTAGAGCATCTCGATAGCTAACCAACTGTCATCGTCAAGATTCATGAACAAAGACCATCTGAACAAGGTATTGGCGAAAGGAACTGTATCCTGTGTGCAGTTCACACTTACAGGTGGGGAGGAAAGCAATTTTAAACTAAACTCAGTGAGCGGCATCAGTTTGAAACATGGATATGCCAAAGCTTACAAGGTAGATAGAGCATGATAAAAGATCCCACAGAACTACTCAAGGAGCACGCTGAAAGGTCCAGATAGAGTGGACGAGGGGAAGATGTCTCCATAAGTAGGAGAGACCAGGATCTGAGGGTACAGCCTCAGAGTAATGGGACAACCCTTTAGAACCGAAATCAGGAGGAATTTCTTCAGCTGGAGGATGGTGAGTCTGTGGAATTCATTGTAAAGTATATTTATTAGCAGGTTAACACTGCAAAGAAAAATCCCCTAGTCGGCATCTGGTTGGGTACACTGAGGGAGAATTTAGCACGGCCGGTGCATCTAACCAGCATGTCTTTCGGACTGTGGGAGGAAACCGGAGCACCCAGAGGAAACCCACGCAGACACGGGGAGAATGTGTGCAGTGACCCAAACCAGGAATCGATGCCAGGTCCCTGGTGTCATGAGGCAGTAGTGCTAACCACTGCCTGCAGTGTATGTATGATGCAAGAAACAATACTTTTCACTGTATCCCGACGCACGTGACAATAATAAATCAAATCATTATGCCTCCTGGTTCTAGGTTCCTAAAATCAGAAATTATTTTTTTTATCTATTCCCCTGGATATACTGAAAGTGATGTACTCATCACCTAGTATCTCAAAAATCCCCACTTCCTCCCAGCAATTTCCAATTTGAATTCTGTCTAGATGTTGCTTCCCTTTGCTTGACAGGACGCTTGTTAACTAACAGGTAAATGTTGCAAGTTCTCACAAGCTGTTGGTCCATGATGCAATAACTCACAGGATAGTGGCTTATTGCCCAAGTCAACACCACTCCTCCAAAACAGTGCAGTATGCAAAGCTGAACTAATGCTAAGGAGCCAGGGCTGTTTCATGGCGCTGCCACGGGAGATTCATTTCGGGGGAAATTTAATACCTCCCCATAGCCACCCTCCGCCCACTCATCCACGTGCTGCAGCTGGCGTCACCAGCTCCCGACATGCCACTGCTGATGCCATGGGGCTCGATCCCTCTCAGCACCCCCATTCCTCTGTAACCTCTCCAAGCCTCACCGTCTGTTCACATCTCCAACCTTGGCCTCTCGCCCCCCCCCCTTCACCGAGCTCGAGTTCATTTCTCTGGAGCCACTCTCACACCAGCACCTTGGGGCTTTCCATCCCCACTGATCACCCTCACCCTGCTCTGAATGATCTTCGATTAGCCCCCGTCTTGTTTGTACCTGGACGGAGTGATTGGGGGCGGGTGGGGGGGGAGGATAGTGTTCCATCAAACTACCCAAGATGCTGTAGCCACATCAGTAGCCTTTGCAACGGTGGCACAGCGGTTAGCACTGCTGTCTCACAGCGCCAGGGTCCTGGGTTCAATTCTGGCCTCGGGTCACTGCTTGTGTGGAGTTTGCACATTCTCCCTGTGTCTGCGTGGGTTTCCCCACACTCCAAAGATATGAGAGTTAGATGGATTGGCCATGCTAAGTTGTCCCTGGTGCCAGGGGACAGTGGGGGTTAGGAGGGTAAATATGTGAGGTTAAGGGAATAGAGCCTGGGTGGGATTGTGGTTGGTGCAGACTCAATGGGCCAAACGGCCTCCTTCTGCACTGTAGGAATTCTATGATTTCCTCTTGGTGCTCTGGTTTCCTCCCACACTGAAAGTGTGCTGGATTGCCCATGTTAAGTTGCCCTTTGGTGCCCAAAGGTGTGTAGGCTAGGTGGATTGGCCATGCTAAATGTGTAGAGTTACAGGGATAGGGCCTGGGTCAGAAATTCTGTCAGTGAGTTGGTGCAAGCTCAATGGGCCAAATGGCCTGTTCCATACCATAGGGGATTTTATGATTCTACCAATGGGTCAAGATGTTGTAAGAATCTTAAAGCCAGAAGAAAGACTTTTGGGTTAAAGACTCAAACCAGGTTATAAATATGATCATCAAGGCGAGGGTTCTGATACTGACTATCCTGTCCGGTGTACCATTTTTACCAAAGCTTCATGCAATCAATTCTTTTCTTCCCCCCCCCCCCACCTTAAAATTACATTATCCACTAACTACCTGGAGAAATAACAGTCGAGTATATGGTGACATGATTAGCCCACCAAGAGTGGGCTCTTGACATGGCTTGGCTAATTGGGGGGGGGTCTTCCCGTAGTCCCTAATGCAACCTGGAAATCATCCCACGTTTCCTGCTCAAGGACAATGTCAAACATATTGTTGGGTGGGGGGGGGGATGATGGTGGGAGCAGATAACATAACATGTCCCCTCATGGGAACAGGAGTTGCTGGAAGCTGCTCATTTCCTTCACACACCCCCCTCCCCATCCCAAAAGGAGAAAGACCCAGATTAACACCAGGCCACAAGATTGTTTCCAAAGCACTTTGGGGCAATGGAGTAATCCAACGAAGCTTTGTCACTTCTGCAGTGCAGAAAACGCGTCAGCTAGCGTGTGGGAGTTGAGTGAGTGAGTGATAAGGTTTGCACAGTGAGCTGTCAACCTTTGCCAATACAAATGTCTGACTGAACGATGAAGCATGTTTGGGGTGTGGGGGGGGAGGGGGGGGGGGAAGAGATGGAAGAGACAGGCCCATTCTCGCCCCCTCCGCAAAATTCAGACCCTCGGGTTTGACGATGGAAAGCAGGTGCCAGAAATGAAAATCCCTCCCAGATTCAACAGGCTGTGCTCTGTGTCCCCACCACTGGTTAACGAACCAGCTACACCCCAGAAAGAGACCAACTCCCTGCTCGTGAACCGAGGACCATAAACACTGCTCGATAAACCCCACTGGAGGGAACGTGGCAGGATGTGGGAGTGGGGAGAGGGTTCTGCCTGCGGTGAGCAGTTCGGAGACAGGGAAGGAACGAGTTACAAAGGCGTACTTTTGAATCTTTAGCTGATTAGCATGCATAGGTTTTAGCGGAAGGAAGAACGTGCATTTACATAGCGCCTTTCACCACCTCAGTGTTGTCAAAGCGGCCCAAAGCCAATGAAGAACTTCTTTGAAATACATCAGCCAAACCGCGCACAGCAAGACCCCACAAATAGCAAATATTCAGATACACGTTTTGTAGAATCCCTACAGTGCCAGTAATAGGTCATTCAGCCCATCAGGCCCATACTAACTCTCCAACAGAGTGTCCCACCCCAGATCCTATAACCCCCTGCTAATCCCCCTAACCGACACATTTTGATACACTAAAAGGGGCAATTTAGCATGACCAATCCACCCAACTTGGTACACTAACGATGCATCTAGCAAGGCCAATCCACTCAATCTACACATCTTCGGGCGCTAAGGCACAATTTAACGTGGCCAATCCACCATCTTTCGGACTGTGGGAGGAAACCGGAGCACCCGGAGGAAACCCACACAGACATGGGGAGAACATGCAAACTCCACACAGACAGTCACCCAAGGCTTGAATCGAACCCTGGTCCCTGGCACTCTGAGGCAACAGTGCCAACCCACTGTGCCTCCTTAACCGTTAGGTGAAGGAAATAAATAATCTTCTGGAATTTGATGTAAACTGCCCTTCTCTCTCCCTTTCTCTGCATCCTTTACATCCACCTGATTCAGTTTTAAATCACAATTTAGCTCTGAGCATTGCTTCATTCCCACTCTTTGGTCTGCAATTTTAATCGCCAGCCCATCCAGATAGCTGTTAAAGAGATCCCTGTAGCTATGATAACTGCCTCACCTTCCACAATGCACCCTCAGGCTAAACAATTCTCAGAGAGAGAGAAAAAAAACACACACAAGTAACTCCACATGTGATGTGTACGGGCAAACACTTAAGTCTAGTTTCAGGTCAGCAACCCACACAAGACTGGCAACAATCCCCCAAGTAACCAAAACCTCCCCCCCCCCCAACCCAAACTGATAGACTTGTGTGTGTGTGTGTGTACAGAGTACAGTTAAGCGAAAAAGCTACTGGAAAATCTTACACACACAAAATTTCAAAGCAGTCAGCTAAGATTAAATTGTATCCTCATGGGATGCCCAAACCACACGCAAGAAGTAGTTTTTAAGCAAAAAAGTTACAGCCTGTTGACACCCACTTCTTAAGAGGGAAAAAAAAAGTCAAGATTAATTCTAACCGACATTAAAAACACACGGGTCATAAAATATAGAGGGACAGGTTATTAGCAGCAGATTCTTTTTAAGAGTAAGGCTGAGAGAACAGGGGTAAACGGTGTTGAAGAAATATTGCAATATCTGGACACACAATTAAGGGAAATGAAAGAGGAACTCTTAACATCTGACTTAAAATAATTCAAACAGCACATGTGGAATTATTGTAACATTGTTAACTAAAAGTTCAAATCTGGTCGGGGGGGGAGGGAGACACAGAAAATAAAAACTTTTTAAAACTTCAGAAAAAGTTTAGTGAGAAAAGTTAGAGCTGTGACTTACCCATCCCCCACCACCACACATTTAATGGCCTGCATTTTCCAAACTGGATGTAGTGAAGGCTTTCAAAGTCTCCCAGAAATTAAAGGTTAAAATTTAGAATGAGGGAGACAGGACAAAGTGCCACTGGAAAAGGAGGATGAACTGTGAGGGAGGGAAAACAAGCGGTTAAAGAGATGCACCAAACTCTCTGTCTCAAACTCAGCCACCACCCTAACTCTGCGCTGCTCCTTTAACCAAACATGAACCCTGGCTCCCACACTCCCTCCACCCCACCATTGGCCAACCCTGCCCCCTTCTGTCTCTGACTGGTTCTCTCTGGTGTCAATCATGACCAGCAAGTTGGCCTGTCTCTCCTGTCAATCATTGGGCACCTGGCCCCGCCTCCCCTCTACCTGATTGGACAGCTTCCCTTTTAGGGGAGGGACTCCCCGAGCTGTCAATATGGGAGCAATCACCTCCATAACTTGCAATTTGCCTATCAATGCTGATTTAAACTGCAAGTGGTAAAATCAAATACTCTATCTCTCTGTGTGCCTCTCTGTTTCCCTCTCTCTCTGGGTGTCTGTGTGTATGTCTTACTCTGTCTCTCTTTCTCTGTGTAGGTCTCCCTCTGTCTATGTGTGTGTCTCTGTGTCTGTGCTGGTCCCTTTCTCTCTGTCTGTTTGTCTCTGTCTCTCTTTCTCTGCCTGCATGTGTGTCAGTCTCTCTGTGTCTGTGTCTCTCTCTCTTTCTGTCTCTCTCTGAGTCTGTGTGTGTGTGTGTGTGTGTGTGTCTTTCTCTCTCTGTCTATGTTGGTCTCTCTCTGTCTCTGACTCTCTGCCTGCATGTTTTTCTGTTTGTGTTTGTGTCAGTCTCCCTGCCTTTGTGTGTGTCTGTCTGTCTCTCTCTGTCTGCGCCAGTCTCTCTCTCTTTCTATCTCTCTCTCTCTATGTCGATCTCTCTCTCTCTGTCTCTCACTCTCTGTTTGTGTCGGTCTCTCTATCTCTGTCGATCTCTCTCTGTCTCTCACTCTCTCTCTGTTTGTGTCCGTCTCTCTCTCTCTCTCTCTCTCTATCTCTCTGTCAGTCTCTCTTTCTCCCTCTCTCTGTCTTACTCTTTCTCCCTCTCTCTGCCCATTCATGTCTCCAGCTATCAAAATGTTTCAACGGTTACATAGAAGGTGACGCAATGGCATAATGATAGAAATCCCTTATAAACTGTATAAAATGCTAGAGGACTGTGTGCAGTTCTGGTCACCACCCTATAGGAACGACCTGATTTGATTTATTATTGTCACATGTATATCGTGAAAACTATTATTTCTTGCACACTATACAGACAAAACATATTGTTCCTAGAGTACATAAGAGAGAAGGAAAGGAGAGGGTGCAGAATGTAGTGTTACAGTCATAGCTAGGGTGCAGAGAAAGATCAACTTAATATATAATAGGTCCATTCAAAAGTCTGACAGCAGCAGGGAAGAAGCTGTTCTTGAGTCCGTTGGTACGTGACCTCAGACTTTTGTATCTTTTTCCCAACAGAAGAAGGTGAAAGAGAGAATGTCCGGGGTGCGTGGGGCCTTTAATTATGCTGGCTGCTTTTCCCAGGCAGTGGGAAGTGTAGACAGAGTCAATGGATGGGAGGCTGGTTTGTGCGATGGACTGGGTATGTTCACAACCCTTTGTAGTTTCTTGTGGTCTTGGACAGGGCAGGAGCCCATACCGAGCGGTAATACATCTGGAAAGAATGATTTCACTTGAGAGGGTGCTGAGGAGATTCACCAGGATGTTGCAATGAGTTAGAGAAGCCCAACCCTGCAAAAGGAGGCCATTCGGCCCATCAAGTCTGTACTGACAACAATCCCACGCAGCCCCTATCCCTGTGACCCCACGTATTTACCCAACTAATCCCTCTGTCATTAACAGGCGGTTGGACAAGGCCAATCCACCTAACCCTCACATTTTTGCGCAATGGGAGAAAACTGGAGCATCCAGAAGAAACCCACGCAGGCATGGGGAGAATGTGCAAACTCCACACAGACAGTGACCTGAGGCTGGAATTGAACTGGGGTCCCTGGCGCTGCGAGGCAGCAGTGCTAACCACTGTGCCATGGTGCCATCTTACGGGCAAGTGGGCGAGGACCTGGCAGATGGAGTACAATGTTGGCAAGTGTGAGGTTATCCACTTTGGCAGGAATAATAGTAGGAGGGATTACTATTTAAAGGGCGAAAAGCTGCAGCATGCTACGGTGCAGAGGGACCTGGGGGTCCTTGTGCATGAGTCGCAAAAACCCAGCCTACAGGTGCAGCAGGTGATCTGGAAGGCAAATGGGATGCTGGCCTTCATAGCGAGGGGGATTGAAAGCAGGGAGGTCTTGTTGCGACTGTACAGGGTACTGGTGAGGCCGCAGCTGGAGTACTGTGTGCAGTTTTGGTCGCCGCACTTGCGCAAGGATATTTTGGCCTTGGAGAGAGTGCAGAGGAGGTTCACTAGGCTGATACCGGAGTTGAGGGGGTTGAACTATGAAGAGAGGCTGAATAGACTGGGCTTATACTCGTTGGAGTTTAGAAGGATGAGGGGGGATCTTATTGAGTCGTATAAGATGATGAAGGGGATGGATAGGGTAGAGGTGGAGAGATTCTTCCCGCTCAGAAAGGACAGCAGGACTAGGGGGCACAGCCTCAAGATAAGGGGGTTGCAGTTTAGAATGGAGTTAAGGAGGAACATCTTCACTCAAAGGGTGGTGAATCTCTAGAGTTCTCTGCCCATTGAAGTGGTGGAGGCTACCTCGCTAAATATATTTAAGACACGGGTAGATAGGTTTTTGGTAGGCAAGGAGATTAAGGGTTATGGGGAGAAAGCGGGAAAGTGGAACTGAGCCACTTCAGATCAGCCATGATCTTATTGAATGGCGGGGCAGGCTCGAAGGGCTAGATGGCCTACTCCTGCTCCTATTTCTTATGTTCTTATGAAGAGAGACTGGTTAGACTGGAGAAGAGAAGGCTGAGAGGGGCAACCTGATGGAGGTGTACAAAATAATGAGGGATTTAGAGAGGGTAGATAGGAAGGAGCTTTTCTCCTGAGTAAAGGGGTCAATAACCAGAGGAAATATAAGGTAAGGGGCGGGAGATCTGAGGAAAGGCCTTTTCACCCAGAGGGTGGTGGGAATCTGGAACTCGCTGCCTGGGAGGGTGGGAGAGGCAGGAATCCTCACAACATTTAAGAAGCATTTAGATGAGCGCTTGAAACACCACAGCATACATGGCCAAGAAACAAGTCTTGGGAAATGGGATTAGAATGGATAGGGGCTTGATGGCATGATGGGCCAAAGGGCCTCTTTGTGTGCTGTAAAACTCTGACTCTTTGGCTTGCAATGACCAAGGACGGTATGGTCAGTTGGACTGGTAATCCAGACACCCAGGCTCTGGGGACATGGGTTCAAATCCCACCACGGCAGCTGGTGGAATTTAATTTTGATTATTAAATCTTTTATAACCATGGAAACAATGTCAGAAAAACCCATCTGGTTCACTAATGCTCTTTAAGGATGGGGGCAGCTCCAACAACACTCAAGACGATTGACACCATCCAGAACAAAGCAGCCCCATTTGATTGGCACCACATCTACAAACATCCACTCCCTCCCTCACCGACGCTCAGTAGCAGCCGTGTGTACCGTCTACAAGATGCACTGCAGCAATTCACCAAAGATCCTTAGACAGCACCTTCCAAACCCACGACCACTTCCATCTAGAAGGACGAGGGAGCAGATACATGGGAACACCACAACCTGCAAGTTTCCCTCCAAGCCACTCACCATCCTGATTGGGAAATATATCGGCCGTTCCTTCACAGTCGCTGGGTCAAAATCCTGGAATTCCCTCCCTAACGGCATTGTGGATCAAACCACAGCACGGGGACTGCAACGATTCAAGAAGGCAGCTCACCACCGCCTTCTCAAGGGGCAACTAGGGATGGACAATAAATGCTGGCCCAGCCAGCGATGCCCATGTCCCACGAATGAATTATTAAATATAAAACCTCCCTCCCTTTGTCAGTTCTCCAAGGCGGCCTCCAAGACACATGACAACGCAGAATGGCTGAGCAGAAACTGATGTCCAAGTTCCGTGCGCATGAGGACGGCCTCAACCCGAACCTTGGGTTCAGGTCACACAATGTGTAAGCCCCACAGTTAGAAAGGGTTTGCAAAATCCTACTAACTGTCTCGGCTGGAGACAATTCACATCTCTTCAATCTGCAATTATCCCTCCACTCACATTGTCTGTATCTATAAAGACTTGATCACCTGTTAAGACTCGCATTCCAACCATCATTTTGCGATTGTGTCTCTGCCTATATATATAGAACGCATAGAACCCTACAGTGCAGAAACAGGCCCTTCGGCCCATCGAGTCTGCACCGAACACAATCCCACCCAGACCCTATCCCCATATCCCTGCTAATCCCTCTAACCTACACATCCCAGGATACTAAGGGGCAATTTTACCATAGCCAATGAACCTAACCCGCACATCTTTGGACTGTGGGAGGAAACCGGAGCACCCGGAGAAAACCCACGCAGACACGAGGAGAATGTGCAAACTCCACACAGGCAGTGACCCGAGCCGGGAATCGAACCCAGGACCCTGGAGCTGTGAAGCAGCAGTGCTAACCACTGTGCTACCTTGCCGCCCAGAATATATGCCCTGTTTGTGAACCCAACTCTCCACTCACCTGATGAAGGAGCAGCGCTCTGAAAGCTGGTGATACCAAATGAACCTGTTGGACTTTAACCTGGTGTTGTTGGACTTCTTACTGTGCCCAACCCAGTCCAACGCCGGCATCTCCACATCAGTTAAGACCAGCAGTGAGATATTGGAAAACGCGGACTCTGTTCCATTTCCTGAGCTTCCTCTGGGCAAAGGCACTTCATCTCCAAGGTGCCTGTTCATACTCCGGCTGATGGAGGGGAAAGACTGAAGGGCGGGATCTGAAACCGGTGACGAAGGTTAGAGTTTACCAGGCAATAGTGAAAAGCCAGTGTGTTATCAAATAAACCTGTTGAACTCTAACCTGGTGTAGTGAGACTTCTTACTGTGCTTACCGCAGTCCAATGCCGGCATCTCCACATAAAGAACAAAGAACAAAGAACAAAGAACAACACAGCATGGGAAACAGGCCCTTCGGCCCAACGAGCCCGCGCCGCCGTCCCATTGTCAGTGACCTATTCATGTCTATGCCTAATGTGTGAGGATCAGGGAGGTCCAATATAGGGACAATTTGTTACCCAATCAATCAGCCTAAAAGCACATTTTTGGGATGTGGGAGGAAACCGGAACACCCGGAGGAAACCCACGCAACCATGGGGAGAACGCGCAAACTCCCACGGACACAGGCCCAAATCCATGTGTCCGCACAGCAGCAGAGATAGTCTCTGAGCTGTCATGTTGCCCTCGAGATGGTCCAGTTTACGCACACCAATGACATGAAGCAGTAGGCAACTCCCGAAGCAATATCCAAGAGCAGCCCACCACAACCTGCCGCACGCATGCCCCTTGCTGGACTTAAATACCTGTGGACAAAAATTCATTATTAAAAAGACTCTATATCCCTGAGGCTAAAACTGAATCCCAAGCCTTCAATGTTTAGTAAGGCCTGCTGTATCCCCCTATATGTAGACCGCTCATGTGGCTGTCCAAGTGACTCTTAAACAACCCCAGCGTGCCTGCTTCCACCACCTTACTCGGCAGTGCATTCCACATCCCCACTACCCTTTGTGTGAAAAACTGCCCTCTAATATTAGTCTTATATCTAGCCCCCCTCACCCTAAGCCTGTGACCCCTCGTTCTATCCATTTCTAATAGCGGAAAAAGCTTACCACCATTTACTCTATCTATCCCCTTCATAATCTTATAAACCTCTATTAGATCCCCCCTCAGCCGACGTCTCTCAAGGGAAAACAGCCCAAGTGCATTCAATCTTTCCTCGTAAGACAGCCCTTCCATACCAGGCAACATCCTGGTAAATCTCCTCTGCACTCCAGGATCTCTACATCCTTCCGGTAGTGCGGCGACCAGAACTGGACGCAGTACTCCAGGTGAGGCCTAACCAACGTTCTATACAACTGCAACATCAGACTCCTACTCTTATATTCTATACCCCTTCCTATGAAGGCTAACATACCATACGCTTTCCTCATCACATTCTGCACCTGCACCGACACCTTCAGGGACTTGTGTACCTGCACCCCCAGGTCTCTCTGCGTATCTATACTCCGGATAGTTCTACCTTTTATCGTATAACTCCCCTCCACATTATTCCGGCCAAAGTGTCATGGCTAAGTGTGACTCCAGAGACACAGCAACGTGGTTGACTCTCAACTTGGGAAAAAAAAAACAAGAGTTCTTCCTCGGACCATGCCTGACACATGTACCAAATTTCCTTGTAATCCGTCCATTCCTTTTGGAGATATATTGTCTACAAGCCAACAGACAAATGGACCAAGGAGTGAAAGCATTTACCCCCCCATTCACTTTCAGTGGTGGAGGTAGTTAACGGTTGATTCAGCATCAATGACCATTTTCTGGAGGTGAATAAAACTTCTGCTATTTTTTTTGTGTAGGAAATGACGATTGATAAATCCACCACGCACTCAGCCAGTTGTTGCTTTCAGCACAATCCCCAGCTGACAGCGGATTTCCTTCCCGAAAGGGACATTAGTGAACCAGACGGGTTTTTCCGACAACCGTTTCGTGGTCATCCGTAGACCCTTAATTCCAGGCGTATTTTGTCTGCACTGCAATGGCTGGATTGTCAGCACGTACTTGCTGTAGTTCAAACTCTGCTTTGACAAATGAAACGTTGTTCCGTACTAGTTGGCTTCCTGAGTTATTACAGCGGGAGTTGAGGATCAGCCAGGATTTCATTGAAAGGTGGGGCAGACTTGATGAGCTAAATGGCCTCCTGCGTCTGACTCCCAGCAAGGATGGGAATACACAGCATGAAAGGCCATACCCAAAATCCCAAACTTTCTGTCCCTTCCAGGGGCCTGATTGGACGGCTGTACATTAACTCAACTCAACATTCCCCAGAATCGGAATACTGGAATCTGCAACATAGGACATGACTGGACAGGGTACTGGACACAATCCAGAGCTCCCATCTGTAACCCACCCTATGGCAGTGCTCCCAGATTTTACTTGAGTATGAAAAAAATCTGCCTCGTGGCGCATAAATATCACACGACAAAACATGTCAATGAAGAAAAAGCCTCCGGAATTCCCTCCGCAGGCCAAAATACTTTGCAACCTTATTTCTTATTCGTCCAAGAGATGTATTTACTGCCCATCCCTAATTGCCACTTAAAAAAGTGGTGGTGAGCTGCCATTTGAACCACGAGAAGTCTCACACAATGAAGAAGCATCGCTCCGAAAGCTCCCAAATAAACCTGTTGGACTGTAACCTATTGCTGTGAGTCTAGGGTGGGTGGCACAGTGGGTTAGCACTGCTGCTTCACAGCTCCGGGGCCCTGGGTTCGATTCCCGGCTCGGGTCACTGTCTGTGTGGAGTTTGCACATTCTCCTCGTGTCTGCGTGGGTTTCCTCCGGGTGCTCCGGTTTCCTCCTACAGTCCAAAGATGTGCAGGGTTAGGTTGATTGGCCGTGCTAAGAAATTGCCCGTTAGTGTCCGGGGATGTGTAGGTTAGAGGGATTAGTGGGTATAATATGTCGGGATATGGGGGTAGGGCCTCAGTGGGATTGTGCTGGGTGCAGACTCAATGGGCCGAATGGCCTCTTTCTGCACTGTAGGGTTCTATGATTCTTACTGTGCTTACCCCAGTCCCTCGCCGGCATCTCCACACCTTGAACTGCTGAAGTCCCTGAGTTGTAGGTAGACCCACAGCGCTGTTAGGTTTGATTTGACACACTACCAGGAAGATGTAGAGTCTTTGGAGGGAGCATAGAAAAGGTTTACCAGGATGTCGCTGGTGTGGAGGGTATTAGCTTTGAGGAGAGATTGAATAAATTGACAAAGGGTCATCTGGACTTAAAATTCCAGCAGGTCTGGCAGAGAAAACTCTTTTCTCTGCCAGACCTGCTGAGGTTTTCCAGCATTTTCTCTTTTGAATAAACTGAGATTGGTCTCCCTGGAAAGACAGAGGTTAAGGGGCAACCTGTTTATAAAATTATGAGAGGCATAGGTAAAATGAACAGTCCCAAGGCAGTAATGGCAATTACAAAGGGGATACATGTTCAAGGTAAGGGTGGAAAGATTTAGTAGCAATTTGCGGGGGAGGTTTTTTACACAGCGAGGTGATGGCTTGGAATGCACTGCTAAGTGAGGTAGTTAAGACAGACACATTAGCGACACTTAAGACTTATCTGAGTAGACACATGAACAGATGGGGAATAGAGGGATATAGGTGGTTGGTCCAGATGGGACAATGGGATTGGCTCAGGCTTCGTGGGCCTGTTCCTGTGCTGTATTGTTCATTGTTCAATTTGATTTATTATTGTCACATGTATTGGGATACAGTGAAAAGCATTGTTTCTTGCGCACTATACAGACAAAACATACCATTCATTGAGTGCAAAGAGGAGAAGGAAAGTAGTGTTACAGTCACAGCCAGGCTGTGGAGAAAGATCAACTTAATGCGAGGTAGGGTAGCACAGAGGTTAGCACTGCTGCTTTACAGCTCCAGGGTCCTGGGTTCGATTCCCGGCTCGGGTCACTGCCTATGTGGAGTTTGCACATTCTCCTCGTGTCTGCGTGGGTTTTCTCTGGGTGCTCCGGTTTCCTACCACAGTCCAAAGATGTGCGGGTTAGGTTCATTGGCTATGCTAAAATTGCCCCTTAGTGTCCTGGGATGTGTAGGTTAGAGGAATTAGCAGGTAAAATGTGTAGGGATATGGGGATAGGGTCTGGGTGGGATTGTGTTCGGTGCAGACTCGATGGGCCGAAGGGCCTGTTTCTGCACTGTAGGGTTCTAAAAGTCTGACGGCAGCAGGGAAGAAGCTGTTCTTGAGTCGGTTCGTACGTGACCTCAGATTTTTGTAGCTTTTTCCCAATGGAAGAAGGTGGAAGAGGGAATGTCCGGGGTGTGTGGGGTCCTTGATTACGCTGGCTGCTTTGCCGAGGCAACGGGAAGTGTAGACAGAGTCAATGGATGGGAGGCTAGTTTGTGTGATGGACTGGGCTACATTCACAACCCTTTGTAGTTTTTTGCGATCTTGCCTCTGGATCACCCTGTCTCTCGATCACCCTGTCTCTGGGTCATCTTGCCTCTGTGTCACCCTGTCTCTGGGCCACCTTGTCTCCGGGTCACCCTGTCTTTGGGCCACCCTGTCTCTGGGTCACCCTGTCTTTGGGTCACCCTGTCTCTGGGTCACCCTGTCTCTGGGTCACCCTGTCTCTGGGTCACGCTGTCTCTGGGCCAACTTGTCTCTGGGTCACCCTGTCTCTGGGCCACCCTGTCTCTGGGCCACCCTGTCTCTGGGCCACCCTGTGTTTGGGTCACCCTGTCTCTGGGCCACCCTGTCTTTGGGTCACCCTGTCTTTGGGTCACCCTGTCTCTGGGTAACCCTGTCTCTGGGTCACCCTGTCTCTGGGCCACCCTGTCTCTGGGCCACCCTGTGTTTGGGTCACCCTGTCTCTGGGCCACCCTGTCTCTGGGCCACCCTGTGTTTGGGTCACCCTGTCTCTGGGTCACTCTGTCTCTGGGTCACCCTGTCTCTGGGTCACGCTGTCTCTGGGTCACCTTGTCTCTGGGCCACCCTGTCTCTGGGTCACCCTGTCTCTGGGTCACCCTGTCTCTGGGCCACCCTGTCTTTGGGCCACCCTGTCTCTGGGTCACCCTGTCTCCGGGTCACCCTGTCTCTGGGCCACCCTGTCTCTGGGTCACCCTGTCTCCGGGTCACCCTGTCTCTGGGCCACACTGTCTCTGGGTCACCTTGTCTCTGGGCCACCCTGTCTCTGGGTCACCTTGTCTCTGGGCCACCCTGTCTCTGGGCCACCCTGTCTCTGGGACACCCTGTCTCCGGGTCACCCTGTCTCTGGGCCACCCTGTCTCTGGCCACCCTGTCTCTGGGTCACCCTGTCTCTGAGACCCTGAACCCATAACCGCATGTATTAACACTACTAACCTGCACATCTTTGGACACTAAGGGGCAATTTAGCATGGCTAATCCACCAAACCTGCACATCTTTGGACACTAAGGGGCAATTTAGCATGGCTAATCCACCTAACCCACACATCTTTGGACATTGAGGGGCTACTTAGCATGGCTAATCCACCAAACCTGCACATCTTTGGACACTAAGGGGCAATTTAGCATGGCCAATCCACCTAACCTGCACATCTTTGGACACTAAGGGGCAATTTAGCATGGCCAATCCACCTAACCTGCACATCTTTGGACACTAAGGGGCAATTTAACATGGCCAATCCACCTAACCTGCACATCTTTGGACACTAAGGGTCAATTTAGCATGGCCAATCCACCTAACCTGCACATCTTTGGACACTAAGGGGCAATTTAGCATGGCCAATCCACCTAACCTGCACATCTTTGGACACTAAGGGACAATTTAGCATGGCCAATCCACCTAACCTGCACATCTTTGGACACTAAGGGGCAATTTAGCATGGCCAATCCACCTAACCTGCACATCTTTGGACACTAAGGGACAATTTAGCATGGCCAATCCACCTAACCTGCACATCTTTGGACACTAAGGGACAATTTAGCATGGCCAATCCACCTAACCTGCACATCTTTGGACACTAAGGGGCAATTTAGCATGGCCAATCCACCTAACCTGCACATCTTTGGACACTTTGGAACTTAAAAGGGGCATCAGAAAGGCAAAACGGGGCCACGAAATGGCTTTGGCGGGTAGGATTAAGGAAAATCCTAAGGCATTTTACTCTTATATTAGAAACAAAAGGATGGTTAGAGGGAACATTGGTCCTCTCAGGGACAGAGGAGGGGAACTATGCTTGGAGCCTGGGGGAATGGGGGAGATCTTGAATGAATACTTTGCGTCGGTATTCACTCAGGAGAGGGGTCAGTCCTCTGCTGCTGTGCTTGAGAAGTTTGAGGATCCGTTGAGGGAAATAGTCATCACGAGGGAAGAGGTGTTCGGACTTTTAGACAATATAAAGACGGACAAATCTCCGGGGCCTGATGGCATCTATCCTAGGCTGGTAAGGGAGGTGAGGGATGAAATTGCTGGGCCTCTGACGCAAATCTTTGTCTCTTCTTTGGACACAGGTGAGGTCCCAGAGGATTGGCGGATTGCAAATGTAGTACCGTTGTTTAAGAAGGGTCAGAGGGATAACCCAGGGAACTATAGGCCGGTGAGCTTGACTTCAGTTATAGGCAAGATAATGGAGAGGATCCTCAAGGATAGGATGTATGAGCATCTGGAGCGCTGCAATCTGATCAGGGATACGCAGCATGGCTTCGTTACAGGGAGGTCGTGCCTTACGAATCTATTGGAATTTTTTGAAGAGGTGACAAAAACGGTTGACGAAGGACAAGCCGTTGATGTTGTCTATATGGATTTCAGTAAGGCGTTTGACAAGGTCCCTCACGGTAGGCTGATAGAAAAGGTGAAGGCTCATGGGATACAAGGCCAGGTATGTAGATGGGTGAAGAACTGGCTTGGGAGGAGGAGACAGCGGGTAGTAGTGGAGGGCTCCTTTTCCAATTGGAGGTCTGTCACCAGTGGGGTGCCGCAGGGCTCGGTACTAGGACCTCTACTATTTGTAGTATATATTAATGACTTGGAAGAGGGGGGTAGGTGGTGTGATCAGCAAATTTGCTGATGACACTAAGATGGTTGGATTGGCGGGTACTGAGGAGCAGTGCCTGGCAAAGCAACAGGACATAGATAGGCTGGTAGATTGGGCAGATAGATGGTAAATGGAATTTAATCCGGAGAAATGCGAGGTGATGCACTTTGGCCGGAATAATGTGGAGGGGAGTTATACGATAAAAGGTAGAACTATCCGGAGTATAGATACGCAGAGAGACCTGGGGGTGCAGGTACACAAGTCCCTGAAGGTGTCGGTGCAGGTGCAGAATGTGATGAGGAAAGCGTATGGCATGTTAGCCTTCATAGGAAGGGATATAGAATATAAGAGTAGGAGTCTGATGTTGCAGTTGTATAGAACGTTGGTTAGGCCTCACCTGGAGTACTGCGTCCAGTTCTGGTCGCCGTACTACCGGAAGGATGTAGAGATCCTGGAGAGAGTGCAGAGGAGATTTACCAGGATGTTGCCTGGTATGGAAGGGCTGTCTTACGAGGAAAGATTGAACGCACTTGGGCTGTTTTCCCTTGAGAGACGTCGGCTGAGGGGGGATCTAATAGAGGTTTATAAGATTATGAAGGGGACAGATAGAGTAGATAGGGATAAGCTTTTCCGCTATTAGAAATGGATAGAACGAGGGGTCACGGGCTTAGGGTGAGGGGGGCTAGATATAAGACTAATATTAGAGGGCAGTTTTTCACACAAAGGGTAGTGGGGATGTGGAATGCACTGCCGAGTAAGGTTATGGAAGCAGGCACGCTAGGGTTGTTCAAGAGTCACTTGGACAGCCACATGAGCGGTCTACATATAGGGGGATATAGCAGGCCTTACTAAGCATTGTAGGCTTGGGGTCAGTTTTAGCCTCAGGGATATAGAGTCTTTAATAATGAAATTTTTATCCACAGGCACTTACCATCTCGAGGGCATCATGGCAGCTCAGAGGCTATATCTGTTGCTGTGCGGACACATGGAGTTGGGCCTGTGTCCGTGGGAGTTTGCGCGTTCTCCCCGTGGTTGCGTGGGTTTCCTCCGGGTGCTCCGGTTTCCTCCCACATCCCAAAAATGTGCTTTTAGGCTGATTGATTGGGTAACAAATTGTCCCTATATTGGACCTCCCTGATCCTCACACATTAGGCATAGACTAGAGTCATGAATAGGTCACTGACCATGGGATGGCGGCGCGGGCTCGTTGGGCCGAAGGGCCTGTTTCCCGTGCTGTGTTGTTCTTTGTTCTTTGTTCTTTGTACTAAGGGACAATTTAGCATGGCCAATCCACCTAACCTGCACACCTTTGGTCTTTGCTGATATGACAGAAAGCCATTAACAATTGCTGTGCACCTTTGCGGTCAACCATCGTCACACACTCCCTATCAGGGCGGTGTCATTGTTGATCCAATGCCTTGAAGAAACGAACCCTCCAGTCATTTATTTTGTTGCTGTTTGCGCGTTTCACTTCCCAATTCTACTAGAAATGGAGAAACAGTCTGATTGGAGGGGCGCAGGCAGGGATGTAAAGGCTGAATTTATCTTGGATGGAGGGAGTCAGAAGTAGACACAGAAAGTAGTGAAAAACAAATCAAGCAATGTTTACAGAGAGAGACAAACAGATCTCACAGGTCGGTGACTTCCCATAACCTAATGTGATTCACCTCAGAACAATCGTGTTAACAATGGTAATTAAAATCCTCGACGTCAGCTGGATTTCAGAACTCATCACACTGAACTTCCTCATTCACACAACCATTCTTTAAGAGACGGAAGCTGTGTTCTCACTCACTACTGACACTTGCAGGCGACAACAACTTCCTTGTTATAGCTTCTTAAGATGTTCTTCCGGCGCCGTAGCACAATGGTTAGCACTGCTGCCTCACAGCACCAAGGGCCCGGGTTCAAGTCCAGCCTCGGATGATTCTCTGTGCAGAGTTTGCACATTCTCCCCATGTCTGCGTGGGTTGCCTCCGGGTGCTCCGGATTCCTCCCACAGTCCAAAGTCTGAATTGCCCCTTAGTGTCCAAAGATATGCAGATTACATTAATTGGCCTTGCTAGATCATCCCTTAGTGTCCAAAGACATGCAGGTTAGGTGGATTGGCCATGCAAAATTGTCCCCTAGTGTCCAAAGATGTGCAGGTTAGTGGTGTAAATACGTCCCAGAGACAGGGTGACCCAGAGGCTAACCTGCAAGTTAGGTGGATGGGCCATGCTAAATTGTCCCTTAGTGTCCAAAGATGCGTAGGTTAGGTGGATGGGCCATGCTAAATGTCCCTTAGTGTCCAAAGATGTGCAGGTTAGGTGGATGGGCCATGCTAAATTGTCCCTTAGTGTCCAAAGATGCGTAGGTTAGGTGGATTGGCCATGCTAAATTGTCCCTTAATGTCCAAAGATGTGCAGGTTAGGTGGATTGGCCATGCTAAATTGTCCCTTAGTGTCCAAAGATGTGCAGGTTAGGTGGATTGGCCATGCTAAATTGTCCCTTAGTGTCCAAAGATGTGCAGGTTAGGTGGATTGGCCATGCTAAATTGTCCCTTAGTGTCCAAAGATGTGCAGGTTAGGTGGATTGGCCATGCTAAATTGTCTCTTAGTGTCCAAAGATGTGCAGGTTAGGTGGATTGGCCATGCTAAATTGTCCCTTAGTGTCCAAAGATGCGTAGGTTAGGTGGATTGGCCATGCTAAATTGCCCCTTAGTGTCCAGAGATGTGCAGGTTAGGTGGATTGGCCATGCTAAATTGCCCCTCAGTGTCCAAAGATGCGTAGGTTAGGTGGATTGCCATGCTAAATTGTCCCTTAGTGTCCAAAGATGCGTAGGTTAGGTGGATTGGCCATGCTAAATTGTCCCTTAGTGTCCAAAGATGCGTAGGTTAGGTGGATTGGCCATGCTAAATTGTCCCTTAGTGTCCAAAGATGTGCAGGTTAGGTGGATGGGCCATGGGTAAATGCACAGGGCTATGGGAATAGGGTGGGTCAAGTGGTCCTGAGTGAGATGCTCTTCCAGAGAGTTGGTACAAACCCGATGGACTGAAGGCCTCCTTCTGCACTGTAGAGATTGTCAGGATGCTGTTTACCATCCTCAACTCCTCCAGACTCAACCTTTGTTCCGTTCTTTGCCCTGCGGTGGAGAGGAAGATAGTGACAAAGCCACAATGTCTCTGGGCTGATAATCCAATGTGGCTTGTACTCCTGGGGACACGGATTCAAATCCCATGGCAGCTGGGGGAATTTAAATTCAATGAATAAATCTGGAATTAGTGATGGTGACCATGCCAACTATCATTGATTGTAGTAAAAACCCATCTGGGTCACTAAATGCCTCTTTAGGGAGGGAAATCTGCCGCCCTTACCCGGTCTGGCCTACATGGGACTCCAGACCCACAGCAACGTGGTTGTGTCTCTAAAATATTGAGTTCAAGGTAATTAGGATGGGTGAGGAACATTGGCTTTGCCCACTCCACTCACCCTATCCCCATAGCCCTGTCCATTTACCCATGTCCAATCCACCTAACCCACACATCCTTGGACACATATCCGTAGATGAGGGGTTTGGACTATGAAGAGAGGTTAAATAGACTGGGTTTATACTTGTTGGAGTTTAGAAGGATGAGGGGGGATCTTATTGAGGCGTATAAGATAATGAAAGGGATGGATAGGGTAGAGGTAGAGAGATTCTTCCCGCTCAGAAGGGATAGCAGGGCTAAAGGGCACAGCCTCAAGATAAGGCGGAGGGGTACAGTTTCGAACAGAGTTGAGGAGGAACTTCTTCACTCAAAGGGTGGTGAATCTCTGGAATTCTCTGCCCGTTGAAGTGGTGGAGGCTACCTCGCTAAATATATTTAAGTCAGGGTAGATAGGTTTTTGGTAGGCAAGGGGGTTAAGGGTTATGGGGAGAAAGTGGGAAAGTGGAACTGAGCCACGACAGATCAGCCATGATCTTATTGAATGGCGGGGCAGGCTCGAAGGGCTAGATGGCCGACTCCTGCTCCTATTTCTTATGTTCTTATGACACTAAGGGGTAACTTAACACGGCCAATCCATCTAACCTGCATATCCTTGGATACTAACGAACAACTTAGCATGGCCAATCCACCTAACCCACACATCTTTGGACTATTTGACTTTGCTGATATGACAGAAAGCCATTCATAAGCCACTTCCAATGAAAGAACAAAAAAGTCCTTTTGCCTCACACCATTGTCGTTTGTTATTTAACATCTCCTGCCTTCCGGGGTACCACAGTCCTTCCTTTCTGATCTACCCACCCCTACACCCCCTCCCATCCCATGCCTCTATCCTTCTGTAAACATAGCAAACTTTTCTGGTGTGAAGTCATTGACCCGAAACAGATAATTCTGAGCGAGGTTTTCAGCTCACCCCAAAACTGAAAAATCCCACCCGAGGTCAGCCAGCATTGGGATGGACTTCCCCCTCGCTCCCCACACAAGCACCCCCGCCCGCTACGATTCCTGTGACAGGCAGGGTGGGAAAAGTCCTCCCTCTGACCCTCTTCCCACAAATTCTCACCAACTTTTACAGCTGCACCATAGAAAGCATCCTATCTGGTTGTATCACAGCTTGGTATGGGCTCCTGTTCTGCCCAAGATTGCAAGAAACTACAAAGGGTTGTGAACGTAGCCCAGTCCATCACGCAAACCAGCCTCCCATCCATTGACACCATCTACACTTCCCGCTGCCTTGAAAAGCCAGCATAATCAAGGACCCCCACGCACCCCGGACATTCTCTCTTCCACCTTCTTCCGTCAGGGAAAGAGATACAAAAGTCTGAGGTCCCGTACCGACCGACTCAAGAACAGCTTCTTCCCCGCTGCCGTCAGACTTTTGAATGGACCTACCTCGCACTAAGCTGATCTTTCTCTACACCCGAGTTGTGACTGCAACGCTACATTCTGCACCCTCTCTTTTCCTTCTCCACTGTGTAATCTATGAACGGTATGCTTTGTCTGTAGCGCACGCAAGAAACATTACTTCTCACTGTATACATGTGACATTAATAAATCAAATCAATTCCAGTCAATTAGAATCCCTACATTGCAGAAAGAGGCCATTCGGCCCATCACAATACCACGCAGGCCCTATTCCTGTAATCCCACATGTTTACCCTGCTAATCCCCCCTGACACTAAGGGACAATTCAGCATGGCCAACCTGCACACCTTTGGAGAGTGGGAGGAAACCAGAGCACCCGGACGAAACCCTTGCAGGCACGGGGAGAATGTGCAGACTCCGCACAGAATAGTCAGCCTAGGGTGGAATTGAACCCAGGTCCCTGGCGCTGTGAGGCAGCAGTGCTAACCACCGTGCTACCGTCGCTTTCTACCCTGTGCTACTTTAAACACTACCTAACCAGCTGAGAATTTTTGGGTGATTTTTTTTTAATATATATATGTACCATCTCTCATTCTCCTGACTAAAACTGGGTCATTGCATTAAGTTTCATCCACCTTGTGTCTGTCCATTTTACCGGTCTGCTTGCGTCCTCCAGAAGCCTTGAGCTTGCCCTCACATTCCTGTTCCTGAATAGTGGGGAGTTATCTAAACAGAATCATTGCCCCCACAGTCCGAAAGACACGCTGGTTATGGCACTGTGTTTAGCGCTGCTGCCTCCCAGCGCCAGGGACCCAGGTTCGATTCCGGGCCTCATCTCACTGCCTGTGTGGAGTCTGCACTGCACGTTCTCCCTGTATCTGCGTGGGTTTCCTCTGGATGCTCCGGTTTCCCCCCTCCCCCCCCACAGTCTGAAAGACGTGCCGGTTAGATGGATTGGCCGTGCTAAATTCCCCCTCAGTGTTACCCGAACAGGCACCAGGGGGGGATTTTCACAGCAACTTCACTGCAATGTAAGTCTTACTTGGGCTTACAAACTTCAAAACTTCAAAAGAAAAGTTTGTTTTTGACTGGGAGATGCCTGATGAGTCTGAACATCGTGAAAATACACAGGAAATCTCATCTGGTTCATGTCGCAATTTGACATGCAGGCTTTTGCATGCATCCCGCATACCAGGTCAAAAGCTAAGGGCACACACCCTTCTCCAGTGTGATTCAGATACATCTCACAGCAACTCATACCTTTCTGTTGTATACCTCAGATTAAACAGATGATTCACTTGCCTGTGACTGTGATTCACCCGTCGCAAGGCAAAGTCCCCATATCTAAGCACAATACCTATCAGTCAAGGCACGAACGAGTCATTTTGCAGCCCTTTCCTTCAAGGTCAAATGTAGGTCGACTCACAGCCACTCACGGTACGTCTTAACGATTCAGATGAGGGAGCTAAACGGGGCGGCATTGCTGCCTCACAGCGCCAGGGACCCGGGTACAATTCCGGCCACGGGGTCACAGTCTGTGCGGAGTTTCTCCCGTGTCCGAGTTAAAGTTTATTGATCGGTGTCACAAGTAGGCTCACCTTAACACTGCAATGAAGTTACTGTGAAAATCCCCCACACTCCGGCGCCTGTTTGGGTACACTGAGGGAGGATTTAGCACGGCCAATGCATCCTAATCGACACACCTTTGGACTGTGGGAGGAAACCGGAGCGCCCGGAAAGAAACCCACGCAGAGACGGGGAGAATGTGCAGATTCTGCGCAGGCAGTGACCCAAGGCTGGGAATCGAACCCGGGTCTCTGGCACTGTGAGGCAGCAGTGCTAACCACTGTGCCACCGTGCCACACTGTAGTTTGCCTGTAAACTATCTGGTGTTCATATTTTTGACTGCCTCTCTCAATATGAGTGGGTTTCCTCCGGGTGCTCCGGTTTCCTCCCACACTCCAAAGATGTGCAGGTTAGGTGGATTGGCCATGCTAAATTGCCCTTTAGTGTCAGGGGGACTAGCAGGGTAAATACTTGGGGTTATAGGGATATGGCCTGGGTGGGGTAGCAATCAATGTGGACTTGATGGTTCGAATGGCCTCCTTCTCCACTGTAGGGATTCTATGGTTTGAGAACAAAGAACAATGAACAGTACAGCACAGGAACAGGCCCTTCGACCCTCCAAACCTGCGCTGATCGTGTTGTCCTACCTAGACCAATCGCCTGTGTCCTTCTATATTCTTCCTGTCCTCCTGCCTATCCAGATAAGTCTTAAATGCTTCTAATGTATGATTCGATGTAACATCTCCATATTTGCAGATGACACAAAGTTGGGTGGGAGGGTGAGCTGTGAGGAGGATACGGAGATGATTTAGTGAGTGGGCAACTGCATGGCAGCTGCAGTATAATGTGGACAAATGTGAGGTTGTCCACTTTGGCAGCAAAGGCAGTAAAGCACAGGTCATCACGGTGGCGCAGCGGGTTGGCACTGCTGCCTCACAGCGCCAGGGACCCAGGTTCGATTCCCGGCTTGGGTCACCGTCTATGGGGAGTCTGCATGTTCTCACCGTTTCTGTGTGGGTTTCCTCCGGGTGCTCTGGTTTCCCCCCCCCCACAGTCCGAAAGACGTGCAGGTTAGGTGGATTGGTCGTGCTAAATTGCCCCTTAGGGTTCAAAGATGTGCATGCTAGGGGGTTTAGCAGGACAAGTATAGGGTTGGCAAAGGGGATGGCTTGGGTGCAGATTTGATGGGCTAAGTGGTCTCTTCCTGCACTATAGGGATTCAATGATTATTGCCTAAATGACCATAAATTAGGAGAGGGGAATGTGGAGTGGGACCTGGGTGTCCTTGTACACCAGTCGCGGAAGGTAAGCACGCAGGTGGTAAAGAAGGCAAATGGTATGTTGGTCCTCATAGCGAGAGGTTTCGAGCACAGGAGCAGGGATGTGTTGTTGCAATTATACAGGGTCCTGATAAGGCCACACCTAGAATATTGTGTGCTCTTATCTGAGGAAGGATATTCTTGTTCTAGAGGAAGTGCAGAGGAGCTTCACCAGACTAACTCCTGGGACTGATGTATGGGAAGAGATTGAGTGGGTTAGGATTGAATTTGCTGGAGTTTAGAAGAATGAGAGAGGGATCTGTTAAAAACAAATAAAACTGTAACAAGGCTAGATGGGGTAGATGGAGCAAGGATGGTCCCGATGGTGGGGGAATCCAGAACTAGGAGTTTGAGGATAAGGGGCAAATCTTTTTAGGACTGAGGTGAGGAGAAATTTCTTCACCCAGAGAGTGGTGAATGTGTAGAATTCACTACCACAGAAATTGTTGAGGCCAAGATTCTATTAGACATAGACATAGAACAGTACAGGCCCTTCAGCCCTCAATATTGTGCCGAGCTTTGTCCGAACCCAAGATTAACCTATGCCACTCCCTATCATTCTGGTCTGCTCCATGCGCCTATTCAATAACCGCTTGAAAGTTCCTAAAGTGTCCGACTTCACTATCACAGCAGGCAGTGCATTCCACACCCCAACCACTCTCTGATGAAAGAACCTACCTCGGACATCCCTCCTATATCTCCCACCTTACAGTTATGCCCCCGAGTAACAGCTACATCCACCCGAGGAAATAGTCTCTGAATTGTATTCTATTCTACAGTCAATGGGTGTTAATCAGAGACTTGGGGCGTGAACTATTGTTGGTTTTTGTGTTCGGAAATTACAACTCCCGTACAGTAGGAAACTAAATTTCGCGAACGTCATAAAATAACTAACAAAGCAATTCACCTCACTGGAGGCCACACCTGGGATATGGTGTAAATGCAAGGCTGGAAAACTCTTCCTGCCATCTAGTGGCTGGCAAAAGTCACAGTGGGTAATTCGATGTAAAAGTGACATCATAGAATCCCTACAGTGCAGAAGGAGGCCATTCAGCCCATTGAGCCTGCACTGACAACAATCCCACCAGACCCTATCCCTCTAACCTCACATATTTACCAAGCTAATCCCCCTGGCTCGAAGGGGCAATTTAGCATGGCTAATCCCCCTAACCTGCACAACTTTGGACACTAAGGGGCAATTTATCATGGCCAATCCACCTAACCTACACATCTTTGGACACTAAGGGGCAATTTAGCATGGCCAATCCATCTAACCTGCACATATTTGGACACAAAGGGGCAATTTAGCATGGCCAATCCACCTAAACTACACATCTTTGGACACTAAGGGACAATTTAGCATGGCCAATCCACCTAAACTACACATCTTTGGACACTAAGGGACAATTTAGCATGGCCAATCCACTTAACTTACACATCTTTGGACACTAAGGGGCAATTTAGCATGGCCAATCCACCTAATCTACACATCTTTGGACACTAAGGGGCAATTTAGCATGGCCAATCCACCTAAACTACACATCTTTGGACACTAAGGGACAATTTAGCATGGCCAATCCACCTAAACTACACATCTTTGGACACTAAGGGACAATTTAGCATGGCCAATCCACTTAACTTACACATCTTTGGACACTAAGGGGCAATTTAGCATGGCCAATCCACCTAATCTACACATCTTTGGACACTAAGGGGCAAGTTAGCATGGCCTATCCACTTAACTTACACATCTTTGGACACTAAGGGACAATTTAGCATGGCCAATCCACCTAAACTACACATCTTTGGACACTAAGGGACAATTTAGCATGGCCAATCCACTTAACTTACACATCTTTGGACACTAAGGGGCAATTTAGCATGGCCAATCCACCTAATCTACACATCTTTGGACACTAAGGGGCAATTTAGCATGGCCAATCCACCTAAACTACACATCTTTGGACACTAAGGGACAATTTAGCATGGCCAATCCACCTAACCTGCACATCTTTGGACACTAAGGGGCAATTTAGCATGGCCAATCCACCTAACCTGCACATCTTTGGACACTAAGGGGCAATTTATCGGGTAAATGATACAAAAGTCTGAGGTCACATACCAACCAACACGAGAACAGTTTCTTCCCTGCTGCCATCGGACTTTTGAATGGACCTACCTCACGTTAAATTGATCTTTCTCTACACCCTAGCTATGACTGTAACCAAAGATGTGTGGGTTCGGTTGATTGGCAGTGCTAAATTGACCATAGTGACAGGGGATTGGAGGGCAAATATGAGGGGTTGCAGGAGTAGGGTCTGGGTGAGATTGTAGTCACTGCAGGCTCGATGGGCTGAATGGCCTCCTTCTGCACTGTAGGGATTTTACGATGACTACCTGCTGCACTCTCTTGTTTCCTTCTCTACGAATGGTATGCTTTGTCTGTATTGTGCACAAGCAACAATACTTTTCACTGTACACTAATGCATATGGCAATAATAAATCAAATCAACAAGGCAAGACCACTCAACATGAATCCACTTTCTTCAACTACACGCACATACAGATATACACATATGTTCACATGCTCTCATTGAATGTCTATGAAAGACAAGCCCAAAAGAGGAACAAAACGCCTTGTCCCGCAGTAGTTTCCTCTCACAGCTAGGGGGTGACAAAACACTTCATAATTGAATGAGTGATAGTTGTCTCCTGGAGTGCTGAGCACTTAATATATATTCATGACAGAACATTCTCCTCAATAATTCAAATATCATTCAGAAATTGCACAGATATTATGGATGTTTGGCCTGATGTTTTTTAAGAGGCCATTCAGCCCATTGAGTCTGCAGTGACTACAATCTCACCCGGGATCCAACCCCATAAATCCCACCTATTTATCCTGTTAATTCCCCTCACTCTATGGTGGGCAATTTGGCATGGCCAATCCACCTAACCTGCACATCTTTGGACACTAAGGGGCAACTTAGCATGGCCAATCCACCTAACCTGCACATCTTTGGACACTAAAGGGGCAATTTAACATGGCCAATCCACCTAACCTGCACATCTTTGGACACTAAGGGACAATTTAGCATGGCCAATCCACCTAACCTGCACATCTTTGGACACTACAGGGGCAATTTAGCATGGCCAATCCACCAAACCTACACATTTTTGGACACTAAAGGGCAACTTAGCATGGCCAATCCACCTAACCTACACATCTTTGGACACTAAGGGACAATTTAGCATGGCCAATCCACCTAACCTGTACATCTTTGGATGCTAAGGGGCAATTTAGCATGGCCAATCCACCTAACCTACACATCTTTGGACACTAAGGGACAATTTAGCATGGCCAATCCACCTAACCTACACATCTTTGGACACTAAGGGACAATTTAGCATGGCCAATCCACCTAACCTGTACATCTTTGGATGCTAAGGGACAATTTAGCATGGCCAGTCCACCTAACCTGCAGATCTTTGGACTGTGGGAGGAAACTGGAGCACCCGGAGGAAACCCATGCAGACAAGATGACAATGTGCACACTCCACACAGACAGTGACCCAAGCCAGGAATCGAACCCAGGTCATTGGCGCTGTGAGCCAGCAGTTCTTGCCACTGTGCCGCTGAAAAATTGCACACAATATTCCAGGTGTGGCTTCATCAAGGCCCTGTACAATTGCAGCAACACATCCCTCCTCCTGTACCTGAATTCTCACTGTGAAGACCAACATAGTATGTGCCCTCACCACCTGCTCAACCTGCATGCTTACCTTCAGCGACTGGTGCACCAGGACATCCTTGTATTGCAAATTCCCCTCTTGTAATTCATATGAAGTGGAGATGCCAGTGTTGGACTGAGGTGGACACAGTAAGAAGTCTCACAACTCCAGGTTAAAGTCCAACAGGTTCATTTGGTAGCACGAGCTTTTGGAGTGCTGCCCCTTCATCAGGTGTAGAATTGAACTGGATCCCTGGCGCTGAGAGGAAGCAATGACTGAACCCTGCGAACTGTAAAACCAAAATATATTTCAATCCTTATCTCATTATTCCAAGCATCATTCGCATGTTGTCTCCATCTGGAAAAACGACACTTACGATGGCAGTCGTTTGCCTGCATTGTGCACCCTTTGGGAATGCAGTCAATTTTTCACTAACCCGTCGTGCCTTCTGATTTTGCATGTGGTCAAGTTAGCTCCTATTGTTCAGCTTAGCAGCATTAGGTAACCCCTACATTCTAGCATTTAAATATAATTGTGCATCAGCAGGAATATCTAAAAATGAAGTCTTTGCACAGACCGAAACAACAGGGCCGTGAATACATAGGATGCCTCGGTCCTGGAAAATCTCAGTCGCGTTAATCAGACTCAAGGCATTTGGTGAGATTTTCCATTCCTGCCCACTGTGGTGCCCCACAAGGCTGTATTCTCAGCTCCTTACTATACGCCTTATACATCTATGCCAACTTTCCCTCCAATACAATTTTCAAGTTTGCTGATGACACCACCACAGTAGGGTCGGATCTCAAACAATGACGAGACAGAGTACAGGAATGAGGTAGAGAATCTGGTGAAGTGGTGCGGCAACAATAATCTCTCCCCCAATGTCACCAAAACGAAGGAGATTGTCATCAACTTCAGGAAGCGTAAAGGAGAACATCAATGGGGATGAATTAGAAAGGGTCGAAAGCTTCAGATTTTTAGGCATCCAGATCATCAACAACCTGTCCTGGTCCCCCACACCCACTACTGTCACTATAGTTAAGAAAGCCCCACCAACGTCTCTACTTTCTCAGAAGACTATGGAAATTTGGCATGTCAGCTATGGTTCTCACCAAACTTTATGGACACACCATAGAAAGCATTCTCTCTGGTTGTATCACAGCTTGGTATGGGTTCCTGCTCTGCCCAAGACCTCAAGAAACTGCAAAAGGTTGTGAATGTGGTCCAATCCATCACGTAAACCAGCCTCCCATCCATTGACTCTGTCTACACTTCCCGTTGCCTCGAAAAAGCAGCCAGCATAATCAAGGACCCCACGCACCCCGGACATTCTCTCTTCCACCTTCTTCTGTCGGGAAAAAGATACAAAAGTCTGAGGGCACGTACCAACCGACTCAAGAGCGGCTTCTTCCCTGCTGCCGTCAGACTTTTGAATGGACCTACCTTGCATTGAGTTGATCTTTCTCTGTACCCTAGCTGTGACTGTAACACTACATTCTGCACCCTCTCCTTTCCTTTTCTATGAACGGTATGTTTTGTCTGTACGGATTGCAAGAAACAATACTTCTCACTGTGACAATAATAAATCAATTCAAATCACATCAAAAGGTTTATTGGTGCCCCTGAAGCTCACCAAGGGTGATTCTGGTAAAATCCCAAGTTCTAACTCTGGTTGGCACAGAGGGCAGCAGGATGGCACAGTGGTTAGCACTGTAGTGTTAATGTAAGCCTACTTGTGACACTCATAAATAAATGTTAACTTGAAGCTGGGCAGGATTTTCCAGCCTCTCCCAGTGTTGGGATCTTCCAGTCCCGCTGAGGTCAACCCTGGTTGGCGGGATGGGCAAGCCACACTTGGCAGGACTGGAAGACCCCCGCTGGTGGCCAATGGCAAGCTGTCTACAATGGGTAAACCTGCCACGTTGGGTCTGAAAATACCCCTCTCTCCACAGACGCTGCCCGACGTGCCGAGTTTTGCCAACACTTTCTACTACTGGAGATATCCTGGCGTTATCAACCAAACTCTTCGATATAACGGAAGAAGCAACTTTGGATTTGGCGACAGGATGGGTGTTGAATATTTGATCAGAATTCAGACTTTCCTTTGTAAACTTTATTTCAAGAAATCGCAAACAAAATGGATAAAACACTCAACCACTTGCAATGAAAGTATAAAGATTATTTGAGAATATTTTCAAGAGGGGGGGTTTGACAGATATTTTCTTTACTTTTTCATGCAGAAATTTTAGACACATCAAGGTTAGTGGGACCGCACTTTTTTTCAAATTCATTCATGGGACATGGGTGTCGCTGGCTGGGCCAGTATTTATTGCCCATTCCTAATTGCCCCTTGAGATGGTGGTGGTGAGCTGCCTTCTTGAATCACCGCAGTCACTCACAATGCCGTTAGAGAGAAAACTCAGGATTTTGACCCAGTGACAGTGAAGGAACGGCCGATATTTTTCCAAGTCAGGGTGGTGAGTGGTTTGGAGGGAAACTTGCAGCTAGTGGTGTTCCCATGTATCTGCTGTCCTTTTTCTTCTAGACGGAAGTGATCGTGGGTTGGGAGGGTGCTGTCTAAGGATTTTGGTGAATTATTGCAATGCATCTTGTAGATGGTACACAGTGCTGCTACCGAGCGTCGGTGGTGGAGGGAGTGGATGTGGTGCCAATCAAACAGGACTGCTTTGTCCTGGATGGTGTTGAGGTTCTTGAGTGTTGGAGCTGCACCCATCCAGGCAAGTGGGGAGTATCCCATCACACTCCTGACTTGTGCCTTATAGATGGTGGAGGAGTGTCAAGAGGTGAGTTACTCACTGCAGTATTCCTAGCCTCTGACCTGCTACCATGGACTGCACGGTAGCACAGTGGCTAGCACTGCTGCTTCACAGCTCCAGGATCCTGAGTTCGATTCTCGGCTTGGGTCACTGTCTGTGTGGAGTCTGCATATTTACCCCATGTCTGCGTAGGTTTCCTCCGGGTGCTCCGGTTTCCTCCCACAGTCCAATGATGTGCGGGTTAGGTTGATTGGCTACGCTAAAAATTGCCCCTTAGTGTCCCGAGATGTGTAGGTTAGAGGGATTAGTGGGTAAAATATGTAGGGAAATGGGCTAGGAGCTGGGTGGGTTTGTGGTTGGTGCAGACTCGATGGGCCGAATGGCCTCTTTCTGTACTGTAGGGTTTTTATGCTCTTGTAACCACTGTGTTTATGTTGAGTCCAGTTGAGTTTCTGGTCAATGTAACCCCCAAGGATGTTAACAGTGGGGGATTCAGTGACACTTAGGAAGGAGTTAATTGGCTAAATTCTTTTATTGCCATCGCATTTCCCTATCCATCAAGCTTTGAACTATAAGGCTCAGTGAGAAAATGAAAGACAAATCTGACTCTTCTGTCTCTATGGAATCTAGTGCCTCATCCTCCCAATAAAATAGAGTGTCCAATAGTGGTGAGAAATAAGGGTTGGTGTGATGTCCCCCCTTCCACCAGTGAGGGGTGCCACTCAGCCCATGCAAATGACGCAGTGTAATATTGAGCCAATCAAAGCTCATCTGGAACTAAAAAGAAAGATGGCCCCCAAGCCACATTTGGCTAACGTTTGACCAGGAGTTCTGTTAGATTTTGTACAAGAGAGGTCATGCCTCAAGTTTTGTTGAGTTTTTTTGAAGAGGTGGCAAGATGATTGATGAGGGAAGGGCCATGGACACCGTCTACATGGATTTTAGTAAAGCGTTTGACAAGGTCCCTCATGCAAAAGGTTAAATCTCATGGGATCAAAGGTGAGCTAGCTAGCTGGGTACAGAACTGACTTGGCCATAGAAGACAGAGGGTAGCAGTGTTTTTCTGATTGGAGGTTGTAGCTGGTCTGATTAATAAGTTTGCAGATGACACAGAGTTGCAGATAATGATGGACATTGTTGGACAATACAGCAGGATATAGATAGGCTGGAAAATTGGGCGGAGAAATGGCGGATGGAATTTAATCCAGATAAATGCAAAGTGATGCATTCGGTAGAGCTAATGTAGGGAGGAGCTGTACAATAAATGGCAGAACCATCAGGAGTATAGACACACAGAGGGACCTGGGTGTGCAAGTCCACAGATCCCTAAAGGTGGCAGCACAGGTGGAAAAGGTGGTGAGGAAGGCATATGGCATGCTTGCCTTTATTGGACAGGGCTTAGAGTATAAAAGTTGGCGTATGATGTTGCAGCTATATAGAATGTTGGTTAGGCCACATTTGGAGTACTGCGTCCAGTTCTGGTCACCACATTACCAGAAGGACGTGAAGGCTTTGGAGAGAGTGCAGAAAAGGTTTACCAGGATGTTGCCTGGTATGGAGGGTATTCGCTATGAGGAGAGATTGAGTAAATTAGGATTGTTCTCCCTGGAAAGACAGGTTGAGGGGAAACCTGATAGAGGTTTATAAGATTATGAAGGGCACAGGGTGAACAGTTGGAAGCTTTTTCCCCAGATCAGAAACACAAGGGGTCACAAGTTCAAGGTAAAGTGGGGGCAAGGTTTAATACATTTAATGTATTAAATGTATTAAATTTAATGTATTAAATGTATTAATACATTTTATTACACAGAGGGACATTTTATTACACAGAGGGTGGTGGGGGCTTGGAATGCACTACCAAGCAAGATGGTTGAGACAGAAGCACTAGGATCATTTAAGACTTATCTAAATAGTCACGTGAACAGAGTGGGAATGGAGGGATACAAATGGATGGTCTAGTTAGGAACACATGATCAGTGCAGGCTCGGAGGGCCGAAGGACCTGTTCCTGTACGGTATTGTTCTTTGTCAGATCTGGTCACAGATTTACAAAATGAGAGGCACGGATAGCCCGAGTCTTTCTCCCCCCCCCCCCAAGGTGGTAATGTCAGTTCATAGAATCCCTGCAGTGCATGAGGCCATTCGGCCCATCGAGCCTGCACTGACAACAATCCCACCCAGGCCCCATCCCCGTAGCCCCATGTATTTAACCTGTTAATCCCTTTGGCATTAAGGAGCAATTTAGCATAGTCAAGCAACCTAACCCGCACAAATTTGGACTGTGGTGGGAGGAAACTGGAACATGCAGAGGAAATCCAGGCAGATACTAGGGGAACAAGCAGACTCAGCAACTTAGCATGGCCAATCCACATAACCTGCACAATCTTTGGACACTAAGGAGTAATTTAGCATGGCCAATCCACATGACCTGCACATCTTTGGACACTAAGGAGTAATTTAACATGGCCAATCCACATAACCTGCACATCTTTGGACACTAAGGAGTAATTTAACATGGCCAATCCACATGACCTGCACATCTTTTGGACTGTGCAAGGAAACCGGAGCATCCGGAGGAAACCCGCGCAGACATGGGAAGGACATACAAACTTCACACAGAGTGACCCAAGCCGGGAATCAAACGCAGGTCTCTGGTGCTGTGAGGCAACAGTGCTAACCACTGTGCCACCATGCTGCCTAGGAAGCAATAGTTTAAGGTTAAAAAGGAGAAAGTTTAAAGGAGATGAGAGAGGCACTTTTTTTTTAATATATAGAAGATGGTAAGTGCCTGGAATGCACGGCCAGAGGAGGTGCAAAAGCAACGTTTAGGAGGCATCTTGACAGATACATGAACAGGCAGGGAATAGTGGGATAGCGTAGAGGCAAAAGGACTTCAATTTCAAAAGGCGTCATGTGTCAGCGCAGATTTTGCGGTTCCTGTGCTCTATGGTTCTATGAGATGATTGTTGTAAAAACCCTTCTGGGTCGCTAATGCTCTTCAGGGAAGGAAATCTGCCATCCTTACCTGGTCTGGCCTACATGAGACTCCAGAGCCACAGCAATGTAGTTGATTCTTAAGTTCTTAAATGGCCGAGCTGAGTGTGAGGGGTAATTAAGATGGGACAATAAATGCAGCCAGCGAAGCCCACATCCCCAGGACTAAATAAAAAACTGGGCAATCCAGTGAGGAAAAGCGACATCGATCCTCGTTCTATTAGTTCAACACATCACATTTGAAAAGCCACAGACAAGACATAGAGGGGGAGACGCAGAATCCCTACACTGCAGAAGAGGCCATTCAGCCCATCAAATCCACACCTGCTCGCTGACAGTGTATCTCACCCAGACTCTCTCTCCTGCCCTATCTTGTAAACCCATACATTCAGCATGGTCAATCCACCTGACCTGCACATCTTTGGACAGTAAGAGACAATTTAACATGGCCAAGCCCCCTAACTTGCATCTCTTTGAAATGTAGGAGGAAACTGGAACACCCGAGGAAACCCATGTCGACACGGAGGAGAACGTGCAGACTCCACCCAGAGTTAGCCGAGGTTGGAATTGAACCTGGTGTCTCTGGCACTGAGAGGCAGTAGTGCTAACCACTGTGCCACCTTGTGGGCTTCAGAAGAGGTGTTCAAAATCATGAAAGGTTTCGATAAACGTAAATAGGGACTAACTGTTTCTAGTGACAGGGGACTGAGCAGATTTAAAACAATAGTCAAAAATATCCAGTGGGGGGCCGGGTGGGGGGGGGGGGGGGGATATTTTTTGAGGCAGGGCTGGTTACGATCTTTCTGAATAGGAGATGGAGGCAAGTTCAATGGTAAATTGGATTCGGGGAGACGGAGCTACGGGGATAGAGCAGGGAACGTAGCCTGAACTGGATAGCACTTTCAAAGAGACAGCACAGCCCTGATGGGCCAAATGGCCTCCTTCAGAGTTGTAAAATTCTATCAGCAGCGTGAAGATTCAGAATGAAAGCTCCAAACTCCACAAAGTTGCGCAACACCTCAGGAATTAAGGATTTCCCCCGCAGGTAAATTCCTGATCGTTATTCTACAGAATGCGACACGGTATCCTTTTCTTCTGAGCCGGCTGGAAGATGACTGCCCGAATGGCCTCATCGAATATTGTCTTTAGGCCCTTCTGTTTGTAGGCCGAGCTTTCGATAAACTTCACAGCTCCTGTGCGAGGTAAAGAAAAAAGAAGAGAAGTAAAGTTCGCCAAGCCTAGCCCTCTTGTTGGGTAACGGTTCGGTTGCTCCTCCTGTGCTTTGGAAAGTCAGTCCTCCAAACACCCACAATTCCCTGACAAAGATGGCCGATGATTGAGTGAGGCGCCTTCAAAGGAGGAGCCAACTATATAGGCCTTACAGTTGTGATTATTTCTGAACTAACTATTGTTAATCATGGAATCCCTCCAGTGCAGGAGGCCATTCAGCCCATCGAGCCTAAATCGACAACAATCCCACCCAGGCTCTATCCCACAACCCACGGAATTTACCCTGCTAGTCCCCTGACATTAGTGGCAACTATGTATGGTCAATCAACTCTAACCTGCACATCTTTGGACACTAAGGGGCAATTTAGCATGGTCAATCCACCTAACCTGTCGACCTTTGGACACTAAGGGACAATATAGCACATCGAATCCGCCTAAACTGCACACAATTGGACACTAAAGGGCAATTTAGCCACCAGTTAATAAGTTTGCAGATGACACCAAGATTGGTGGCATAGTGGACAGTGAAGATGGTTTTCTAGGATTGCAATGGGATCTTGATCAATTGGGCCAGTGGGCGGAGAAATAGCAGATGGATTTTGATTCAGATAAATGTGAAATGATGCATTTTGGTTGATTGAACCAGGGCAGGACTCACTCAGTTAATGGTAGGGCATTGGGGAGAGTTACAGAACAAAGAGATCCAGGAGTACACGTTCATTACTCCTTGAAAGTGAAGTCACAGGTGGATAGGATGGTGAAGAAGGTGAATGCTTGGTTCCATTGGTCAGAACATTGACTACAGAGTAGGGACGTCTTGTTGAAGTTGTACAATACATTGCTAAGGCCACACTTGTGTACAGCTCTGGTCACCCTATTATAGAAAGGATATTATTAAACTAGAAAGAATACAGAGAAGATTTACTAGAATGCTACTGGGACTTGATGGTTTGAGTTATAAGGAGAGACCGGATAGACTGAGACTTTTTTCTCTGGAGCATAGGAGGCTGAGGGGTGATCTTATAGAGGTCTATAAAATAGAGGGGCACAGATCAGCTAGATAGTCAATATCTTTTCCCAAAGGTAAGGGAGTCTAAAACTAGAGGGCATAGGTTTAAGGTGAGAGGGGAGAGATATAAAAGTGTCCAGTGAGGCAATTTTTTTCCATGCAGAGGGTGGTGAATGTCTGGAACAAGCTGCCAGAGGCAGTAGTAGAGGTGGGTACAACTTTGTCTTTTAAAATACATGGGTTACATGGGTAAGATGGGTGTAGAGGGAAAAGGGGCCAGATGCGGGCAACTGGAACTAACTTTGGGGTTAAAAAGGAGGGGCGGCATGGACAAGTTGGGCCGAAGGGCCTGTTTCCATGCTGTAAACTTCTATGACTCTACGAGTCTGCGCGTTCTCTCCGTGTCTGTGTGGGTTTGCTCCTGTTTCCTCCCACAGTCTGAAAGATGGACTGGTTAGATGCATTGGCCGTGCTAAATTTTCCCTCGGTGTACCTGAGCGGGGCGACGAGGGGATTTTCACAGTAACTTCATTGCAGTGTTAATGTAATGACACTAATAAGTGAACTTTACTTCATCCTGTTTAGAGGTAACCCCCTCCCCATGCCCTGACTTCACTCAGGGAACCGTCAATGCTAAAAGCCAACATCCGTTGACCGTGGTTAGAATGTCACGTACCGATCTCCTTGGCTATCTGTTCACCTTGCTCGTGGTTGATGGGTGCCTGATTCTTCTCCTTCAGTTTCTCGATGGTCTCTTTGTCATCCCGCAGATCCAGCTTGGTGCCCACAAGGATGATGGGAGAGTTGGGGCAGTGCCGTTTCACCTCAGGATACCACTGCGCAAGGGGAGAAAGAGAGAGAAGGTGGACCGAGGCTGATTTATCTGCGATGGCCGATCGCCGGGCTGTTGATCCGGAAACTCAACCAATGTTCCGGGGACCCAGGTTCGAATCCCGCCACGGCAGATCGTGGAATTTGAAATCAATTAAAAAAGAAATCTAGGATTAAGAATCTATTGATGGCCATGAAACCATTGTCGGAAAAAACCATCTGGTTCACTAATTCCTCCAGGTAAGGAAGTCTGCTGTCTTTACCTCGTCTGGCCTACTCATAGAGTCATAGAAGTTTACAGCATGGAAACAGGCCCTTCGGCCCAACTTGTCCATGCCGCCCCTCTTTTTAACCCCAAAGTTAGTTACAATAGGGCCTAGTGGCTTTATCCTAGAGTGCAGAAAGAGTCTGCACTGACCGCAATCCCACCCAGGCTCTATCCCCATACATTTACCCGAGCCAGTCTCCCTGACACTAAGGGGCAACTTAACTTGGCCAATCCACCTAACCCGCTCATCTTTGCGGAGTGGGAGGAAACCGGAGCACCTGGAAGGAACCAACACAGACACAGGGAGAACGTGCAGACTCTACACAGACAGTAACCCAAGCTGGGAATCGTACCCGGGTCCTTGGCGCTGTGAGGCAGTGGTTCTAACCACTGTGCAACTCCTAATCGCCAGACTATTTAATCCAGAAACTCAGCTAATGTTCTGGGGGCCTGGGTTTAAATCCCACCATGGCAGATGGTGGAATTTAAATACAATTAAAAATACAATCCGGGATTAAGAATTTACTGATGACCGTGAAATCATTGTCGATTGTCGGAAAAACCCATCTGGGTCACTAATCCCCTTTGGGGAAGGAAATCTGCCGTCCTTACCCCGGTCTGGCCTACATGTAACTTCAGAGCCACAACAATGTGGTTGACTCTCAACTGCCCTCCAAGGCCAACTAGAGATGGGCAATAAATGCTGGCCCAGCCCAGCGATGCCCGTGTCCCATGAAATAACAAAAAAAAAATTAAAGTTAAATTTAAGTACATCTAGAGCAGAGAATAGAGGGAAACAGAGCAAGAAGCAGCAACAGGGGAAGCGGGTGGTCCAGTGGTATTATCGCTAGACTATTAATCCAGAAGCTCAGCTAATGTTCTGGGGGACCCGGGTTCGAATCCCGCCACGGCAGATGGTGGCATTTGAATTCAATAAGAAAATTCTGAATTAAGAATCTACTGATGCGCATGGAAACCATCGCCGGAAAAACCCATCTGGTTCACTGGTGTCCTTTAGGGAAGGAAATAAGAACATAAGAAATAGGAGCAGGAGTAGACCATCTGGCCCTTCGAGCCTGCCCCGCCATTCAATAAGATCATGGCTGATCTGTCGTGGCTCAGCTCCACCTTCCCGCCCTCTCCCCATAACCCTTAATCCCTTCTCTTATCAAAAACCCATCAACCCGCTTCTTAAAAATATTTAGTGAGGCAGCCTCCACCACTTCAACGGGCAGAGAATTCCAGAGATTCACCACCCTTTGAGTGAAGAAGTTCCTCCTCAACTCTGTTCTAAACCGCCCCCCCTTTATCTTGAGGCTGTGCCCCCTAGTCCTACTGTCTTTTTTGAGCGGGAACAGTCTCTCCACCTCTATCCTATCCATCCCATTCATCATCTTATACGTCTCAATGAGATCTCCCCTCATTCTTCTAAACTCTAACGAGTACAAGCCTAGTTTATTCAGCCTCTCCTCATAGCTCAATCCCCTCAACTCCGGTATCAGCCGAGTAAACCTCCTCTGCACTCCCTCCAGGGCCAAAACATCCTTGCGCAGGTGCGGCGCCCAAAACTGCACACAGTACTCCAGCTGCGGCCTCACCAATGCCCTATACAGCTGCAGCGAGACCTCCCTACTTTTATATTCAATCCCCCTCGCTATGAAGGCCAGCATCCCATTCGCCTTCCTGACCACCTGTCGTCCTTACCCGGTCTGGCCTACATGTGACTCCAGAGCCATAGCAATGTGGTTGACTCTCAGCTGCCCTCCAAGGGTAACTAGGGATGGGCAATAGATGCCGGTCCAGCCAGAGACATGCACAATGAATGGAAAAAGATTTGGGAAGAAGAGGGCCTGTTGGGGGTATCTCAGGGATACATTGAACATGACTATATTGAAGGTAAGGAGGTAGTTCCACAAAGGGGACTAGAGAGGTGTCTTCCTGCTGTCTGATCTTCCACAGGGAAGATAACTTCAAGGACAAATTCAAGAAAGGTGTCAGGCACAGCACCTCTTAACTTCACTAAAGTTTTTTATGTCCGTCACATGCAAAGGCCCCTGAGGGAGCGGGGCAGAGTGGGGGGGGGGGGGCAGTAACCGTCTCGACTTCAGCTGCCCTCAGAAATTTGATGCCAGCCTCTGCCCGCTTCACCGTGACACACAAACTGTGATCCTCACCGACAGACTGACTCCACCTCAGTGAATTCAAACGAGGCTCGGATCACCCCCCAGCACCCCACCCTTTCGAGCTCTCCTCCCTCCGCTGCACCTCACCCCCAGAAATCTCCCTGCGGGCGTGGGGACCTTACGGACGGGACAGGAAACCATTCCACCGACGCTGAGTTGATGGAATCATGCCAGTTTCAGCCACAGACATTCAGCATGCAGATATCTTACCACATGCAATGACAACGACTCAACAAAACTGCACGGAATAAAGAGCGTATTCAGTGAAGGAGATCAATGACTTCCCATCCGCTCTGTCCATACATAAAATCAAAGAACAAATTACAGCATGAACAGGCCCTTCGGCCCCTCCAAGCCTGCACCGACCATGCTGGCCAACTGAACTAAAATTCCCCCCCTACCCTTCCGAGGACCGTATCCCTCTATTCCCATCCTAGTCATATATTTGTCCACTCCCTCCCCCCGGCAGCGAGTTCCAGGCACCCACCATCCTGTGTAAAAAAATCTGCCGGGTACATCTCCTTTAAACCTGTGCCCCTCGCACCTTAAACCTGTGCCCCCCCCCCCCCACTCCCAGTAATTGACTCTTCCACCCTGGGGGAAAAAGCTTCTGACTATCCACTCTGCCCGTGCCCCTCACAATCTTGTAGACTTCTTTCAGATCGCTCCCCCCCCTCACCACCCCCCCCCCCCCCCCCCCCCCCCCCACCACCCCCCCCCGACCTCCCTCATCCTCTATCATTCCACAAAAATCCTGCAGTGCAGAAGGAGGCCAATTGGCCCCATTGAGTTTGCACCGACTACAATCCCACCCAGGTCCTGTCCCCATCACCCCATGCATTTACCCGAGCTAGGCCCCTCTGACTAATGAGCCACTCCCCTGGAGGAAAGAGAGGTTTGTCTAGATTCGCTCTATCATCTCACAAAGATCTGGATCAGGGTCTCCTTTGTAAGGAGAAGATTCTGACATCTCCCACTCTAAGAAGTCTGGCAACACCAGGTTTAAGTCCCACCGATTTATTTGATAGAAAACTCTCAAGCTTTCGACATTAAACTCTCAGGTGAATGGAGGGTTCTGGCCTCAAAAACCTTGAACCTGGTGTTGTCAGACTTCTTACTGTGCTTACCTCAGTCCAACGCCGGGCATCTCCACATCACGATCTCCTACCCTCGCAGGCTCGTAACTGAGCCCGTTCTCCACAGCGCCCTGACCTGACTCGACACTGGCCCCCCTGTTAGAAAAGGGTGAGACTGTCGCTGTGTAACCAGCTGAACAACGTGAGGCAAAGGGAAAGGCACATTCAAATTTCATTCCGCATTTGCATCGCCCTTCTCTCCTGCGTACAACGGCTGGGGTTGCTTTGGAAATGAAAGCAAATAAACGTGACAAAGGATACACTGGAGAGAAGCCAAACAGAAGTGTTTGCTGCTGGCGATAGTGGAGCAGCCAGCTTTCCCATCTCAAAGGATCGCTTGCAAAGACCAGCACATTCCCTGGGATGTGCCTTGCCCCGATTTCTGATATCATGTACCCATGTAGACGTTCAAATCTGTTCAAATGGGGCGGCATGTTGGCACAGTGGTAGCACTGCAGCCTCATGGCGCCAGGGACCCGGGTTCGATTCCCGGTTCGGGTCACTGTCTTGTGTGGACTCTGCACATTCTCCCCGCGTCTGCGTGGGTTTCCGCCAGGTACCCCAGTTTCCTCCCGCAGTCTGAAAGATGTACGAGTTAGGATGTATTGCCCCGAACAGGCTCCGGACTGTGGCATCTAGGGGATTTTCACAATAACTTCATTGCAGTGTTAAGGCAAGCCTTACTTGTGATGACCAAATAAACTTTACTTTAAATCTATTCAAGTCAAGACATCAGGGACAAGTCTCCACCACTTGCCCTTTACCCAGAAGCAAACATTCCCAATGTGGCCAATAGAGGTCTGGAATTTCTTCCGGGCCTCCTCCCATTGACTTTGGACTGAAAACCCAGAATGTGCGGCACAACCGGACCCTGACACCATTCCGAACTACACACCTGCCAACCCCCCCCTCTTGTATGCAATGGGTGCGGAAACCCCGGCGGAATGAAAACTGAGCCCATTTTTCGGCTCTCCGCCCCATCTCCTCCCTTCCTTTCTTACGTACCAACCGACTCAAGAATAGCTTCTTCCTCCTGCCATCAGACTTTTGAACGGACCTACCTCTCATTAAGTTTTTCACAGTAACTTTATTGCAGTGTTAATGCAAGACTTACTTGTGACTAATAAGTAAATTTCTACTTTTTCTTTCCCTAGCTATGACTGTAACACTACAATCTGCACTCTCTCCTTTCATTCTCTATGCTTTGTCTGTACAGCGCGCAAGAAACGATACTTTTCACCGTACGCTAATACACGTGACAATAATAAATCAAATCAAATCGAATGGGAAGGTTGTTCCTACTGGAAAGACAGAGGCAGAGGGGGAGACCTGATAGAGGTCTACAATATAATGAAAGGTGTAGACAGGGTGGATAGTCAGAGGCTTTTGCCCCAGGGTGGAAGCGTCAATTCCAAGGGGGCACAGGTTCAAGGTGAGAGGGGGGAAAGTTTAAGGGAGATGTGCGGGGAAAGTTTTTCCACACGGAGTGGTGGGTGCCTGGAACACGCTGCCAGAGGAGGTGGTGGAAGCAGGCACATTAACAACATTTAAGAGGCATCTGGATGGGTACATGAATAGGGAGGATAATAGAAGGGTATGGACCGAGTGAGGGCAGAAGAATTTTTTTTAAAGTTTCGTTAGGGCATTATGGTCGGCACAGGCTTGGAGGGCCGAAGGGCCTGTTCCTGTTCTGTGCTTTTCTTTGTTCTTTATCCTTTGTAATATTCCCCACCCTCACTGCTACAAGACAACCCGGAGAAAAACCACCGCGGCATTCAAAGCAAAAATGTGAGAGATTCTTCCAGTCCCTGTGAAAACTTTCAGTGACAAAACTATTGGAGAATGAGATCATTTTTCTCTTGCTCAAGTAGAATGATTCGAAATAGGAGCTGAACCGAGGCAAATTCCAGGAATAAAACCAACTGGAATTGGCAAACAGACCTGTTCTGGGGATGGCAGAAAGATTGATTTGATTTATCGATGCCACACGTCCTGAGATGTAGTGAGGAGTATTGCTTCTTGCACGCTATGCAGACAAAACATACTGTTCATAGAGCATATAGGGAAAACTGGGCCTGCATCCATAGGATCATAGAATCCCTACAGTGCAGAACGATGCCAATTGGCCCATTAGGACAGTTCCAAGACAATCCCACTCAGGTCCTATCCTTGTAACTCCATTTACCCTACTAAACTCCCTGACAAAGGGGCAATTTAGCATGGCCAATCCACCTAACCCATACATGGACACTAAGGGGCAATTTAGCATGGCCAATCCACCTAACCCATACATGGACACTAAGGGGCAATTTAGCATGGCCAATCCACCTAACCCACACATGGACACTAAGGGGCAATTTAGCACGGCCAATCCACCTAGCCCACACACGGACACTAAGGGGCAATTTAGCATGGCCAATCCACCTAGCCCACACACGGGCACTAAGGGGCAATTTAGCATGGCCAATCCACCTAACCCACACATGGACACTAAGGAGCAATTTAGCATGGCCAATCCACCTAGCCCACACACGGACACTAAGGGGCAATTTAGCATGGCCAATCCACCTAGCCCACACACGGACACTAAGGGGCAATTTAGCATGGCCAATCCACCTAGCCCACACACGGACATTAAGGGGCAATTTAGCATGGCCAATCCACCTAGCCCACACACGGACACTAAGGGGCAATTTAGCATGGCCAATCCACCTAGCCCACACACGGACACTAAGGGGCAATTTAGCATGGCCAATCCACCTAGCCCACACACGGACATTAAGGGGCAATTTAGCATGGCCAATCCACCTAGCCCACACACGGACACTAAGGGGCAATTTAGCATGGCCAATCCACCTAACCTGCGCATCTTTGGACACTAAGGGGCAATTTAGCATGGCCAATCCACCTAACCCAAGCATCTTTGGACACTGAGGGGCAACTTAGCATGGCCAATCCACCATCCTGTACTTTTTTGGAGAATGGGTGGAAACCAGAGCACCCGGAGGAAACCCATGCAGCCACTAGGTGAATGTGCAAACTCCACACAGGCAAAGACCCAAGGCCAGAATCGAACCCAGGTCCCTGGCGCTGTGAGACAGCCATACCACCATGATTGTTGGCGAACACTTCAGCGGTCACGGGCATTCAGCCTCTGACCTTCGGGTAAGCATTCTCCAAGGCGGCCTTCATGACACACGACAGCGCAGAGTCGCTGAACAGAGACTGATAGCCAAGTTCCGCACACATGAGGACGGTCTCAACAGGGATCTTGGGTTCATGTCGCACTGTCTGTAACCCCCGTGACTTGCCTGGGTTTGCAAAACCTCACTTACTGTACTGTCTGGAGACAATACACATCTCTTTAAACTGTGATCAGTGCTCCTTCCACTCACATTATCAGCCACTTCAGGTCTTGAACAGCAGGTTAGGTGTAAGGATTCGCATTCTAATCAGTAATCTCTAAACTGTCTGTGCTTTATATGCTCTGTCTGAGGCCAGAACTCTCCATTCACCTGACGAAGAGGCAGTCCCCTCGAAAGCTTGTGAGAATATTATCAAATAAATCGGTTGGACTAAAACCTGGTGTTGTCAGACTTTTTACTGTGTTTACGCCAGTCCAACGCCGGCATACCCAGACCATGATTCTTCTCAGAGCCTGAGGGAAAAGGAACAGGGCATCTTCTCGAGTGGGGATGCGATCAGATTGTTGACGTAGAAGCAAGGATTATGACTTGGTGTTCGAGTTTTGCATCTGTCTCACGCCACACCTAAGCTGGTAGGTACGGTATGCAAATCCTAATGTCTGGGATGAAAAACACGTTGAGAAAGTGCTCTGCATCCCGTAGTAAATAGATAGATAGATTTAATTACAGTTCAGAATGAGCTACCTGCTATTGTAAATATTCCACTTGCTGGTGAGATCATAGTTTATGTGTGGATCTAATCTGGGGTGATATGTAAATGGAGTGAAGCTACATCCAGATGAACATATATCTTACTACTATTCATTAGAAGCCAGTTGTCTTTCCAAATACTGGGGAGACAATGGTATCATCGCTGGACTAGTAATCCAGAAACCCAGCGTCATGCTCTGGGGCCTTGAGTTTGAATCCCGACACTGAGGCTGGTTAAAAAAAAAGTATTTGTTCGTGGGATGTAAGAGTCACTGGCTAGGCCAGAATTTATTGCCCATCCCTAGATGCCCTTGAACTGAATGCCTTGGTCGGCCCATTTTACAGGGCAGTTGGGAGTCAACCACATTGCAGTGGCTCTGGAGTCATGTGTGGGCCAGACCGGGTAAGGACAGCAGATTTCCTTCCCTAAAGGACATTCATTAAAAATGTGGAATTACAAACCTAATGTTAACTATGTCGATTGTCAGAAAAACCTATCTGGTTCACTGATGTCCCTGTCACCAAAAAGCACAGATTATCAATAAAAATACTCAAGTTGCAAGGTTAAATTCCAGCAACTTCTTTTTAAGAATCATAGGGTCTCTACGGTGCAGAAGGAGGCCATTTGACCCATTGAGCCTGTACCAAGAACAGTCCCACACAGGCCCTATCCCCATAGACCCACATATTTACCCTGCTAATCCCCTGAGTCAGGTGGATTGGCATGGCCAATCCACCTAACCTGCACATCTTTGGACACTAAGAAGCAATTTAGCATGGCCAATCCACCTAACCTGCACATCTTTGGACACTAAGGGACAATTTAGCATGGCCAATCCACCTAACCTGCACATCTTTGGACACTAAGAAGCAATTTAGCATGGCCAATCCACCTAACCAACACATCTTTGGACACTAAGGGACAATTTAGCATGGCCAATCCACCTAACCAACACATCTTTGGACACTAAGGGACAATTTAGCATGGCCAATCCACCTAACCAACACATCTTTGGACACTAAGGGACAATTTAGCATGGCCAATCCACCTAACCAACACATCTTTGGACACTAAGGGACAATTTAGCATGGCCAATCCACCTAACCTACACATCTTTGGACACGAAGAAGCAATTTAGCATGGCCAATCCACCTAACCAACACATCTTTGGACACTAAGGGACAATTTAGCATGGCCAATCCACCTAACCTACACATCTTTGGACACTAAGGGACAATTTAGCATGGCCAATCCACCTAACCTGCACATCTTTGGACACTAAGAAGCAATTTAGCATGGCCAATCCACCTAACCAACACATCTTTGGACACTAAGGGACAATTTAGCATGGCCAATCCACCTAACCAACACATCTTTGGACACTAAGGGACAATTTAGCATGGCCAATCCACCTAACCAACACATCTTTGGACACTAAGGGACAATTTAGCATGGCCAATCCACCTAACCTACACATCTTTGGACACTAAGAAGCAATTTAGCATGGCCAATCCACCTAACCAACACATCTTTGGACACTAAGAAGCAATTTAGCATGGCCAATCCACCTAACCAACATATCTTTGGACACTAAGGGACAATTTAGCATGGCCAATCCACCTAACCTGCACATCTTTGGACACTAAGAAGCAATTTAGCATGGCCAATCCACCTAATCTGCACATCTTTGGACACTAAGGGACAATTTAGCATGGCCAATCCACCTAACTAACACATCTTTGGACACTAAGGGACAATTTAGCATGGCCAATCCACCTAACCTGCACATCTTTGGACACTAAGGGACAATCTAGCATGGCCAATCCACCTAACCAACATATCTTTGGACACTAAGGGACAATTTAGCATGGCCAATCCACCTAACCTGCACATCTTTGGACACTAAGGGACAATTTAGCATGGCTAATCCACCTAACCCGCACATCTTTGGACACTAAGGGACAATTTAGCATGGCCAATCCACCTAACCAACACATCTTGGGACACTAAGGAGCAACTTAGCATGGCCAATCCACCTAACTTGCCCATCTTTGGACTCTGGGAGGAAACTGGAGTGCCCGGAGGAAACTCCACGCAGGCACGGAGAGAATGTGGAAATTCCACGCGGACAGTCACTCAAGGCTAGAATTGGGTGGGCCTGGGTAAAGTGCTCTTTCAGAGAGTCAGTGCAGACATGATGGACCGAATGGCTGCATTCTCCACTGTAACAATTCTAATGATTCATTGATTGACTCCAAGGAGTTGAAGGAAGAATTGGAGACATATGTGAAAAGAAAACCATGTTAAATCGTACAGGGAGAAAGGCAGAGAGGTGGGGTTGGAGTCGATCTGTCCGATCATTCAAATGGGTGCCTTTGCTACTTAGGTGACTCACCTTGACACGTACATTCTGGAAGGACGCTGGGCTGACCAGAGAAAAGCAGATCACAAACACATCCTGGAAATGGAGAAAGCACAATGATGAAGCTAAGAGTCCTCAGCGGCCTCTTCCCTGTCCGCTCTACACCAGGACAAATTAATGCATTGCGTTACTAGCTGGAGATAGTGGCATCACCGTCATGTCACTGGCCGAATAATCCAGATATTGGAATAGAATCATGCTTCGTAGATTCCATACAGTGCAGGAGGCCATTCAGCCCATTGAGCCTGCACCAACAACAATCCCAACCAGGCCCTATCCCCATAACCCACGTATTATCCTGTTAATCCCCCTGACAACTAAGGGGCAATTTAGCATGGTCAATCTACCCAACCTGTACACCTTTGGACACTAAGAGGCAACTTGATACGTCCAAACCGCCTATCCTACACATCTTTGGGCACTAAGGGTAATTTAGCATGGCCAATCCAGATAACCTACACATAGTTGGACACTAAGGGGTAATTTAGCATGGCCAATCCACCTAACCTGCACATCTTTGGACACTAAGAGGCACTTTAGCATGGCCAATCTGCCTACCCTACACATCTTTGGGCACTAAGGGTAATTCAGTATAGTCAATCCAGATAACCTTCACATCTTTGAACATTAAGGGACAATTTAGCATGGCCAATCCACCTAACCAGTACATCTTTAGGACTGTGGGAGGAAACCAGAGCATGCAGAGGAAATCCACATAGACATGGGGAGAAACCAGAGCACCTGGATGGAACCTACAGGTATACTCCACACAGTGACCCAAGCTGGAAATCGAATCTGTGTTCCTGGCATTGTGAGGTGGCAGTGCTAACTGTGCCACCCTGCCTCTCCTGAGGACATGGGTTTAAACAATCCTGGTAGAATTTAAACTTAATTGTATTGGTCTTAGAAACAGGGCCATGAAATTATCAATTGTCATTTAAAAAACCCTCCAGGAAGGAAATCTGCCATCCCTACTTGGTCTGGCGTACGTGTGACTCCAGACTCACAGCAATGTGGACATGTGCCTCACAGTGCCAGGGACCCGGGTTCAATTCCGGCCTCGGGTGACTGTGTGTGGTTGGCACATTCTCCTGGTAGATTCCATCTGGGTGCTCTAGTTTCCTCCCATATTCCAAAGATGTGCAGGTTAGGTGGCTTGGTCATGTTAAATCGCCCCTTAGTGTCCCAAGGTATGGAGGTTAGGGGGAATTAGTGGGGTAAATACTCAGGGTTACTGGGAACAGGTCTGGGGGCACAATTGCCCCTTAAGATCATGGGGATTACATTGGGCATGAAAGATGGGGCCTGGATGGGATTGTAGTCAGTGCAGACTTGATGGGCCAAATGGCCTCCTTCTGCACTATAATGAGTCTATGATTCTATGATTAAGGGCAATTAGGAATGGGCTCATGAGCAACAAGTGGTGGCCTTGCCAGGGACACCCACAGTCCGGCGAATAACGAAATAGAATAATAGCATGTCCAATCTATAAGGGGTTCTAAAGGTCCTTGAGGTAAACCTCAAGGAATTCCTGCCTCTACCCCCCCCCCCCCTTCCCCCCACCAGTTCCTACTTTTGCAGGATCCTGTAGTCAAGAGGGAATCCAAGATGGCAGCCGCAGTGGCGGGCAGGGCACAGTGCCCCATTGTCACCCACTGTTCCTGCAGGTCCATCGTGGCTCCTGCCACCATATCTCCAGACGGCATGGCGAGAAGATAGGCCCCAAGGATTACCTCAGCCAGCACTGGGACTGACGCCATGTTGTTGGCATAAGGCTGCCCCACACCGAGCTAACCGTAGGCCCCGTTTCCTTGGCAGAGAGAGACAGAGAGACAGAGAGAGACGAAGTGAACAGATCCTTACAGTTTGAGGGTAGGAGAGAGGTCGGAGCTTGTCGTAGTCCTCCTGACCGGCGGTGTCCCACAATCCCAGGTTCACCACGTGACCATCCACAGTCACGGTGGTGGAATAATTATCAAAACTGCAAAGGAACGTGGGGAAAGTTGTCAGTCTGAAAGGAACAACTCGGAGGCTGCGGCCTTGTTTGGACAATATCCATTTAGGGGGATTTTAACCCGGGGGGTCATTCTTGCGTCACGTCTGAGTTAATACCCCACCTTAGTGGCTGGATGACCCTGGCTGACACCCACTGGAGAATCCTGTCCTGTTGTTAATTAAGACACTCAAATGAAGAGACATAGAAGAGGTGGCCATTCGGCCCATCGGCACCAACAATCCCACCCCATCCCTGCAACCCCGCACGTTTGCCCTGCTACTAACCCCCCCTGACACTAAGGGACAATTTAGCATGGCCTATCCACCTAAACCACACATCTTTGGACTCTGAAGGACAATTTAGCATAGCCAATCCAAATAACCCATACACTTTTGGACGCCAAGGGGCTATTTAGCACGGCCAATCCAACCCAACCCGCACATCTTTGGACCGTGAGAGGAAATTTGGAGCACCCGGAGGAAACCCACGCAGACACAAGGAGAACGTGCCAACTCCACACAGACTGTGACCCCAAGCCAGGAATCGAACCCAAATCCCTGGCACTGCGAGGCAGCAGTGGCTAACCACTGCACTGTGCCGCCACATCCCATATTAGTATGTAGTGAAAATTGGCATGGGGAAATGAGGGGAGCTTCGAGGCGGGCGCGGGGTGAGGGCTAAAGAGGAGCATTTTATACCATATAATACTGGCCTATGCCTTGGGGAAGAGAAGAGAGCCAGACTCAGCACTCCCCCAATCCCTTGGGAACAATCCTTTGGGGTTGGCAGATCCTGTCCTACCTCCAACACTCCCGATCCTCATTCTCCTCCGTCCCCCCCATCCCCCAGCCCCAGCCCCAGAGTGACCTGTATTTCCAGAATCTAGGGATCTGCCTCACTTGCAAAAATCTGGCCCTGTGACCACCACCAACCCCCCAAAGAGAACTGGGGCCTCAAAGTAATGATCCCTCCGGAGGCAGCAAGAGAAAGCTGGCAGCAGATACTCACACGGTAGGGATGTATTCCTCAGGGAAGTCATTGGTCGTGTAGGTGATGAGGAGGCAAGTTTTTCCGACAGCCCTGCGCAAAGAGAGGGGAAACCGCGTTGTCACCAGTTCCTCCGAGATCAACGCTAGCCTTGCGGTGGGTCAGTGGAGCTGGATCGACCACCGGCGAGCTCGTGGCCCAGCGTTCTGACCCCTAGGCGCTCGTGTCGCCCCTCTAACCGCTGCCACCAAACTGTGCCATCAGCAACAACAACTGCAATCCATATTGCCCCTTTAACTTTGCAAAACTCCCCCAACTGCCCCCCCCCCCCCCCCCCGCTCAAGGTGCATTACAAAGAATAAAGCAGAGGGTCCGGGCCCTCCAAATCGAGGCTACGATGCCTGCCTTAAATGGAGACAGAACGCACTTAGAACCCTACAGTGCAGAAACAGGCCCTTCGGCCCATCGAGTCTGCACCGAACACAATCCCACCCAGACCCTATCCCCATATCCCTACACATTTTACCTGCTAATCCCTCTAACCTACACATCCCAGGACACTAAGGGGCAATTTTAGCATAGCCAATGAACCTAACCCGCACATCTTTGGACTGTGGGAGGAAACCGGAGCACCCGGAGAAAACCCACGCAGACACGAGGAGAATGTGCAAACTCCACACAGGCAGTGACCCGAGCCGGGAATCGAACCCAGGACCCTGGAGCTGTGAAGCAGCAGTGCTAACCACTGTGCTACCGTGCCACCCAAATAGAGTCCAATCCCATCCTATTCATATAGATGTCCCTCAAATGATGCTACCGTACCCTGCCCCCACCCCCTCCCCGGGCAGCACACTCCAGACATTCGCTACCCTCTGTGTAAAAAAAAACTTGCCCCGCCCATCCCCTCTAAACTTTTCCCTCCCCGCCCCAAACCCACAGCCCCTGGTACTTGTCTTTTCTACCCTAGGAAAGACTACCCACTCTGCCCATGCCCCTCATGATCTTGTAGACCTCTGTTCGGTCGTCCCCTCATTACGAGAGGAAATTTCCAAACGGAATTTGCCACCGGGATGTTAGGTTAGAGACCTGAAAGCTGGTCAGAGATTAAAGCAAATTCCTGCGGGCGCCTGGAATCCGAAACAAAAACAGAAACTGCTGGAAAATCTCGGCGGGTCTGGCAGCGCCTGCTGAGAGAGAATCGAGCCAACGTTTCGAGTCTGTACGACCCTTCGCCAGACGTTAAAGTTTGTTCATTAGTGTCACAAGTAGGCTTACATTAACACTGCAATGAAGTTGCTGTGAAAAGCTGAGGACAATATCAAATAGGATGAGATTTGTACTGAGGGGGTGGGGGGGATTTGGGAAAGATGTTATAGACAGACACGGTGCCGCAGTCACATTGCCTGGGACTCAGGTTCGATTCCTGGCTTGGGTGACTGTCTGTGTGGAGTTTGCACATTCTCCCCATGTCCACGAGGGTTTCCTCTGGTTTCCTCCCACACTCCAAAGATGTGCAGGTTGGGTGGATGGGCCATGCTAAATTGCCCCTTAATTTCCCAAAATGTGTAGGTTAGACGGATCAGCCATGGGAAACACATGGGGTTAACGGGGAGAGGGCGGAGTAGAAAGCCTGGGTAAGATGGTCTGTCAGAGAGTCAGTGCAGACTTGATGGGCTGAATGGCCGCCTTCTGCGCCGTAGGGATTCTATGGGTTAAAAAGACGAAGGGAATGTAAACAGTGGTGACCATGGCTAAGTAGGGTGCTGATAAGGGCCCATGAAGAGATCAGGATGTGTAAATGAATCATAGAATCCCTACACTGCAGAAGGAGGCCATTCGGCCCAACGAGTCTGCACTGACCACAATCCCACCCAGATCCTATCCCCTTTACCCCACATATTTACCCTGCTGATCTCCCTGACACTAAGGTGCAAGTTAGCATGGCCAACCAAACGATGGAACAAAGGTAAGCAGAATGTCTAAGGACAACGAGAGGGGAGACTCCATTTAGCACAGCCAATCCCCCTAACCCGCACATCTTCGGACACTAGGGGGCAATTTAGCATGACCAATCCCCCTAACCCGCACATCTTCGGACACTAGGGGGCAATTTAGCATGACCAATCCCCCTAACCCGCACATCTTCGGACACTAGGGGGCAATTTAGCATGGCCAATCCCCCTAACCCGCACATCTTCGGACACTAGGGGGCAATTTAGCATGACCAATCCCCCTAACCCGCACATCTTCGGACACTAGGGGGCAATTTAGCATGACCAATCCCCCTAACCCGCACATCTTCGGACACTAGGGGGCAATTTAGCATGACCAATCCCCCTAACCCGCACATCTTCGGACACTAAGGGGCAATTTAGCATGACCAATCCCCCTAACCCGCACATCTTCGGACACTAAGGGGCAATTTAGCATGGCCAATCCACCTAACCCGCACATCTTTCGACACAAGGGGCAATTTAGCATGGCCAATCCACCTAAACTGCACATCTTTCACAGCAGGAGGAAACTGGAGCACCCGGAGGAAACCCCCACAGACACCGAGGAGAATGTGTAAACTCCGCACAGGCAGTGAGCCGAGGCCGGAATTGAACCTGGGTCCCTGGCGCTGTGAGGGAGTCGTGCTAACCGCTGTGCCACCGTGCTGCCTAATAATACGAGATCTCAGTGCCTTCCAGAGAGGAGGGAAAGGAAAAGATTGTACCACTTCTAGAGGCCGCAGACACAACCTATTATAACATAGCTGCAACTTCAGGGAGATGATAACATGGATGACTCACCCATCCCCCACCACCACGCATTTGATGTTTTGCATCATTGGGAGGCTGGAATGTGCGACTTCCTCTGAGGAAAATCAAAGAGTGAGAGCACAAGACAAGTTCTCGTCTGTATTCCTCCTCGGATCAGACCTTGCTTTGTTTTCCCCGAGCTACGAGAAAGCTCTCCCTCTCGAACATTCACCTCCGGGTCTCTGACTGGCTGAAGACTGCACTAGCAGCCTGACCAGCTACGTAGGAAAATTAGTTTATGGCAAATTTAACTACCAAATGAGGTTGGGAACGGCTTTGGGTTTTATGAACATAGCATATCCGCTCGATGGGTGGAACGATGCAATACTGAACTCCGGGAAAAAGCTCTGAGGAAATTGAAGGAAGACTGAGATGATGATTGAGGTTGGACGGGTGGTCAGAGACAGACAGGGAACCAAACATCTCTTTTTACAGATGCACCATAGAAAGCATTCCTTCCAGATGTTTCACAGCTCGGTATGGCCCCTGTTCTGGCCAAGACCACAAGAGATTACAAAATGTAGCCCAATCCATCACACCGACTCCACCTACACTTCCCACTGCCTCAAGGAAAAGCAGCCAGCATAATCCAGGATCCCACTCACCCCAGACATACACTCTTCCATCTTCATCCGGCACGGTGGGTTAGCACTGCTGCCTCACGGCGCCAGGGACCTGGGTTCGATTCCCGGTTTGGGTCACTGTCTGTGCCGAGTCTGCACATTCTCCCCGTCTCTGCATGGGTTTCCTCCCACCGTCTGAAAATACCTGCCAGTTAGGGTGCACCGGCCCTGCTAAATTCTCCCTCAGTGTAACCCGAACAGACGCCAGAGCGTGGCAACGAGGGGATTTTCACAGTAACTTCATTGTGGTGTTAATGCAAGCCTAATAAAAGCAAATTACTGCGGATGCTGGAATCTGAAACCAAGAGAGAAAATGCTGGAAAATCTCAGCAGGTCTGGCAGCATCTGTGAGGAGAGAAATGAGCCAATGTTTCGACAAAGGGTCATCTGGACTCGAAACATCAGCTCTTTTCTCTCCTTACAGATACTGCCAGACCTGCTGAGATTTTCCAGCATTTTCTCTCTTTTGGTTAATGTAAGCCTACTTGCAGCACCAATACATAAAGTTTAAACTTAAAGATACAAAAGTCTGAGATCACGTACCAACCGACTCAAGAACAGCTTCTTCCCTGCTGCTGTCAGACTTTTGAATGGGTCTACCTTATAATTAAGTTGTTCTTTCTCTACACCCCAGCTGTGATGGCAACACGACATTCTGCACCCCCTCCGTTCCTTCTCCTCAATGTTTAATGTTTAAAGTTGACGAAGTTAAAATTTATTTATTAGTGTCACAAAGAGGCTTATATTATGTTGTGAAGTTGAGGTTGTAAAGATATTAAAAAAGCTAGAGGGAAAACAGATTAAAAGCTGGTTTTGTGTTCAATGCGGAATATTTAAAACGCAGGTATACAGAGTACTCAGATGGCAACGTTTGTCACAGAGACCAAGACATCGGTGTTGCCTTGGGAACAAGCTTTGCAGGTTATCAATTTAAAGAAAACACTGAGGTAACAGACACTTATCAAATTTGAATTTGCTGTCGTTCTCAAACCTCAGAGCAATCTAGGGACAGGGAATGGATAGGTCGTCAGGATTATAAACAGGAATTTAATTACCTGCCAACAGTTCAGTTGAGTTCAACTGAGAGACAGCCAAACAGAAGGACATCTCTAAACTGGGTCTCCATCCTGCCAGCTAAAGAACTATCACTGAACAGAATTCTCCATCTATCTAACAAAAGGGTATCAAGTTCAAACATAAGAACATAAGAAATAGGAGCAGGAGTAGACCATCTGGCCCTTCGAGCCTGCCCCGCCATTCAATAAGATCATGGCTGATCTGAAGTGGATCAGTTCCACTTTCCCGCTTTCTCCCCATAACCCTTAATTCCCTTGTCTATCAAAAAGCTATCTACCCGTGACTTAAATATATTTAGCGAGGTAGCCTCCACCACTTCAGTGGGCAGAGAATTCCAGAGATTCACCACCCTTTGAGTGAAGAAGTTCCTCCTCAACTCCATTCTAAACTGCCCCCCCACCTTATCTTGAGGCTGTGCCCCCTAGTCCTACTGTCCTTTCTAAGCAGGAAGAATCTCTCCATCTCTACCTTATCCATCCCCTTCATTATCTTATGCATCTCTATAAGATCTCCCCCCATCCTTCTAAACTCCAACGAGTACAGACCCAGTCTATTTAGTTTCTCTTCATAGTCCAACCCCCTCATCTCCGGTATCAGCCTAGTGAACCTCCTCTGCACTCCCTCCTAGGCCAAAATATCCTTGCGCAAGTGCAGCGACCAAATCTGCACACAGTACTCCAGCTGCGGCCTCACCAGTGACCTGTACAGTTGCAGCAAGACCTCCCTACTTTTATATTCAATCCCCCTCGCTATGAACGCCAGCATCCCATTTGCCTTCTTGATCACCTGCTGCACCTGCAAGCTGGGTTTTTGCGAGTCGTGCACAAGGACCCCGAGGTCCCTCTGCACCGTAGCATACTGCAGCTTTTCGCCTTTTAAATAATAATCCCTCCTATTATTTCTGCCAAAGTGGATAACCTCACACTTGTTAACATTATACTCCATCTGCCAGGTCCTCGCCCACTCGCTCACTCGCTATCCAGATCCCTCTGCAGACTTTCCACACCCTCCGCATAATTTGCTTTTCCACTCATCTTCATGTCATCAGCAAATTTTGATACCCTACGCTCAGCCCCCTCCTCCAGATCTATATAAATGGTAAATAGCTGAGGCCCCAGCACCAATCCCTGCAGCACTCCATTCATCACCAATCGGAATAGCACCCATTGATACCAACTCTCTGCTTCCTATTAGACAGCCAATCCTCTATCCATGCTAACACCTTACCCCCAACTCCTTGCACCCTAACCTTCTGAAGCAACCTTTTGTGAGGCACCTTATCAAACATCTTTTGGAATTCTAGAAACACCACATCCACCGGTTCCCCTCTGTCTACCGCACTAGTCACATCCTCAAATCCAATAAATTCATCAAACACGACTTCCCCTTAATGAATCCGTGCTGCGTCTGCTCGATCAAACCATTCTTTTCTACATGCCTCACTATTTCTTCTTTGAAGATGGATTCTAGCATTTTTCCAACTACAGATGGTAAACTAACCAGCCTGTAATTCCCTGCCTTCTGTCTGCTACCTTTTTTAAACAGCGGCGTAACATTAGCAATTTTCCAATCTTCCGGCACTTCCCCGGATCCCAGTGAATTTTGATAAATAATTACTAAAGCATCCGCTATCACCTCTGCCATTCTTTCAGAACCCTGGGATGCATTCCATCCGGTCCTGGGGACTTGTCCACCATCAGCCCTGTTAGTCTATCAAGCACTACCTCTCTAGTGACAGTAATCGCATTCAGGCCCTCATCTCCTACCATCCTTCTATCTTTAATATCCGGCAAACTATTCGCGTCCTCCTCCATGAAGACCAAGGCAAAAAAGTTATTTAAGGCTTCAGCCATTTCCTCATCTCCCACCACTAAATACCTCCTCTCATCCTCTAAGGGTCCAACATTCACTCTAGCCAGCCTCCTCCTCTTTATATATTTGTAAAAACTTTTACTGTCTTTTTTTATATTTAGCACTAGTTTAGCTTCATAGTCTATCCTTCCTTTCTTTATCAAATTCTTAGTCATTCTTTGTTGATTTTTTAAATCTTTCCCAATCTTCTAATCGCCCACTATTTTTAGCCACTCTGAACGCATCAGCTTTTAATTTAATATTCTCCTTTATTTCCTTAGATAACCACAGCCAGTTATGCCTTCTCCTACGTTCCTTCTTTACCATCGGAATGTATTTCTGCTGAGTACCGAAAAAGATCTTAAAAATCGTCTACTGCTCCTCAGCCGTCCTACCGACCAATCTGTACCCCCAATCTGCATTCGCCAATTCCCCTCTCACCTATCGTACTCCCCTCTGTTCAAACAGAGGACACAGGTCCAGGACTCTACTTTCTCAACCTCCATCTGCATCAAAAGCTCAACCATACAATGATCGCTCGTCCCAAGAGGACCCCTCACAACAAGATCCCTAATTCTTCCTGCCTCGTTACACAGTACTAGATCTAAGATAGCTCGCTCCCTCGTAGGTTCCGTCACACACTGTTCAAGGAAACTATCCCGACAGCATTCCAAGAACTCTTCCTCAAGCCCACCACGTCCGACTTGGGTCAACCAATCAATATGCAGATTAAAACCCCTCATAATTACCGCTGTTCTGTTCCTGCACGCATCATTTATTTGCTTGTTTATAGCCCGCCCCACCTCCAAGTTATTATTTGGGGGCCTATAGACCACACCCACCAGCGCCTTCCTCTCCTCACTGTTCCTTATCTCCACCCACAACGATTCCACGTTCTGTTCTTTGGAGCCTATATCTTCCCTTACCACCGCCCTGATATTTGTCCTTAATTAACAGAGCTACTCGAGCCCCTTTTTCCTCCCGTCTATCCTTCCTAAACACTTGATATGCCTGGACATTCAGCTCCCAGTCCCTGTCACCCTGCAGCCATGTTTCTGTAATGGCCACCAGATCATATCCATTTGTGCTGATCTGCGCCACCAGCTCATTTACTTCATTCCAAATGCTTCATGCATTCAGATAGAGTGTCTTTATACCAGCTGGATCTTATTTGTAGAAACGCTACTAACCTCTCTCGTGCCCCCTACTCCTTTTATTATTGAGACATCAACATTTTCCTGCGCCCATTCCCTCTCCTTTACTTTAGATTTTGTAATTTCTCCCAGGCCTGCACCCTCCCCCCAACCCCCCCCCCCCCCCGCTAATTAGTTTACAGCCCTATCTACAGTCCTCATTATACGATTCGCCAGCACTCTGGTCCCAGCACGGTTCAGACTAAGACCATCCCATCTGAACAGGTTCCACCTGCCCCAATACTGGTGCCAATGCCCCATAAATTCAAACCCATTCTTCCCACACCAATCCCTGAGTCACCCATTCATCTCTTTAATCCTATCTACCCTACACCCATCTGCACAGGGTTCAGGCAGTAATCCAGAGATAACCACCTTGTCGGTTCTGCTTTTTAATTTGATTCCCAGCTTTGCATACTCCCTCTGCAGATCCTTAGTTCCTGTTTTGCCTATGTCATTGGCACCCACATGTACCACAACAACCAGATTCTCACCCTCCCACTCCAGGTTCCTCTGCAGCCCAGATGAGACATCCTGGACCTGAGCACCAGGCGGACAACACACCCTTCTGTATTCTTTATCCCTGTCACAAAGGACAGTGTCTATACCCCTAACCACACTATCCCCAATTACCACTACATTCCTCTTTACTTCTCCCTCTTTGACCTGTGTCTGCACCAGTGTACCGTGGGCAGTTTGCTCATCAACCTTGCAGCCCTCGTTCTTGCCCGCACTGGGAACAAGAATCTCAAACCTGTTGTGCAGATTCAGGGGCTAAGGCTTTTGGGTCCCCCCACCTTCCTCCCCCATCTCCCCCCCCTTCCTCCCCCATCTCCCCCCCCCCTTCCTCCCCATCTCCCCCCCCCCCTTCCTTTTGTCATTCCTCCCCTCAGCAACACCCTCCTGTTCCTGACCCCTCAGAGTTAGTTAGTTGAGGGGGTTTGACTCTCTCTTGAAACCCATCGTCCAGGTTACACTCCCCCTCCCTGATGAGCCTCAGTGTCTGAAGCTCAGAGTTCAGCTCGTCTACTTTGAGCTGGAGCTCCTCCAGCAACCAGCACTTACTGCAGACGTGGTCACTGGGAAGTACCTTGGAATCCACCAGCTCCCACATCATACAGAAACAGCACATGACATGTCCCTCCATCCCAGTCTCCTAGTGAATTCTAAACAGTTTAGAATTTAACCTTACCCTGCCCTTTTCTCCCAGGCCCTGTGATCCAAAGCCCTTACAGCTCACTCTACTTCCCTCTCACTCCGCTGTCTACTGCAACCCTCTTTTTATACTTTGCGCGGTAAAAAATCCCTTCCCACACAGCCCCGCGGCCCACTTCCTCTTTAACTTTTAAAGCAGAAATACCGTTAAAAAACACGCGAAAATCTTTACAAAGGCAATCACTTACCTTCATTCTGTGCAACCTTCTCTCCATTCACTCCAACAACCAACCTTAGTTACCAAATCAACAGAAAAACTCCAAAAGCTTCCGAAAGCCATCAGACCTGGTTGTATATATCCTTTGAGCGTGACCAAAATTCTGTTATTGCTATTTTGGCAGTGAACGGTCTTTGTATTTTCCAATACAGTTACAGTTGAACCTCACTTCAATTAATATGTTACTTGTTTAGAACATAGAAAAACTACAGTACAAACAGGCCCTTCGGCCCACAAGTTGCACCGAGTTAAAGTTCCCAGTTGGTTAGAGAAATAATTTGTTAATTATTCACTTAAAGCAAGGTCTGTATGTTAATAAACCTCTAAATATTAATGAAAAACAGTTAACACCTTCCCGAACACATTTACAGATTACAAAGCAAAGTAAAGGGAATTAACCTCTACGGTGTAACAAGTAACACCGCAATGAAGTTACCGTGAAAATCCCTTATTTGCCACACTCCGGTGCCTGTTTGGGTACACTGAGGGAGAATTTAGCACGGCCAATGCACCCTAACCAGCTTAGGTGCATTTGGAGGAAACCCACGCTGTCACAGGAAGAATGTGCAGACTCCGCACAGACAGTGACGCAAGCTGGGAATTGAACCAGGGCCCCTGGCGATGTGAGGCAGCAGCGCTAACCACTGTGCTGTGTAGTTTGGAAGGGGTACGTTTCTCTGTAATAGGGCACAAGAAACAATACTTTTCTCTGGATCCCAATATGTGTGACCATAATCATAGAATCCCTAAAGTGCAGAAGGAGGCCATTCAGCCCAACATGTCCACACTGAGGCCCCATCAGGCCCTATCCCCATAACACTACGCATTTACCCTAGCTACACCCTCCTGACACTAAGGGGCACATTAGTACAGCCAATCCACCTAACCTGCACATCTTTGGACCGTGGGAGGAAACCCGAAGGAAACCCACACAGACATGGGGAGAATGTGCAAATCCACAATACACAGTGACTTGAGCTGGGAGTTGAACCCGGGGCCCTGATGCTGCGAGTCAGTAGTGTTAACCACTGAGCCACCCTAATGACAATTCTATGATGATAATGAATCAAAGTGTGAACTTGTCCAGGGATGGATCGAAGGGCCTGCTTCCATTGCTCTCTGAGTGGAGAAGGAGGCAGTTCAAATCGTGACCTCCCACTGGGGAATTGGATGGTTATCCAATAGCTTCTATTTTGTAGGGGATTAGGGAGCGAATTATCCCCCCGGCGTTCTGGCTGATACATCACAACGTCGCGATGGCAAGTTCGCAGCGATTTAATTGTTCAGAACGGGCTTCGAGATTCCACTGGTCATGAAAAGTGCTGGAGAAAGGAAGCTCTTTTCATGGCATGCTGGTACAAAGGCAGACAATAGGCAGTCAGTCTCCCTCCTCGAGTGAGTCAAGCCGCACAACGCTCACCAAAGTGATCAGTTGTGCTGTTGTCTCCCTCCAGGCTCGAGGCCTCCAAACTGCTCTGCTGGATCGAGATCAAAAGGAAATGGAAACAGTCTTGTTCGACATTTTCGAGCAGCGATGGAAAGGCAAACTTGACATTTCCACCCTGAATCTGCTTCCCCTCCCCAACACCCCACCCCAGGCAGCCATTGTCAATGTCCATTCAGTGAACTTCTATCCATTGAGACAGCTCAGAATTGGAGCACTGGCAGGCAGCAGGATCTTTCAAACATATCATTCTGGAATGATCTACGCCCAAAAGATAACATACTGCGGATGCTAGAAATCTGACAGAAAATGTTCAGCAGATCTTGGCAGCATCTGTGGAGAGAGGAGTACAGTCAACAGTTGAGGTTTGTGTTCTTTCATTCAAATTTGGATTCAGGTTATGCAACTCAGAGGGATTGGCTAAGCTAAATTGTCCTTTAGTGTCCAAAGATGCACAAGTTAGGCAGATTTGCTGTGCCAAATTTTCCTTAGTGTCCAGAAATGAGAGTTAGGCAGATTAGCCATGCTAAATTGCCCCTTAGTGTCCAAAGATGCGCAGGTTAGGTGGATTGGCCATGCTAAATTGCCCCTTAGTGTCCGAAGATGCGCAGGTTAGGTGGATTGGCTATGCTAAATTGCCCCTTCGTGTCCAAAGATGAACAGGTTAGGTGGATTGGCTATGCTAAATTTCCCATTAGTGTCCAAAGATGTACAGGTTAGCTAGATTGGCCATGCTAACTTGCCCCTTGGCATCCAGAGATGCACAGGTTAGCTGGATTGGCCATACTAAATAAATATATGGGGATTACAGGGATAGAGCAGGGCCTGGGTAAGCTACTCTGTCAGAGAGTTGGTGTAGACCTGATGGGCCAAATGGCCTCCTCCTGCACTGAAGGGATTCAGTGGGTGGAGTTTTGACTGAGCACCAAATTCTCCATTCTCACAGAGATGGGAATATCACAGCTCTTGCTCTCTGACCTCTTTCATATCAGCTGGTTCACTCTTCACCCACCAAAAACCCTTTCAGGACAGAACTCTTTGGAGACGAGGAGAATAATGCCACAGATCTCTCATGAAGCTGTTTTCTTAATGCACACGTTACCTCATTTTCCAATCAGTGGCATTACCACAGCACCATTAGGTTAAAGCAGGAAATTAGATATCCTCCGAACCTTATGTCCAGCTCTCCTCCAGGGAGCCCGGCCTAAAAAGGCATTAGTGACCACACACTTCCATTGGAGAGGTCCCTGATGACACTTTGCAAAGTCTCATGGCAATTTGCCATCACTTTGTGGCTGATTAGGAAACTCTCCCACTCTGTCTCACATAAGGCAGACAGGAAGGATCCAAAGGCTTAAATAATAAAAAAAAACAGAAACTGGAATATGAATTAAGGTCAGGCAACACTGGAACAACTCAGGTCTGCCTGTAGGGAGAGTCAAACCATAGATTAGAATCCTTACAAGGCAGAAGGCCATTCAGCCCATCAGGCCTGCACCAACTCTCCAACTGAGCATCTTACCCAGGTCCACTGCTCTGTCCTATCTCCATAGTCCCATGCATTTAGCATGGCCAATCCACCTAACCCACACATCTTTGTGTTTCTTCAGAAGGAACTCTTCAAACTGCAGCTAATGAAAATACAACAAAACTTACAAATCAAAGAAAGGGTTTAATAAAGGAACATAAAGGGATTGGTTTAGGCTAGTGGGTCATTGTTTTGTAACTGGTCGGAGCAACATCGTGGGCTGAAGGGCCTGTTCTGCACTGTAATGTTCTATGTTCTATGTTCTATGTTCTATGTTCTATGTTCTATGTTCTATGTTCTATGTTCTATGTTCTATGTTCTATGTTCTATGTTCTATGTTCTATGTTCTATGTTCTATGTTCTATGTTTAATCCAAACCTGGAGCCTCACCCTACACCATTCTTTCCCTCAATTCTGCACCGTTTTCCCCTTATTTATAGTGAATCAGCTGGTCAGCTGACTATTACATCACTCTGTAATTGGTTCCATGGTTTACTGGGTCAGCTGACCCTTACACCTTGTTCCCATTGGTCACACTACATCCAATACAAAGTTGTCACCGGTTACATTCTAACACATTAGACACTAAGGCGCAATTTAGCATGGCCAATCCACCTAATCTACACATCTTTGGACACTAAGGGACACTTTAGCATGGCCAATCCACCTAACCTGCACATCTTTGGACACTAAGCGTTACGCTCACAACTGTTTGTGGTTTCTTGCCTTCTTGGTCAGAGCAGGAACCATACCAAGTTGTGATACAGCTGGAAAGGATACTTCCTATGGTGGATCTGTAAAAGTTGCACACCTTTGGACTGTGGGAGGAAACCAGAGCACCCGGAGGAAACCCACACTGACACGGGGAAAATTTTGCAGACTTCACACAGACAGTGACCTGAGGCTAGAATCGAACCCGGGTCCCTGGTGCTGTGAGGCAGCAGTGTTAAGTGCTGCACAGAAAGAAGGGATATCGTTTCAAGTTTGTTTGACTCTTTGTCCAAACTAAATGACTTTAGACTGTGAACTTTCTTAAGTTGCTGTGTCTGAGGGGGCTTTTATTTAAGGATGAGGGAGCATTGTGCAGGGGCTAGAGTGAACAATGGATCATCTTCATGAGGGTTGACTGAGTCAGGTACAAGTTATGAAATAATTTTCCGTTGCCAATTCCAATTGAACTCCAGCAGATGGTGACACTAATCCACAAAGTCAATGGATCAAAAAAAAGGCAAGAGTTACCAAGTGATGGGGAGGCCATTCAGCACCTTCACCATGTTCTGCTGTTCTATGTGATGACAGCTGAGCTGGATCTTCTCTGCTTTCGTTCCACATCTCCTGATACCCTGATCCAACTGAAATTTATCAATCTCAGCCAAGAAGAATTTGGACGGCACAGTGGTTAGCACTGCTGCCTCATGGTGCCAGGGGCCCAGGTTCAATTCCAGCCTTGGGACACTGTGCGGAGTTTGCACATTCTCCCCATGTCTGCGTGGGTTTCCTTCGGGTGCTCCGATTTCCTCCCATGGTCTAAAGGTATGTGGGTTAGGTAGATTGGCCATGCTAAATTGTCCCTTAGTGTCTGGGAGCTTAGCAGGGTAAATACATGGGTTATATGGATTGTTGTCAGTACAGGCTTGTTGGGCTGAATGGCCAGGGTAGGGCCAGTGTGGGCGAGGGTAGGGTGTGGCATTAGCTAGGCGGTGGTAACATGACTGGACCAGTAATCCAGAGGCCCAGCTGAATGTTCTGCCACACATGGGTTCAAGTTCAATGCAACTGTACAGGGCCTTGGTGAGACCACATTTGGAATATTGTGTTCAGTTCTGGTCATTTCACTGTAAGAAGGATGTGGAAGCATTGGAGGGAGTGCAGAGGAGATTTACCAGGATGCTGCCTGGTCTGGAGGGTAGGTCTTACGAGGAAAGGTTGAGGGAGCTGGGGCTTTTCTCTTTAGAGCAGAGGAGGATGAGAGGCAACTTAATGGAGGTTTATAAGATGATGAGAAGGATAGATAGAGTGGACATTCAGAGGCCATCTCCTTGGGTGGATGTAGCTGTTACGAGGGGGCATAACTATAAGGATCATGGTGGGAGATACAGGAGGGATGTCCGAGGTAGATTCTTCACTCATGGAGTGGTTTGGGATGTGGAATGCACTGCCTGCTGTGATAGTGGAGTCGGACACTTTAGGAACATAGAACATTACAGCACAAACAGGCCCTTCGGCCCTCGAGTTGCGCCGATCACATCAACCCCACCAATCTATAGACCTATCTATAACCCCCAATCCCATTAAACCCCATATACTCATCCAGAAGTCTTTTAAAAGACCCCAGCGAGTTCGCCTCCACCACCGATGACGGCAGCCGATTCCATTCACTCACCACCCTCTGAGTGAAAAACTTACCCCTAACATCACCTCTGTAACTTCCAAGTTAGGAACTTCCAAGAAGTAGGAACTTCCAAGTGGTTACTGGATAGACACATGGAGCACAGCAGAATGATAGGGAGTGGGATAGCTTGATCTTGGGTTCGGACAAAATTCAGCACAACATTGAGGGGTGAAGGGCCTGTCCTGTGCTGTACTTTTCTATCATCTTTGTTCTAAGTCCCACCCCTCCCTCTCCCCTCCCCTCTCTCCTCCCTCTCTCCTCCCAACCCTCCTCCCTCCCCCACTCCCCTCCCAGCCCCTCCTTCCCCCCTCTCTCTCCCCCTCCCGCCCAGAGGCAAAGAATCTCTACACTGCAGCAGAGTCCATTCAGCCCATCAAGTCTGCACCCTCTCTAGTATTTACCCAGACCCTCTTCCCCAGCTATCTCTGTAACCCCACACATTTAGCATGGCCAATCCACCTAACCTAGACATCTTTGGACACTAAGGGGCAATTTAGCACGGCCAATCCACCTAACCTAGACATCTTTGGACACTAAGGGGCAATTTAGCATGGCCAATCCACCTAAGCTGCACATCTTTGGATATTAAGGGGCAATTTAGCATGGCCAATCCACCTTACTGACACATCTTGAAACACTAAGGGGCAATTTAGCATGGCCAATCCACCTAATCTACACATCTTTGGACACTAAGGGGCAACTTAGCATGGCAAATCCACCTAACCTGCTCATCTTTGGACTCTAAGGGGCAATTTAGCATGGCCAATCCACCTAACCAACACATCTTGGGACACTAAGGGGCAATTTAGCATGGCCAATCCACCTAACCAACACATCTTGGGACACTAAGGGGCAATTTAGCATGGCCAATCCACCTAACTGACACATCTTGAAACACTAAGGGGCAATTTAGCATGGCCAATCCACCTAACCTATACAGTTTTGGACACTAAAGGACAATTTACTATGGCCAATCCACCTAACCGACACATCTGGGGACACTACGGGGCACATTAACATGGCCAATCCACCTAACTTACACATCTTTGAACTGTGGGAAGAAACCGGAACACCCGAAGGAAACCCACGCAGACACAGGGAGAACGTGCAAACTCCGCTTGGACACACACCCCAGGCCGGGAATCAAACCTGGGCCCCTGGTGCCATGAGGCAGCAGTGCCAACCACTGTGCCTCCCTGCCTCCCCAGGGACCGTTTCCCCCTTGGAGACAGAGCTTGGAATTCGATGTCACAAGGGGTGGGTTATTTTAGGGAAATGTCTTCACAGAGCGGGTTGTGAATGTTTGGAATTGTATACCAGAGGTGGTGTAAACACTCAATCGTTCAGTACATTCAGGACTGAGGCCGATATGAGTTAAGCACTGAGGCCATTCCGGAACATGTGACTGACGCAGGAGTTGATGCAGCCAATCAGCTGTGAGCTTACTGAATGGAGAAGCAACCATGAGGGCCAAATGGCCTACTCTTGCTTCTGTTTCTTATAGTTTTATGTTTGCGTTCTAGAAAATGGGTGCATGGAAGTCCAACTTTGGGGGGAAGACATATAAAATAAAGCTTTGCAATCAGAATAAGATACGTTCTTGCTGGATGGAGACAAAGATTTTATTTATAGTTCCACAAGAATGCATATTTCTCTCCCGCTCTCTCATTTCTCAATGCAGAGCCCTGGAGATCTGCACAAATGTAATCTGTGTTACCAAACCCTTTGAGCCAAATATTCCCCTTGTAATATTTTTCCATCACTTGTGGGACTGAGAGAGGAGGAGAGGGAGGGGACGGGAGGGGTTGGGGGGGGGGTGTGGGGGACTGCAGGATGGGAGAAATGATACAAAGAACTGACTTTTCTTCTTCTGTATTCTCAACTTTTCCATGAAAAATTATTCCCATTTAATATCGAGGCTGTTGTTCAGATCACTGTATCCCTACAGTGCAGAAAAGTGCCATTCAGCCCATCGAGTCTGCACCAATTCTCTAAACATTCCAAAGCTCTATCCCCATAACTCATTTACCATATCTCATCCATCGAACATACACATCTTTGGACTCTAAAGGACAATTTAGCATGGCCAATCCACCTAACCTACACATCTTTGGACACTAAACGACAATTTAGCATGGCCAATCCACCTAACCTGCACATCTTTGGACACTAAAGGACAATTTAGCATGGCCAATCCACCTAACCTGCATATCTTTGGACTCTAAAGGACAATTTAGCATGGCCAATTCACCTAACCTGCACATCTTTGGATACTAAGGTGCAATTTAGCATGGCCAATCCACTTAACCTGCACATCTTTGGACACTGAGGGGCAATTTAGCATGGCCAATCCACCTAACCTGCACATCTTTGGACACTAAGGGCAATTTAGCATGGCCAATCCACCTAACCTGCACATCTTTGGACACTAAAGGACAATTTAGCATGGCCAATCCACCTAACCCGCACATCTTTGGACACTAAGGGGCAATTTAGCATGGCCAATCCACCTAACCTACACAGCTTTGGACACTATGGGTTTTACCAACAATTAATAATAGTTCCACAGTCATCAGTAGATTCTTAATTCCCAGATTATTTTCATTGAATTCAAATTCCATCTGCTGTGGTGGGATTTGAACCTGGGTCTCCGGAACGTTAGTTGAGTTTCTGGATTAATAGTCTAATGGTAATACCACTAGGTCATCGCTTCATCAGGACAATTTTCTTCAAAGCCACCATACTCCCCCACACCCTCCTCTGGTGATGTGTTTTCAGGTGGCAGAGGTGGTTTGCCATTGACCACTAGCAAGATTTTCCAGCCCCGCCAACGCCTGTGCCATTCCAGTTGACTCTTAACTTCCCTCCGAAATGACCTGGCAAGCTATTCAGTTCCAGGGGCAATTAGGAGGTAGGCAATAAATGCTGAACTGGTTAAAAAACATGGATACCGCCCCGGGGGTTGCCTTCGTCAGGGCTGGAAGATCCCACCCGTGGAAAGGGCCGGAAAATCCAGCCCAAAACACCGGGTGGCACAGTGGTTAACACTGTTGCCTCACAGCGCCAGGGACTGGTGTTCGCTTCCGGCCTCGGTTCACTCTCTGTGCGGAGGCTGCACATCCTCCCCGTGTCTGCGTGGGTTTCCCCCAGGTGATCTGGTTTCCACCAAAACTTGCAGGTTAGGTGGATTGGCCATGCTAAATCATAGAAACCTAGAGTGCAGAAAGAGGCCCTTCAGCCCATCGAGTCTGCACTCAAACACAATCCCACCCAGGCCCTACCCCCATATCCCTACATATTTTACCCACTAATCCTTCTAACCTACGCATCCGTGGACACTAAGGGGCAATTTCTTGGCGTAGCCAATCAACCTAACCCGCGCATCTTTGGACTGCGGGAGGAAACCGGAGCACCCGGAGGAAACCCACGCAGACACGGGGAGAATGTGCAAACTCCACACAGACAGTGACCTGAGCCGGGAATCGAACCCAGGACCCTGGAGCTGTGACACAGCAGTGCTAACCCACTGTGTTACCGTGCCGCCCCGTGACTAAATTGACCCTTGTGACAGGGGGATTAGTCGGGCAAATACGTGGGATTATGGGAATTGGGCCTGGGTGGGATTGTGGTCAGTGCAGCCTCGATGGGCCGAATGGCCTCTTTCTGCACTGCAGGAATGAAAATTTACGATGGCCTTCCGGTGTTGTACTGTGGGAATGCTGCACTGTCTGCACAGCCCTTTCACATCTCCGCACCGGTGTTGTACTGCGGGAATGCTGCACTGTCTGCGCAGCCCTTTCACATCTCCGCACCGGTGTTGTACTGCGGGAATGCTGCACTGTCTGCGCAGCCCTTTCACATCTCCGCACCGGTGTTGTACTGCGGGAATGCTGCACTGTCTGTGCAGCCCTTTCACATCTCCGCACCGGTGTTGTACTGCGGGAATGCTGCACTGTCTGTGCAGCCCTTTCACATCTCCGCACCGGTGTTGTACTGCGGGAATGCTGCACTGTCTGCACAGCCCTTTCACATCTCCGCACCGGTGTTGTACTGTGGGAATGCTGCACTGTCTGCACAGCCCTTTCACATCTCCGCACCGGTGTTGTACTGTGGGAATGCTGCACTGTCTGCACAGCCCTTTCACATCTCCGCACCGGTGTTGTACTGTGGGAATGCTGCACTGTCTGCACAGCCCTTTCACATCTCCGCACCGGTGTTGTACTGCGGGAATGCTGCACTGTCTGCACAGCCCTTTCACATCTCCGCAC